>CM019151.1:88524859-88716883 GCA_009733165.1 Naja naja
GTATATATGTAAAGTAATGTAAATATAAATATTATAATGTAATAATATAATTAAGTAAGGATTTAGTAAACAAGCTATAGATATATTTGTAGTAAACGAATTTAATTGACACTATTGTATAGTATATGTACAATACATATACTACTACTACTAATAATAATGTTGTTTAGTATATGTACACTGTTACGACAACGCTGCAAAAGGTGAGAACATGTTTCTCTTCTTTAAAATTATGTTGAAATTTTGAATAAACAAATATTTAAACAAAAACCATGCCAGACTAAATTTATTTCCTTAGCCGATGGTGTTATTAGCTTAGTCAATCAGGGAAATTTCATAGACATCGTACAGCCACACAAAGAAGGAAGGAGAGGGGTCCACTTAGGTGGCCAGCCCGTCAATTTCAGCCCAGCCAGATATCCGAGGCAAATTGAAATATCTAAATATAGATGAGCTATGATGCTAGCACAATTTAATATTTTACCTACTGCTGTTCCGGAACAGGAGTATAACTCCTAATAACGAATGCATTTGCCTACGTGGAATGGGTCATGTAAAGACCGATGCTCACTTTCCCCCTTTCATAGAGATATTTCTGCGTGCCACTTAACAGCGGTGTTAGCAAATTGTGCAGGACACCCAGGTTTCATTTTAATCTTTGGAATCTGCAAGTCTGGTAGAAGTGATATAGTCTCTCTGAATGTTTCTGATACCATAAGAGAATAACTGCTTAATGGTCTGTGACCATATGGAATATGTACCCTGCTATTTCGTACCGATTAGACATTGCTGTTATTAAATATTGCAAATTATATATTATTTTTGATGTGCCTTAATATAAATACTGGTTTTAATGCACCTATTGAACAGGCTTTGTTTTCACTTTTATAGGTTAATAGGCCTCACAGGTTTAATTATTTTGATTCATTTTACAGATTTTAGGTTCATAATATTAATTCATATTTTATTCATACTTGTATGAGTATTCTATTAAATTTTTACTGTTCTTTAACTTGTTGTACACTTGTCATGTCTGACGTGCAAGCTGTCAGCTAGTGAGCAAGACATACTTCTCATTTGCTAGAAAACTTCAGACTGAGGATGGATAGGCATCTGTCTGAGATGCTCCTGTAGAAGACTCAACCTTGACAGCATTAAGATGTGTGGACTTCAACTCCCAGAATTTTCCAGCCAAAGGTTGGAGTTGAAGTCCACACCTTCTAAAGTTAAATACTGCATTCAATTTTGGTCACCACGATGTAAAAAAGATGTTGAGAGTCAAGAAAGAGTGCAGAAAAGAGCAACAAAGATGATTAGGGGACTGGAGGCTAAAGGATATGAAACAATGGTTGCAGGAATTGGGTATGTCTAGTTCAAGAGTCTTCAAACTTGGCAAGTTTAAGACTTGTGGACTTCAACTCCCAAAATGCCTGAGCTAACATGACTGGAGGAGGAATTCTGGGAGTTGAAGTCCACAGGTCTTAAAGCTGTCAAGTTTGAAGACCCCTGGTCTAGTCTAATGAAAAGAAGGAGTAGGAGGTGACATGATAGCAGTCTTCCGTTATCTTGGAGGCTGCCACAAAGAAGAGAAGCTATTCTCTAAAGCACCTGAGGGCAGGACAAGAAGCAATGGATGGAAACTCATCAAGGAGAGAAGCAACTTAGAACTCAGGAGAAATTTCCTGACAGTTAGAACAATTAATCAGTGGAACAACTTGCTTCAGGGGTTGTGGGTGCTCCAACACTGGAGGTTATTAAGAAGATGTTGGATAACCATTTGTCGGAAGTGGTGTAGGGTTTCCTGCCTAAGCAGGGGGCTGGACTAGAAGACCTCCAAGGTTCCTCCAACTCTCCCTATTCCTATTCTATTCTATTCTATTCCATTCCATTCCATTCCATGCCATTCCATCCCATCCCATCCCATTCCATTCCATTCTATTATTCACTCCAATATTTATTCTATTCTATTCTATTCTATTCTATTCTATTCTATTCTATTCTGAATGAACTTTAAAATAGGCCACAGGTGAGCTGGGGAGGTGTGGCAGGGCTGGACTGGCCCCGCACTCGCCTCCCAGGGCCTCCTCCACTCCTGAGATGCCCTGTGTTCCACTTAATGACCTGTGTAGTCATTTAACAAATGCAATTGGGAAAAGAGGATTGCGGCTGGTTAAGCAAGGCAATCACATGAGCATCTTGCTTAATGACTGCCATGACTTACAACTGTAATGGGCAGTCTACCTTACAGTCATGAGTCAAGGACTACTATCATCATACTGCTTGTAAACCTAGAACGCATAATTCCCAGGTTGACATGTAATTTGGGGTGGAGAAAAGTTGTTTTGTTGCCTATACGTAGACATTTTAAGCGTTAAAAGTTGCTTCAGAGCATGGGGATGAGTGAAATTAGGCTGCAGGGGTGTGGGAAATACATTCATAAATTTCCTTATTCAATATTGTTCCATCCTGCCTTACCTGTTTCTATGTGTATTTGTGACTACTTGAATTTTATTGACTATTGCGTTGGGTCATCGTAAAGTAAAACATAAGTTCCAAAATGAAGGGTACAGATGCTAACAGTCGACATAAAAGGATGATGTAATTTCAGAAGAGCAAACATTAAATGCCGTGCAAAATCAGAAACATATGGTTGTTCCTCACACAACTGTCATGAGATATTGCAGCACTTTAATCTGTGTGAAATTTAAGAATGGGATATAGAAATATCTCTGGCATTTGTATAAAGTCAACATCACGTCTTGAAATTGGCGCATTTGGTGAAGATAATGTTCCTATATTAGTGGGTATATTTCAGTCTATTTTATTAGTGTGTTTAATTTTATATTTGTTTTTTACTAAAAATATTTTTTATACCACTTCTGATTGGAAGAGTATTCCAATGTGGTTTTACGAAGCCTGTAATGAAAAACATTCTTTTACGAATGAAATCTTAAACAGAGTTAATGGCTGGGAAAGGCCGACTTCAAAAGATAAAAGGCAGGGAGACGGGTGGTTAAGAGATAGGAAATATAATATAAGCAAATTATAAATAAATGAAGTTTCAAGATCTGCCTTAAACAGATCAGCACTAGGTATGGAAAAGGCCACTGCACAAAGACTCCTGCCACCAGGGAGAACATCTCCTATGTGGCACCACCAAATAGCAATCCATCAGCCACAGCACAGAGTATGGCATCCTCCAAAATCTGTGGCCAGGAGGCTAAGACAGATAAGACCTTCTCTTAGGTGGTTGACTTCTCAAAGCCCTTAGGAAAGTGTTTCCCAACCTTGGCAGATTGAAGGTGATAATAGATAACAGATAATCAGAGTTGGAAGGGACCTTGTAGGTCATCTAGTCCAACCCCCTGCCCAAGCAAGAGACCCTACACCATTTCTGACAGATGGGAGTCCAATCTCTTCTTGAAAGTCTCAAGTGATGATGCTCGCACAACTTCCAAAGGCAACTTCTGTTCCATTGGTTAATTGTTCTCACTGTCAGAAAATTTCTCCTTATTTCTAGGTTGAATCTCTCTTGTTCAGTTTTGTTAAGTTTGCATGAAGAGTCAGACGCGGAGTGCTTCAGTGAAGAGTTTATTAGTGACTACAGCTCATAACAGACCCCATTTGGCTGGGCTGTGGCTGCTACTTATAGCCAGCAGCCGCAGTTGCCAGCCAATCGGAGTGCAGGATTTTCCCGCACTTTTTAAACCAATCATTTCTGACATTTTACAAGAACAGTTCAAACTAAACCAATCACATTCAAACCTGCATACATAACAAGTTTCCATCCATTATTCCTTGTCTGGCCTTCGGGTGCCTTGGAAAATAGCTTGACCCCCTCCTCCTCTCTGTGGCATCCCCTCAAATATTGGAAGGCTGCTATCATGTCTCCCTTTAGTCCTTCTCTTCCCTAGACTAGCCATGCCCAGTTCCTGCAACCATTCTTCATATGTTTTAGTCTCCAGTCCCCTAATCATCCTATTTGCTCTTCTCTGCACTTTTTCTAGAGTCTCAACATCTTTTTTATAGTGTGGTGACCAAAACTGGATACAATACTCTAGCTGTGGTCTTACTAAGGATTTCTAGAGTGGTATTAGTACCTCTCTTGATCTTGATTGTATCCCTGTGTTAATGCGCCTTAGGATTGTGTTGGCTTTTTTGGCTGCCGCCGCACACTGTTGGCTCATATTTAGTTGGTTGTCCACTAAGACTCCAAGATCCCTCTCACAGTTACTGCTATTAAGCCTGGTTTCACCCAGTGAAAGCCAGTCCTCACACCTGGTTTCACCCAGGTGAGTAGATTTCAACTCCCAGAATTCTCCTTGCTGGCTGGAATTCTGGAAGTTGAAGTCCATAGAGCTGGAAATTTCCAAGGTTGGGGAAACCCTGTTTTAGGACTTTGTATACCGATACCAACACCTCGAATTGCTTTGGGAACTTAGTGGCACCCAGTGCAGATCTTGTTGTCCAAGTCTAAAATGTATGTAGTGTGTACCCTACAGCAGGGGTCTCCAACCGTGTCACCTTTAAGATTTGTGGACTTCAGCTCCCAGAATTCCTCAGCCAGCTTTGCTTTCCCTTAATTTCCAGATCTATGGACTTCAACTCCCAGAATTGCAGGAGTCTCCAACCTTGGCAATTTTAAGACTTGTGAACTTCAAGATGGCTGGCTGAGGAATTCTGGGAGTTGAAGTCCACAAGTCTTAAAGAGTTGACAAAGTTGGAGACCCCTGCCCTACAGGATAGCCTAAGCACTGAATCAATAAACATTAAAAATGGACAAAAATTCTAAAGAAACGTTAGGTCCTGGAAGGGTTCTCAAGGAAAGTCCTGCATAGAATCTATTATAGGTAGTTTTTGACTTAGGTAGTCCTTGACTTAACCTCTGTGGCTAAGGAAGAGAATAAAATGAGTTTTGCCCATTTTACGACTTGTCACGCCACAGTTGTTAAGTGAATCATTCCATCACTAAGCAGGTCTGGCTTCCCCACTGACTTTTGCTTGTCAGAAGGTCGCAAAAGATGACCCCATGGCCCTGGGACATTGCAACCATCGTAAGTATTTGCCTGTTGCCAAGCACCCAAATTTGGATCCTGGGGCCATGGGAGGGGGGGTGCTGCAACAATCAATAGGGGTGTCAAAAACAGTCACAAGTCACTTTTCCCAGGGCCGTTGTAACTTCAGTAGCTTAAAAGATTGGTTGTAAGTAAAGGACTACCTGCATTGCAATAATTAAAATAGCAATAACAGATGTGTGTGAATCACAAGGCAACCCATCTCGGTCCAAAATCAGATGTTAGCTGGTTTGCCGGACCAAACCGGCAGAAAGCATTCCTCACCTGTTGTGGTTCGCCAGCAGCCTGTGCAGGTGGCAGTGGAATCAGACATTGGGGAAGAATGGGGAGCAGTGCGGGAGCCTGGGGAGGACTCAGATGAGGATCCTGCATCCGATGCAGAGATGGGGCCAGGACCATCTGGGAGTGGGGTGCTGCCTCCAGAGCCTTTAGAGTTTGGCAGCAGCGAGGCAGAGGAGCAAGGGGAGCCTGTTCCCAGTGCGTGTATGTGCAGAGCTGCTAGAAGGCAACAGCGGCTGAGACAAAAGGGATGACTCAGGAGTAAGGTTGGGAGGTGATTGCCCCTCCCATAAGGGATAATGGATAGGCAAATGTAGAGAAACCTTTGCAGGAAGCAAAGTCATGCATTCTGTTCGGATTAAACCTTGAAGCTCTGTGTGGACTTTGTACTTTGGTTGGTTTTTTTTGCAGTTAATTTGGCATTTTAGTTGTTGGCAGCAATTCAAAGGAGAGAAAGGTGGGTGCTTATCTTGAGAGACTACGGGCTGGGAATGAACATAATTCCCAGCATTGAAATAAAATGAGAGTTGTTTGGACTAAGCGTTCGCTTAAATACGGTCTCAGGAAGCCTTGGTCAGAGCATCACATTGGATATCAAGTGGGCCTCTAGTTAAAAATACGGACGGGCACCCCGGCTTGCAAGCCAATTCCCTCAGAGGAAATTGGGCCTAGATTGGGATCCGTTCATCTGCAGTGCTCCTGTCTTGGGATTTTGGCTGGTTAGCCCTGATCTGGCCTAAGTAAGTTATGGAGAAAGAACTGATCATTGCAAAATCCCGAGAGGACCATCTCCTCAAGTTTCGTATAAAGAATGACATACGTTATTCTTCATATAGATTAACACATGAAACTGAATAAGGAGAGATTCAACATGGAAATGAGGAGAAATTTTTTTTGACAGTGGGAACAACCAACCAATGGAACAGAAGTTGCCTTCGGAAGTTGTGGGAGCTTCATCACTGGAGGCTTTCAAGAAGAGACTGGACTGCCCTCTGTCAGAAATGGTGTATGGGTCTCCTGCTTGGGCAGGGGGGGTTGGACTAGATGACCTATAAGATCCCTTCCCACTCTGTTAATCTGTAATATGGATAGCCTATGGGAGATGGCATTTGAGGGCGATGTCTCTGTAAGTTGCCTCTCAGAGAAAAACCAAGATATAAATACAAAGAAGGTATTTGATAGCACCATTCCAATATTTGAGGGGCTGCCACAGAGAAAAGGGGGTCAGGCTATTTTCCAAGGCACCCGAAGGCCAGACAAGGAACAATGGATGGAAACTGAACAAGGAGAGATTCAACCTGGAAATTAGGAGAAACTTTCTGACACTGAAAACAACCAGCCCATGGAACAGAAGTTGCCTTCAGAAGTTGTGGGAGCTTCATCACTGGAGGCTTTCAAGAAAAGACTGGACTGCCATCAGTCAGAAATGGTGTAGGGTCTCCTGCTTGGGCCAGAGGTTGGACTAGATGACCTGCAAGGTCCTTTCCAACTCTTAACCTGTTAAAAAAGAAGGTATTTATCATAAAAAGAATTCTTCCAAGAGTGTTTAGTGTATTATTGGGGTTTTTTGAGGCACCTTTTTAATATATTGCATAACTCAAGGTGGTGAACATACCTAATGTACTTCCTGCCTCCTATTTTTTTATTTCCTATTCAATGTCCTAAGTTTGAGCCCTGCTGCAGCCATTCTTTCCTACGTAAATATGAGAGATAAATGCAATAAATAATAATTTTTTAGCCACTGCGTTTACGCAGATTTTTGCCCACCCATAATGACTTTGCCATCATTTCAAATTCAAAGAAAGTAGACCACAATTGTAGGTGGCATGAAATCAAAGAAGGAAAGAAAGAATTGAGGGTTTGTCGGTGGGTAAAAATCAGTTTGTTTCCAAGATACGAGCTTGATTAATCATCATTGCCTTTTCACAGGTTTTAATTTTTCAATCAAATGTAGATTGTTTGGGGTTGCCGTGTTAATTCCTATAATGGTTGGGGTGATAAATTGTTATGGTAGAGTCTCCTTTTAATGCCATGTAAATAGAACCATCAATTTCCTGCTTTAATTTTGCTTCTGACATTCTAATTTGTTAGCATTTTTCATTCGTGCCCTGCCTGAAGCGACTTTGTTTTAACATGGTATATTGCAGAAATAAATTTGCATTAAATGTCATTTTATCATCTCGACTGCCTCATATTCTGCACCTTTCCTGTGTTTCTAGGAAGAATTAATAAATTACATGTTGTTACACTTATAAAATCATGTAATGATATCATTAACATATTAGCAGAGTACTTTACTTAGCAAAATAAATAAATAAATTACTGAATGTATTTTTGCTTTAACTCTAGGACAACGTTGACATTTCATTTGGCAGAAATTATAAAGTGAACATGCTTGCTTAACTTTAAACTTGAATATATAATTGCATTTTTCTCTGAATGACTTTTTATGGAAATAAATATCAGTTGCATCTTCATGAAGGACCCAGAAATTAATACAGGTTAAATATAAGGCAGCAAAATCAACCCTATAGGCTGACATACCTGCAGGTTGTTTTCTTGCTGGTATGCAAATTTACTCTTGTGATGAATTCTCCTTTTTTCCCCCACTTACATTACGAACATTTAGACCAAAAAAAAAATCCAGTGTGTAGTTTTCCTCCTCCCTGTTTTAGAAAATTTGTGTTTAGAAAATTTAAGGTAAATTTGATAAATAATTTATAACTCAATAGCAAGCTGCCCTGGGTCACCTGTATGGAAACTCAGAAATGAAATAGAGTTAGGCTTGGTTAGAGGAAAAACAAACAAGACTGCAGAAAAAATCCCTTAAGAAGCTGGTGTCAGAATAAACTATGAAATGCATGTGTGAAATGACTTGAATTAGGAGTGATATCTCAATATTGTGACGAGCCAAGTTAGCCAGCAAGTCTTAATTTTGATTCTTGGGTGTCTTGCTTAGCTCTTCCTCCGAAAAATCATAAATAAAGAAATAATAGAATTGCTGAACTGTATCTCATCCCAAACATTGCAAAATTGTGTTTGTTGGGTCTCGATTTTTGGTTTCTGAATATAATGATCAAAAAGCAAAGGTAGTTTGCATGGCGTATCACGGACTGACTTCCTTTTGGCTAGAATGATCTGCCGTGTGTATTTCCTTCATGATCTTGGAAAGGGGAAATATAGCTTGTTGCCAACTCTGCATTTGGGGTGTTAGAGAAGGAGGGCCACGTGTTTTAGACTCAATAAAAGCAGTCCATGTGACTTTGCCCAAATCTCAGTGGCTTTGATCATGCACACCTTGAAGGAAAACGCAGTTGAGGGAGGCTTTCATAGATCATCATAGTCCATAAATTTTAATTTAAAACTTTGCCACCTGGTTCAAACCATGTTGTATATAATAAGTTGAGATAGCGTATGCTTGCAGTTCGGAATTTTATCTAACAGATAAGGAAAATCCCTTCTGATATCATGTTATTATTCAGATGTCATAGTGTAAAATTTAACCAAAAAAAACCCCTTGTAAATGAGATGGAAAAGATCTTCAAAATAAACATAAGCCACACTAGATTTATCTCTAGTAGCTAGTATGTGTTCATATAATGCTGGTTTTTTTTCTCTATTATATCTAATCCTCTGTAGGGATCCTGTATCAGAACTGCAAACATCTGAATGAACACAATTTCTTTGTTGCCATCAAGTGATTGTCTGGATTTGTACAACCCAGATATGGTAGACCAAATAGTTAAACACTTTCATCTTCTTGACATATATAATTGTTCAGGAATGCTGCCCAGGGTCATTTTTTTTATTTACATTTATATGCCGCCCTTCTCCGGAGACTCAGGGCGGCTTACAATTTTTGGGATACAACCCAATGCACTCAGCAATAGCCTTCATTCCATTGTATATGCCTGCTTATTACTAAGCGGCATTTTTACAAAGTCAGCTTATTGCCTCCAACAATCTTGGGTCCTCAATTTACCTACCCCGGGAGGATGGAAGGCTGAGTCAACCTTGAGCCTGGTGGGATTCGAGCCTGCACTAATTGCAGGCAGCTGGAACTAAGTGCTAGGTGTTTAACGGCCTGCACCACCAAGGCTCTTTTGAATAGTGAGATGGGCAGCATATACATTTAATAAGTCAATAAATAATATAAAATAAATGTATGGATTCTCAACTATCTTCGTTTAAGGAAACACAGGTTCATAAAATCTCAGTGCTCAGAGAAGCCCATGGCTTGTTGAGTCCAGAAATCTGAATTAAAGTATCCCAGATACTTTCTAGTTTCTGCTTGGATCCATCCAATGAAGAGGGAAGTCTAAACTCATTGGTTCCACTGCTCTTACTATTAGAAGATTTTTCCTCCCACTCATCTAGAACCTGCTGTTCTATAACTTGTCCTCTGTTCTTTGTCCAGTAGTTGGGTCAGCGAGTCATTTTGCCAGTTTTGAAACTGTCACATTTTGCCAAATATTTGTTATGGATCAAGTGCCATCCCAAGATAATTTTCACAAAATACAGTGACTAAACCAGGGATCCTCTATCTTATACCCGTGTTTTAAAATAATCTTGTCTTAAATTTAATTTTGCTATGTTAGGTCATTTCTCTAACCTATCAAGATCATTAAGAATTTTATTTCTGCCTTTTCAAGAATTAGCTGTTCTGCCCAGTTCTTTATCATCTTTATTTTTTTAAGTGGTTAGTTCTGCATTTGTTTCTAGAACCTATATTGGGGTTCTCTTGTTGTTGTTGTTGTTGTTAATTGCGAAGTTGTGTCTGACCCATCATGACCCCATGGATAACATTCCTCCAGGACTTCCTGTCCTCTACCATCTACTGGAGTCCATTTAAGCTCTCACCTACTGCTTCAGTGACTCCATCCAGCCACCTCATTCTCTGCTGTCCCCTTCTTCTTTTGCCCTCAATCGTTCCCAGCATTTGCCTATTCTCCAGGGGGTCCTTCCTTCCTTCTCATGAGACCTCTGTTCTTCCCTCTTGTATGTTTGGATGATATGAATGAGATTTTTGGTTTTATGTTGTATAGGATATGTTTTTAGTTTGTTGTACGCCGCCTCGAGTTCCCCTGATGGGGGAAGAGAGGCGGGATATAAATCTAATAAATAAATAATAAATAAATAAATGAGGTGGCCAAAGTATTTGAGTTTCCTGGTCAGGATCTGGCCTTCTAAAGAGCAGCCAGGGTTGATCTCTTCTAGGACTGACTGATTGGATCTCCTTGCAGTCCAAGGGACTCTCAGGAGTCTTCTTCGGCACCAGAGTTCAAAGGCCTTCATTCTTTGGCGCTCAGCCTTCCTCATGGTCCAACTTTCACAGCCCCACATTGCAACTTGGAAAACCATTCTCTTTTTTAAGCTCTGGTAAATGAGGTTGAACGTGTTTCATCCATCCTTCCCAGTCTTTGGGAGAGATGGAGCCCATCACATAGAAGTGCCTTGATCTGGAAAATATAGATCATTTCTCCCCAGAACCAAGTCTCACACCAGCCTCCATTTTGGCCAATCATAGAATTTATTTAGATGCTGAAAATCCTGCTCATTGGTACTGAGAAAGGAGAATGATTGTAGCTCGGGGTTGAAATGAGGGTCCTTGGTGCTTTCTTGGCATGATAATTTTCTTGCAGGAGTTTTGTTCCCCAAACTAGATAACGTCATCAGACTAATAAATGTTAGCTAGTTTGGGGTAATGAAATGTCTGCAAGAAAACAACCAAACTCAGAGAGTATCCAGGACCCCTCTGTGTGATTAATTGCTGGTTTTGTTTTTTGTTTTGCCTGTTGTTATTTAATTCAAGCTGTGCAGAAAGGTCTTCTGAATCTCTGGACTCCTTCAGTTGTTTCTTGCCTTTGGGAGGACCTGTTTCCTGGGGTCCAGTCTGTCCAAGTGAGGTCCATTCTCCCATATAAAGAGATAAAGAGACGTATGGCTGCTCTAAAAGGGACGTGGTGGCTCAGTGGCTAAGACGCTGAGCTTGTAGATCAGAAAGGTCAGCAGTTCGGCGGTTCGAATCCTCAGCGCCGCATCACGGAGTGAGCTCCCGTTCCTTGTCCCAGCTTCTGCCAACCTAGCAGTTCGAAAGCACGTAAAAAATGGGGACCCGTTTGGTGGGAAGGGAACAGCATTCTGTGCGCCTTCGGCATTTAGTCCTGCCAGCCACATGACCACAGAGACATCTTCGGACAGCACTGGCTCTTTGGCTTTGTAATGGAGATGAGCACCGCCCACTAGAGCCGGAAATGACTAGCATGGATGTGCGAGGGGAACCTTTACCTTTACCTTACCACTCTCTGCTGTAATATTTTTCTCTTCCCTACAAGAAGTACATGACTTGCATTTTCCTGCTTATGTCTTCTGTGCTGCTGTCAGTCAGGAGAGCAACATGCCCCGAGTATTGCAGTTACCCATCCATCTTCTCTCCCATCAGCTGGCAGGGTTGTTTCTTCTCAGCCTGGGCTTCTGTTCACAGGTCAGATAATTATGAACTGTTGGCTCAGACAGAAATTCTGTAGAGTTGCTTGCTCTCTGCTGACCTCTCTTCTGCAGCTGAACTTCTGTTTTGCTCACTCTGTGGATGCTGCAATAAATTGTATTTCCCTTATAAGAGGCTTTTGTCCAGGCTTCCGACCAATCAGAAGCCTGGAATAATATCCATTAGAATGCTGTATTTTCTTACTACAGATAGCCCTCTACTTACGACTAGTTGCTTAGTGATCATTAGTGATCAGGCATAGAATCAAGATCATGTGAACTATTAGCACTGCTTTATAAAGTAAGACCACACCTGGAATACTGCATCCAATTTTGGTCACGATACTGCAAAAAAGATGTGAAGACTTTGGAAAAAGTTCGAAGAAGAGCAACTAAGAAGACAAAAGGCCTGGAGACTAAAACATACAAAGAACAGCTGCAGGATTTGGGTTTGGGTAGTCTAAAGAAAAGAGGAATTAGGAGTATTCCAGTATTTGAGGGGCTGCCACAAAGAAGAGGGGATCAAATTATTGTCCAAAACACCAGCAATGCTGTACAAGGAAATACTTGGCAAGTAGTCTCTGAGAGTCATGAACAAATCTTCACCCTCATTAAATGAACTAATTGTCTCCTGCAAACACTACTCCCCTCTCACTCCTCTTTATTTCCTATGGGAGGGGCCATTCACCGTCCAGCTGTGCCTTTACTTCTGAGTCAACCCCTGTTCCTTAGCTGTTCCCTTCTCCTGGCAGCTCTGCGCATGTGCACACTGGGAACAGGCTCCAGCTGTTCTTCTGCCCCACTGATCTCAGACTCCGAAGGCTGCTGATAACTTTCAGACGGCCCTGGCCTCATCTCTGCCTCCGATGCAGAGCACTCATCAGAGCCTTCCCCAGACTCCAGGACTGGCCCATGTTCCTCCCCAACCTCTTCGCTGCCGCCAGCTCTGCTGGCCGCTGGCGGGCCACAACTAATAGATACCTCTCTGTCCAAGATTTTAGAGGCTTGGGCATGCGAATAGTTCATGGGCAGCTTCAGCAAACTTGGAGGGAGCAATAATTTTCATTGGGGAGTCTTTGATTGCAGATTCCAAATAGTGTTGAGTTCCCCCCATTTTCAGTACTTTATTTATGACATAGATCATTTTAATGCTCTCTAAAGCTTTTTGTTCAGATTTTCCATTAGAGAAAAAAACTCAGATTTTATTATAAAAAAGAGTATATTATTATCTGTACTCTTATCTTGAAATACCATATATCAGTTTATCAAAGCAATTTAGTAAGCCTTTGCAGTAAGTCTGCAAAACATCTTTAAGTAACACTCCAGATAAGAGTTAAGATCTGTGCTATAATCAAAGGATTCAGGATTCTTTAGAACTCTTATGGTAAAAAAGGGTTTTCTTGAGAGCATAAATATACACTGGGAGAAGGTTGTAATCTGAACAGTGAGTGAGACTGGTTAACTGATGCATGAATTTCCCTCTAAACCCACCTCAATGGGCTATTAAAACAAAAACACATTACACTATACATTAAAAGATTTTATTTTGCCAATCAAAACCTTTCTTCATTGTGTTGGAACAGCTGTAATACATTATTATGTACAACCACCTCTGGTGACAATGCTCAGTTCAATACCCACTTGAATCTAAAGTCAGTAAAGGAATTAGAAAAATCATTCAACATTCTTTGATAATGAATTCTGGGTAGCTTTGGCCAGATTTATATTCTATTAAAACACAAGATACTTTAGTTGTTAGTTATCAGATTTAACCAGTGACAGTTAACCAGTGGAACAGCTTGCCTTCAGAAGTGGTGGGTGCTCCATCATGGGAATGGGTCAACCCACCACAGCCAATTCACCGCGGCCAACTTAGCACGGCCAACTCCCCGCCGGACAACTTGCCATGGGACAATTTAACAATTCAATTTTGTTATTTAAAATAAATAAAAAAAATATTTTAATGTTGGCCATACACCTTTCATTCTGTCCTTCCTTTTGCATCCTTTCTTCAATTATTCTATTCCACCATTTCTTTTGATATTAGTGTAACTCCTGTCCCACAGTGAATTGTCCCACAGCAAGCTGGCCGTGACGAGTTGGCTGAGTCATATTGTTCATAGACCCCCTCCATCACGGGAGGTTTTTAAGAAGAGACTGGGCAAGCCAATTGTCTGAAATGGTGTGGGGCAGGGGTGTCAAACTCGCGGGTTGGATGCATCATGTAGCAGCCATGCCCACCCCAGCACCGTGAAGCCATGCCCACCCCAGCACCCCAGCACACGTGATGGCAACGTGACGCGGTGAGTTTGACACCCGTGTTATAGGGTCTCTTGTTTGAGCAGGGGGTTGTACTAAATCAGGGGTCTCCAACCTTGGCAACTTTAAGCCTGGAGGACTTCAACTCCCAGAATTCCCCAGCCAGTGCCTGTTTTATTCAGAGCTAGTTTGGTCTACTAGTTAAGGTGCTGGCCTCGGAACCAAGAGACTGTGAGTTCTAGTCCCATCTTAAACATGAAAAAAAACAGTTCGGTGTCTTTGGGCCAGTCACTCTCCCTCTCAGCCCAACTCACCTCACAGGGTTGTTGTGGGGATAATAAGAGATGGAAAGAATATTATGTCTGCTCACCCTTGAGTTATAACAAGTAATAAGGATGGCATAAAAATCTAATGAATAAAATAAATATTACTCTTTGGGTTATGTCACCAAAATAGTTAATGATCTTCAGCTCTACTGATATTTTCTAGACAGAAGAAATTAGTTGAAATAATTGTATATCCCCTTTTAAGATGTTTCCCCTTTTAAGCATCTGTAGAGATGCTTTTTGACCCTTTGATACATATATACTCTCCATATGTATTTTTCAGTGCCTGTTTCTGAATTTTTCTTTCACCATTCTAGATTTTTAATTTTTCTTGATGTTGTACAAACAGGCCCGCGCACCTGGGCTCTTACCTGTCCTTTATTTCCTGCTTTTTCAGCCTCACCTGCTTTGCGCGGCACAGCTGAGGTTGAAAAAGCAGGAAAAAAGTGGATTTTCAGATGCTGCACACCTGCACGCAGTGCTTTTCAGCTGTCCGGGTAGCACAGCCTAAGGTTTTTTACACACGCACACAGTGCACATCAGGCACGCATGCACGCAAAGCACTTATGTGCATGCAAAATCTAGTCACCAAAGTGGTAGTAACACTGGTTGAATCCCACCCCTATGTATAACCTAAGCATTCCTTCATTTCCTTCATTAGAATATGGATGTTGTTTTCTGTTTAAGCATTGTTTATTTTGCTGCATTTCAAATTAAATGAATGGCTGGTTTTGTTTTCCTGGAGCATTCGAATTTTATGTGAATTATTGGTTTCATATCAAATGGGTAATAAACCATATGGCTGTTTTCCTAAAACATGAATCCCATTTTTGTTTCTTTGGACAATCTAAAGATTTAAATAACTTCAAAGCCATCGAAACATAACTTAAGCTAAAGATCTCATCTATTGAGTTTGATGTTAAAAGTGTTAATCCTTTAGTATAGTTTTGCCTTTAAAACGGTTTACGTGCTTTACGGTGTGATGGACATCTAGATATAATTACAAATGTTTTATTTTTTCCCCCACTTTAATTGTAGTGGATGATCCAGTTCCCCTACAAAGCCGCAACCTTTTTTGGCTGCATTGGAACCGATAAATTTGGTGAGATCCTCAAAAGGAAAACGGAGGAAGCTCATGTAGATGCTCACTACTATGAACAAAGTGAAGAACCGACAGGAACCTGCGCTGCATGCATCACCAGTGATAACAGGTGGGCTGTGTTCTCCTGAGACATGGAGAAGAGGAGCAGAAGATACAGGAAGCCTATATCATGGCTTGCATTGTGGCAGAGGTCGCAACTAAATCTTACGGGCCACATCAGGAAGGCACTGATTACCACCCCATTTTCACTTGGGGAAATAAGATCTCCATATCTCTGTTGTTACTTGTGGGCTGCCGGCCCGTCCAGCAGTTGAATCAGATGAGGAGGAGGAGGAGGTGGTGGTGGTGGTGTGGGAGCCAGCGTCAGCATCAAGGCAACCTGAGAGCTCTGAGGGGGAAGAGGGAATGGAACTGGAGAGAGAGGGAGGGAGGGAAGGAGGGAGGGAGGGAGACAGAGAGAGACAGAGCCTGGGCCATCTGTCAGCCCTCAGATGGAGAGTCAACAGCCCCCAGGTGTGGAAGTGGCTGATGAGGAAGTGGAGGAACAGCTGGATACAGTGCCTGATGCGTGGATGTGCAGAAGGTAGAGGAGTGCAGAGCAGTGGAAATCTATGGGCCAGTCCTTGGGACGGAAGAGCCACTGCTGCTAACGAAGCCCCACCATAGCTCTGTCTTGCTCATGACTGCTTCCTGTGGAAACAATTGCTGGGAAGGACTGGTACAGAAGGCCAGCCAATCAAATTCCTAATTCAAGCCGCACCTTTTGGCTGGGTCCACACATAGCATAAACCCGTAGTATGCTTGGCTTGATTTGGGTTCAGTGTGGCCAATCAGACAAGCCATGGTTGAAGATTTAGTGTGGTCTGCTCAACCTCTCATGGCATAATGTAATATGCAGATTTTCTCTTTGGGTCATATTATTCGATTATTTTGAAAACAGTAGACATTGGTTAGGAATAAGGAAAGAAAGGCATACGTCTAGTTTTGTCAAAGGTACTTTTAAAAAACCTTCCTATTAATTCCATTTAAGAAATGTCCCAGAGATTGTGTGCAGTGGATAATCGATTTTAACATTCACGTTTATTGAAGGATTTAATTTAGAAATTGAAATTACTCAATGTTTCTCCTTGACTACCTTGCTGTTGACACTGTGAATTACGTCTTTGCGTTCTACGCTGCATTTCAAAAGAACAAATCCATTTCCACTTGTTTTTGTACTTCCCTGCACTTTCCATGATATAATTAACTCTGCAGTTCTGACTGTTCGGTTGTGGAAAAAGAGCTGTGATCATAAAATAAGGATAACAATACTTTCTTCATTATCTATGTTATTTTTATGCATTCATTTTTTTATCAGTTCAAAAGCAATTTTGAAAAGGTAGGCCTTCTCTCCTTGTTTGGGAAAGAGTTTATATCTTGATTTTGGTGGGACAACAGTGGGCTGATTTCAGGTTTGAAAATTTGCAAGGTGAGAACATTGATAAAAGATACAAATGTATGGATTTAGATAATTTTGATCACAGATGATGAAAATCTTGATTGTATTTAATGTGTTCCATTTTGACAGCAGCACCAGGATCTTTGATGGTTTTTCTTATTAATACACTCCTCGAGATAACGTAATTGTATTACACCACCGTACCCAACAAAGTCTTTTTCATTTGAATGACATTTATTTTTAAATGTTCATTGTAGGCTAAAATCCATCTCTGGCTTAACAGTCCAAACCAGATACTTGGCAATGTTAAAACTTGTGGACTTCAACTTCCAGAATTCCCCAGCCAACGTGGGGAATTCTGGGATTTGAAGTCCATAAATCTTAAAGTTGCCAAGTTTGGAGACCCCCTAGTGTAAGCTGCATTGGTATAAATATACATATAGGATAATATGTTAATGAAAGGAGCTGGGAGAATTTTTCAACCAGGATATGGAAGAACAGACTTTGAATATCTCTTTTTAAAGCATAAGGCTCAGGACATTAAATGAAGGCAGCTGGCTTGTGTAGAACATCACTCCTTGTGACTAAATGGACATGGCAAAGTTGTTTTCTTTGTGGTGGTTTTTTATTGCCTGCATTAATCTTCCTAATCTAACCTATAATTTTAGCATTTCCTTGTCATCTTCCATGTAAATACTCTATCCAACCCTGTTTAATTGTTTCAAGGTCATCTTTGTTCTGTCCCCTGCTACAGGCAAATTAATCAAGACCAGCAACAAAATTGTGCAGTGTATTCCCCAATGTCTAATAAAAGAGAAAGTGGGGGGAATCATTCCTTTCTTTTTTTTTCTTTTTGCTTCTTTTTCCCTTATTTTCCCTGTCCTTTCTCTGTTCTAGTTAGAAAACCAGTTTGGGGCAGACTCATTGCCTTGCTGGTAAAGCCACGATGACATCGAAGTGTCATTGTGTGTTTCCTGATGCACATCATTTTGCATGGATGTCATAATCATACAACATCAGTCCCTCTGCCCCTGCTACCTTTTTATAATTATATGAGTGCAGGATGGGAAATGCAAAAATGCATCGTAACCCTCCCTTCCTATTAAAAGATTCCTGAAGATCACAGGGAAGGAAAATCCACCCTCTTAGTTTTTTTTCCACATTTTTCTCCATTGTATCCCCAATATACCTTCTATTCTGGAAGCAAACTAGTCAGGCTCTTTGATATTTTAATTCTTCCCCCACTTTTAATTAAAAAGTCCTTTGTCTTTCTTCCAGTGTATCAGTCATTGGGTGCTTTACAGTATCCTATTTCACTTCCATACAGTATTAAGCACTCAGCCACCCAAGTGGACTATTAGAGAAAACAACAATTAAATACACCACACTGGGATGAGTGTGCTTCTCAGCCTGCTAGTGCTTGTACATATTATAAATTAAAAAATATTATTTGAAAAATTGGGAGTGCAGCACAGAGCAGAAAGATTAGGTAGCATCTTAGAGTACATGGTATGGTCTCGGGTGGCATCCAATATATTTGTTGGTCAAAAAATGAAGGGGTAGTAAGGAAATTGTGGTTACTCTTTGAGAGGATTAGAAAACTGACTTTAATGTCTTTTTTTAGGTCTCTGATTGCTAACTTGGCTGCTGCTAATTGCTATAAGAAGGAAAAACATCTTGATGTGGAGAAGAACTGGAAGCTGGTGGAAAAAGCTAAAGTTTATTATATTGCAGTAAGTGTGCTTAATGTTGCAAAATGTTCACTTGCATTGAGACCTTGAATTTTTGGCATGTAAATTACATTTCGTGCAAACCAAAATCTTAGAAATGAAGGGGGAAAGCTGGGATTTATGTTCTACTCTGCTTGATTGGTTTATATTTATGTTTTCATGCACTCATTGTTTGAGCTGCCTGTTGACCTATTGGCTTGGGAAGAATCCATACGTTGTTATTTTCCTGCTGTTTCCTAAATTAGTATTTGTTTCTGAACTATAGTACGGAATATTCTTGCTTTGTTTCTTGAATCCAGACAAAAGTGCTTTGGATAGAGATAAGAGAGGGATAAGAATAATGGATGTTCCTTCTTTCATAGAGCTATGCAAGAAAATATTTGTCCAGAATATTTTTATTCACTTTTCTACCACAAGGCATCCAAAGAACTAAACAAAAATTAAATGTTGCCCTTGGTGGTGCAGGCTGTTAATAGCCTAGCACTTAGTTCCAGCTACCTGTAATTATTTCAGGCTTGAATCCCACCAGGCTCAAGGTTGACTCAGCCTTCCATCCTCTCGGGATAGGTAAACTGAGGACCCAAGATTGTTGGGGGCAATAAGCTGACTTTGTAAAAATGCCGCTTAGTAATAAGCAGGCATATACAATGGAAGGAAGGCTATTGCTGAATGCATTGGGTTGTATCCCAAAAATTGTAAGTCGCCCTGAGTCTCCAAAGAAGGGCGGGATATAAATGTGAATTAAATTTAAAAAAAAAAAAACAGAAAACCCCCCCAGAAACTTTCAAAATGAATTAACAACAGCACGATTACTTCTGAAGATTACTTTTATATTCAAGAAATGAGAAAAACAAAAGTAAATACTTCTCTAGTCTCCTTTTTGAATTTCAAGTTGTATATATTTTTTTCCTTAACAAGATATTGTTAAGCATAATTAGCAAATTTCAGCAATAATGGTCACCCTTTAGAAAGAAGAAAATATTAATTGAGAGCTTGGATCCTAGTGTGGGGAATGGAGCCAATCTGGGTTTGGGGGTGTTTAGCTGACTGTGGTGGATTGTGCATTTTATTTGCTTAGGTCTGTGTCCTAACATTTGGTCTGACAGGGAGAGGCTGATCTGACAATTAGCTAGTTCAGTTTCAGCCAGTGAACTTTACCAAGAGGGTAGGCAACTTGGAATTTATTATTACCTTTATTGTCAGAGTACAACCTGTGTACAATGAGATTGGCTGAGCTTCCCTTCATGAACACACACACACACCCAACACAACTCATAGTGAGGACAGAAGTCCCTAATCCAGTCCCAATCTTATTACACCATGTGACCTTGTTGCACAATGCACTGGCCCTGCAAGTCTATCCTACTATGTTGACATGAAATTATTTTCCGTTCAGGAGTCTGACAGCTCATGGGTAGAAACTGTTCTTTAGCCTGTTGGTATGGCTGGCTATGCTTCTCTATCTCCTACCTGATGGTAGGAGAGTGAAGAAGGGCTGATGGGGATGTGAGTCGTGCCTGAGGATTTTCCTCACTCTTCTAAGGCAGCGAGCCCTAACGATGTCATCTAGTGGCATCAGGGAACAGCACACAATGTTTTGTGCTGTGCTCACCACCCTCTGTAACGTCTTTCTATCCGCAGCATACCACACCATCATGCAGTTTGTGAGGACGCTTTCTATTGTGGACCGGTAAAAGGAGGTCATCAGTCATTATTCCAAATTTGCAACCAAATGCTTCCCAAACCCATCAGCTTGCTTAGTAGGGGAACAACAAGCAGGTATCAAGATCCTATGGGGAAAATGGACAATAAGGAGGCCATGTGTTGTGACCCAAACCCTTGTCCAATAAAACCAACACAAACCAAAGGGAACAGAAACCTTTTAATGATTCTTACAAATCCCCGGTTAAAAGGCTGCTGCAAACCAATTAACTTTGATGGGCATGAGCCTTGCCAAAACTGTGTGAGGCTGCCAAGAATAACAGATAAGGTTACCTAGAAATATTTCACAACACAAGAGTCTTCAAATACCAACTAAGATACTGCAATGTCCATGAGGCTCGAGTTCCAAAATGTCTTTGCTTCCTGCAAAGAACGTCTGATTCACAGCTGGCTTTTATCTTCTTGAAGGAGGGGACCTTGCAGCCTTACTCCCGAGTCGCCCATGCTGTTGCAGCTTCTCTTTCCTGCGAGCAGCCCTGTGCGCATGTGCACTTGGCACAAGCTCCTCGGGAATAATCTCATCGCTGCTGCCAGCCCCCACAATCTCTGAAGGCAGCAGTCCATCCCTAATGGTCCTGGCCTCTCATCTGAGTCCTCGCTCTCCTCAGCTGTCCACACCTGCTGCCGACTAACCACAACACTATGATGCTACCTTGCAGTGTTTTTCTTTTCTCATCAGAAGAGTGTGTGAATCCTACCTCTTGCAAATCAAGCTTGTCACTTAAGAAAGGGCCAATCCTATAGGCCAGGGGTGTCAAACTCACGGCGTCACATTGTCATCATGTGACATATCGTGACTTTGTTCCCCTTCACTAAACTGGGCGTGGGCATGGCCAGGGCATGACGCAACCAGTCCACCCATCTGGGCGTTTGACAGCCCTGCTGTAGGCCAACCTCCCGTCTTTAAGTCTTCTCAGGGTAAGCAAATTCATAAATAAGGGTTCCTTGGTGCTCTGTGAACTTGTTTGTTTTCTTGCAGATCTTTCATTACCCTAAATAAGTAACATCATCAGTGCAAGAAAAGAGTGCTGACAGCAAACCACACTCCATAACTAGCGCTGATGATGTTACCTAGTTGGGTAATGAAACATCTGCAAGAAAACCAAGCAAGCTCAGAGAGCACCAAGGACCCCTCATTTCAACCCCGAGCTACAAATATTCTCCTTTATTAGTTCATAAATAGCACGTAGAATGCTCTGCATGAAAGTTGCTGGGATGAGACCTCCAAAAAAGAAGAGCCCAGGATGTTCAAGAGCAAAGGAGACGGGAAAGAGAACACGAAGGAGAAAAAAAGAGAAGAATGATTATCTAAAGGCCTATGGCAAGAAAGAATAAAAAAAAACTTAAGACAAGGTTTATGCCCTTGGTGGGGATAAACTAGTATGAAGCTCTAAAAACGAGCTTGCCTGAGGTAATTCACTTATCCCATACTTTCTATAATAGTCCCAGAACTGGAAGAATTCTGCTAAGTCCCGCCACCCAAATAAAACGACCTAGAAAGCTCTCTTTTGAGGAGGAAGATAAGAGTATTGAGAAGAGCCGTGGTAGCACAGTGGTTAAATGCAGTATTGCAGGCTAACTCTGCCCACTGCCAACAGTTCAGTGCTGACCGGCTCAAGGTTGACTCAGCCTTCCATCCTTCCAAGGTGGGTAAAATGAGGACCCAGATCATTGGGGGGCAAGAGGCTGACTCTATAAACCGCTTTGGGAGGGCTGTGAAGTGCTGTGAAGTGGCATATAAGTGTTATTGGTATTGCTATTAGCGAGGGAGGTTCTGTGAGGTATAGAGCAGTTGTCTCTAGACCAGTGATGGCTAAACGTTTCGTTGTCGTGTGCTAAAAGTGTGTGCCGCGTGCCCACGTGCCTGCACCCATAATGCAATGCCTGCACCCCCCGCCCCTTGCGTATGCGCACCCCAGTTTGCATTGCACACCTCTGCGCATGCATGCATGACCCCCCCACAGGCGCCCTGCCCCCCACGCATGCATGGCAGATACCTGACAATCAGCTGGCTGGCAGGAGGCGTGCGCTCATGCGCAGTGGATCTGTTCTGGGCGACAGCTCGTGTGCCAGCAAAAATGGCTCTGCGTGCCACTTCCAGCACGCATGCCATAGGTTCGCCATCACGGCTCCAGACCAGTCACGATACCACTAGAAGTTGCCTGGTGTGGATAGCCGGAACCTGGGGTTAAAGATTGCAAGAAGTTCATCAGACTGACTGATTGCTTCTGTCCATCAGAAGACAAATGACATTGCTAGGAGAGAGCAAATACTTCAGAGTATTCCAAGATGGAGGTGAGGGTGAAGGAGCCGGAGGCATAAAAGAGTCTTTTGTTTCATCTTCCTCACCTCATTTTTTGAGTAGTGCTCAAAAATCCAGGAAAATGAAACTGCTTATAATGGAGTTATCAAGACAAAGATGTGTTCCTAGAAGTGGTGTATATCACCTACTACAACTCAGGATTGGGGGACAGCAGCAGACCTAAGTAGAGGAATGCTAAGATGTAAAGACATCGCTGTACATGATAATAAGTAAAAAGATTGTGGGATGCAAGAGGCTCAGACCAAAAGTCGGGGTATTTGTGTCAAAAAGTCCATATAGTGCCCATAAGAATGCAGTAGAAGCACCTGTCATTTTTTATATGTATCGTGCGTGCAACACATGTAAAAAAGCTGCAGAACTTCCAACACGTGCTCATGGATATCCCTTCTTTCTTGACCCACTTGTCCATGAATACCTCTGGTATTCATTTCTGGCCAAAAGCAGGAGAACAACTAGCGGGCTGAAATTAAAAGAAAAGCGATTCAGGCTGAACGCTATGAAGAGTTTCCTTGATGGTAAGAACTACTAAGCAGTAAAATTATTTCAGCAATGATGGGTTACCATTGAGAGTGGAGTGATGGGTGAGGACATGTTGAGAAAGTCTTAGTGAACTTCTTCACTGAGAAGGGTTAGACTACCCAGATTTCAGAGGGTAATTAGAACTGCAGAAAAAACAATGGCTACCAACCTCCCTTCCATCAAGGACCTGTATATTGCATGAGTCAAAAAGAGGGCTGTGAAAATATTTACAGACCCCTCATATCCTGGACATAAACTGTTTCAACTTCTACCCTCAAAATGACGCTATAGAGCACTGCACATCAGAACAACTAGACACAAGGACAGTTTTTTCCCAAACTCCATCACTCTGCTAAACAAATAATTCCCTCAACGCTGTCCAACTATTTACAATAGTTGTTAATCTTCTCATCACTTATCACCCATCCCCTCCCACTTGTGACTGTATGATTGTAACTTTGTGGCTTGTATCATGATTTTTATTGTCTGTTTCCTAGTATGATTTGATTGCTTATTGTACCCTATGACTATTATTAAGTGTTGTACCTGATGATTCTTGACTCTTGACGAATGTATCTTTTCTTTTATACACACTGAGAGCATATGCACCAAGACAAATTCCTTGTGTGTCCAATCACACTTGGCCAATAAAGAAATCTATTCTATTCTATTCTAATTCTAATTCTAATTCTAATTCTAATTCTAATTCTAATTCTAATTCTAATTCTATTCTATTGTAATTCTATTCTATTCCCTATTCTATATTCTATTCTATTCTAAATACATTCTATTCTATTCCTCCTACTCATGCATCCTCTGATTCAAATTGTAGAAGGCAATTCTGACAGATAGAAACAAATAACATGAGTATGGTTGCATTAATGACCATCGCCGCCTTACCTCAGGTCTGCAGGAACAGCTGGTGAGAAATGTGAAAAAAGAAAGGAAAGATTATCCAAGAGGAACGAATTCATTAAAAAAATGTTGTTTCCTTCAGCTAGTGTTAATGTTCCTCCAGACCGGTGTTCTAAAATTTGCACAGCTGTTGTTGATTCTTGCCTATGACTAAAAGCGTCCCTTTACAATACGTCAAATAATTGGCTTGCAAGGGTTACACAAAACAGTATAATGTGGGGATATATACCTGACTCCACACCTTTCTCTTAGTGCTTGTTCTGGTGTGGACAGGTCAGGATGAGGGGTCAGCATGATGGGATAGCACAACCCTTGAGGTCTGCTCACTCAATCAACTAAAACTAATTATGCTTAATATCTCTTGCTGATAGGCGTTGTTGTGCCTTTTTGTTTTCCCAGTGATATCTTATTTTTGTGATGCAGGCAGCTTCCAGTAATGAGGTCATTCAGAGATTGCTGCTGGATGAACGGCTTAGAATTTAATTGAACAATATATGAATCGTAAAGAGTTCACAAAAAAACACCAGCAATTCCCCTCACTTTTTAGGTCTTGAGGAACATAAATCGGCCATTTTCTTTCCTTGATGATGATGATAATAATGGCTTTTCCTTCGGTCCCTTTGTGGACATGTTTGCCAAGCTGCCTCTCCGTGGTGGTGCCTAAGAATAAGATAATAAGCACCTACATCTACTTTTCTGTATATTAATCAGATTTATCACATTATAAAGTCCCTTTTGTCAGGCCACTTACAGCCCTACTGTCCCTGTCCTATTGTTTCTTTTATTTTTCTTATATGTATTAATTTCATAGTTATGTATTCATAACTATGTTTATCCTTATCCTTATTATCTTGTAAGTGATTGACAAATAAATAAATAAGTAAGTAAGTAAGTAAGTAAGTAAGTAAGTAAGTAAGTAAGTTGTATTAAATTGATGAGGCTGCCCAGTTCACAAAAGCATCTCTGGGCAATTGACAATTTCAAAGAAACTTGAAAACAAGGAAACAAAAAATAAAATAAAATACACCTTTGGAACAGGAGGGAAAAAAAACAAGAGAAGCAATTAAGGCCACCACCACCCCCATCGCATTCATGAATCTTACCCTGGAGGTGGGACAGAAACGTGTTTTGATCTGTGGTGAGCTGGAATTTATTTATTTATTATCAAATGTTGAAATGGCCTCCATAGCTTGAAATGCCCGCTGGCGCTATTGATCGTGTCTTGAGAAATTACCAGATGCTTCTTGGTTTTTGTTTCCCCCCCCCTTCCGTCTCTACAGCCTTGAAAATTGCAGCTAAATTTCCTTTTTTGGCTCCCGAGAAAAGGCAGCCCGATTAGAGCAAAGTCTGGTTTACTCTGCCCAGGCACCACCATGTGATTTTCACAAAGGAAATGTTGAACCAGAGCCAAATGTTTGGTGGCAGAGTCTGTTGCTAGGAAATGAAGGTCCTGAGGCAATTAATGACAAAGCAAGCAATAACAAGAAGACAGAATTACAGATTTAAAAAGAGGGAAAAAGTGGTTGGCGTTATAATTACCCAAAGAAATCTGCACTCATTAAATAGGCTGTTTTTATGATTGACTTTAATTGGAGGTTAGTGCAGATACTTAGCTCCTTTCCCACCCCTTTAAACACAGGCATGTGCCCAGGCTGTGGAAACGCAGAATGCTCCTGGCCCACCAGGCGCTCGCCTGCAATCTGATCCCTACCGAGAGATGCGTTTTTCTAGGCCGCCATTTTGCATTAACCTACTGTGAACCACGTTTTCGGCTCTTTGGCACAAAACATCCGCTCTTATTACCTCAAGACGGGTTGGGTAGAGTAGAAGAACACCGCATCGAGAGGAAGAAGGCCATTGGCAGAGACCTACCTGGCTGCTGTGACCATAATGGTTGATGCAATTATTTATAAAAAGAAGAAGAAGAAGTTAGCCAAAGGCAGGGAAGAATAAGGGTGTGTGAACACGCAATGTGGAGGATTTTCTTCCCCTCTCCTTCAGAAATTGCCCTTTGAGTAGCATGATTTGAGCATAATATATCTATGAGGGGGATGAGGAGTTCTGAAATTAGATAGATAGATAGATAGATAGATAGATAGATAGATAGATAGATAGGGTAGATAGATAGATGATAGATAGATACAGTAGATGATAAATAGATGATAGGTACTGTAGATAGGTAGATAGATGATAGATAGAGATAGATAGATAGATAGATAGATAGATAGATAGATAGATACAGTAGATGATAAATAGATGATACTGTAGATAGATGATAGATAGATAGATAGATAGATAGATAGTAGTGTAGATAGATAGCTGATAGATAGATACAGTAGATGATAAATAGATGATAGATACTGTAGATAGGTAGATAGATAGATGATAGATAGATAGATAGATAGATAGATAGATAGATAGAGATAGATAGATACAGATGATAAATAGATGATAGATAGATAGAGATAGATAGATACAGATAGATAAATAGATGATAGATACTGTAGATAGATAGATAGCTAGATAGCTAGATAGATAGATAGATAGATAGATAGATAGATAGATAGATAGATAGATACGTAGATAGGTAGATAGATAGATGATAGATACTGTGGATGATAAGATACTGTAAATAGACAGACATAGATGATGGATGAAAGAAAGATGATGGAAGGATAGATAGATAGATAGATAGATAGATAGATAGATACTGTAGATAGGTAGATAGATGATAGATACTGTAGATGATAAGATACTGTAAATAGACAGACAGACATAGATGATAGATGGATAGAAAGATGATGGAAGGATAGATAGATAGATAGATAGATAGATAGATAGATAGATAGATAGATAGATTTCCTAAAGAGTATATCCCTGAGATGTTTTAGATGCAAGTGCCCAATTGTTAGCTCTTTTTAAAAATATTTCTAGATTCTTTGTTTTAGAATAAGCTGCAGTAAAACCAGTCCTGCAGTTTCTATCCTCCCCTTGCAATCTTTTGATTTGAGAATATTTCAGAGACGAATTAAAAGGTTTTCACCCCCCATTTTGCTATTTTTTGGGGGGGTAAACTAAGTTTCCTCTCTCCCCTTTTATTAAAAGGGTCGCTTTTACCGCACGGTGGAATTTGATTCCGTGCTTTATCCGTCAAATCAGGAAGCACACGACACCCTTTGCAGGATTTTTTTCTAAGCAAGTATTTGGGAAGAACATCATGACAAAATCCTCCAGATGTTTAATCTGATGCTGAACAATGGAGCCTCCGCCAATTCTACCCAGCCATCTTCGAATGTTGCTAATCAGGGGGCCAGTGCCAGGCTGTCTGCTTGTTAAATACCCTGGCATCCCTGGGGCAAGAAGACAGCTGCTCTAACTGCTATGAAATTTGGTAGCTCCATCTCTTTTCAGCTGCCCTTGGGCTGTAGCGCTACAGTTAATTTAGACCACCCCAACACACCTCCTTCAGGGAATGTTTTTTTTTCTCAAAGCTTTGTAATTAAAATGATAAAACATCATTATTACTTTGAAAATGGTTATGTACAATTTTGCACTTGACAGATACCTAACAGAGAGACGAGAGCACAGCATGTAATTTTGACTGGCTTTAGTGGCTGGAGATCCAGCACGTCTTTTCGGAGGGGCATAAATAAATCTATTCCACACTCACCAGAGGCCAGTTCTTTAGCTTCCGGAGAAGGTTTTGAAATTCAGATAATTCAGTTACTTGAACACTATAATATTGTTTGCTAAATCATGCCAGGTGAATGAATATGGATGTATGTCCGCTCTGTTTTTTTTTTCCTCTGCAGGAAAAAAAACTGACTAAACAAAGTTGGGTTGGGACAGAATATGCTTTCAGATTTTGAGGCAAAAGCTCCTTTCATGGT
Organism: Naja naja; assembly: GCA_009733165.1. Classification (NCBI taxonomy): domain Eukaryota; kingdom Metazoa; phylum Chordata; class Lepidosauria; order Squamata; family Elapidae; genus Naja; species Naja naja. The sequence goes on from CM019151.1 coordinate 88,552,924, forward strand.
AGAGTTGGTTATCTTTTCTTGATTGAGGCCTATTATTTCATATCTGATACAGGTAAAATGGTCTTATTTTTTAGAAGAAATGAGTTTGGAAAAAGATAGTCAAGAGCATAGAATTCTCCATGTTTTGTTTTGTTTAGTTTAATTTAAGAGCCTTGGTGGTGCAGGCTGTTAAACACCTAGCACTTAGCTCCAGCTGCCTGCAATTAGTGCAGGCTCAAATCCCACCAGGCTCAAGGTTGACTCAGCCTTCCATCCTCCCGGGGTAGGTAAATTGAGGACCCAAGATTGTTGGGGGCAATAAGCTGACTCATCTTTGAGAATGTTTTGAACTTCTTTAAGGCAACGGGAGCTATAAAGCTCGTCCAATGAGGGGAGAGAGCAACCCATGATCTTCTGGCCAATGACCTTAACCCTCTGGAGTGCTGTCCTAACTGTGCAGTTGGAAAACCATATAGAGGTGCAGTAATGAATATGAAATTTGGAAATAATTCTACTGAAACATTGGTTTTGTTCAGAGAGCATCTCATGCTAAAGAAAATATTACAGAGGCAGTTAGCAGTACATGTCACTTTTTTGCAATCCCTCTCTACTTATAGTAAATCACCTGGGAGAACTCATTGCTATTTTACTGACTGAATGTTTATGCAAACAAAAAGACAGGGAGTATAATCAGTTCCAATAAAAGAGAATATGTGTAGCTCTGGGTTGAACTGTGCAGTCCTTGGTGCTCTCTGAGCTTTTTTATTTGCAGACATTTCATTACCCAACTAGATAACATCATCAGTGAATGTGGGGCTTGCTCCCTATTTATAGTAGGTTGCCTTGCCAGTATTGGTGTAGGTGTGATTTTCTCCTCAGTAGTTCCTTGATTAGGATATTGCTTTTTGCTTGAAAGTTTGTCTAACTTTAATACCTGGTTATCTGGGTGTTGGCTGCTGGAGAGAATGTATTCTGATATTTTTGTTTCCTTCTTAGCGTTTTTATTGTGAATGGTTTGTAAACGTGGTTTTTCTATATCTATCAATTGATGACTGATTTGTCTGAAATATCGGACATTAATACAATTGAGTGAGTCCAGAAGTATTTCACGAGAAGAGTACTATATTCCTCTGCTCGCAACAGAATACCCTACACCAGGGGTCGCCAACCTTTTGGACCTCAGGGACCACCAAATTCATAATTTCAAATCCTGCGGATCAATAATATGAATTTTGACTGGTGGTGGCTTGCTGATGTTTTCCCAGGGTCTCTGCAGACAGCAGCAGAGACCCTGGGAAAATCCCCCCAAAAGACTGCAGGAAAAATCCCCACCCTGTTTTCCTATCGATCGATCATTCTTTATTTGAGATCACAGGATACCGTCTCCAGCTCCATTCTCAGGGGGAGAGAGACAGAGAGAGAGAGACTTTTGGCTTCATGCAAGGAAAGCAGCAGAAGCAGCAGTAGTCTTTCTTTTTCTCCCCCAAACTCCGTCAGAAATGAGTCTTGTGAGACTTGTCACACTGGTGCAGCCTATACCTAGCTTTCCAGTTGAAACTATGGTTGAGTCTGTCTGTATTGTTTGATTAAGGAGCTTTCAGCATATCTTCTGACAACTCGTTAGTTTTCATGAATATGCTCTGCTAGTCTTCTGCCTATCTATTCTACATAGTGGCTTTTAAGTCCTTACACTGTATGTTGCAAGTGACTCCTCTTTGTTCTTCCTGGGCTTTTGGGACTTTTGGTTTACCTACAATGTTTTGGAGGGATTTAGTTGGTTTGCGTGCTACGGTCATGCCATGTGGTTATAATTATCTAGTGGTTTCTGAGATGTTTTTAATGTTCTATAATGTTATTTGTTTATAGCTTGTGTTGGTTGTGGGTGGAATAGTCAGGCAGGCATTTTTTAATAAAGTTGCATGGGTATCCATTTTGTTGGAAGTTGTTGTACAGGTTAGCCGTTTTCTTTTTCTGGTGTTCTGAGTAGATGTAATGTGTTTGTACTTACCTGAATAATGTTCTTACCCAGCTCCTTGTGGGAGGTTGGATTTTTACATTGGAACATTTGATTAGTGTGGGTTATTTTTTTATCACATCAGCATTAAATAACAATTGTCAGTGTTTCTGCCTTCCCATTCATTCTTCTGAGACCAATCCAACCTCAAAGAAAGGTGCCTGAGGAAAAGAGCCTGCAGAATAAACACTGGGTGAATGCATAGGTGACCTTCAAACTACTTTGCTTATAAGTAGAAACATGTTCTTACTTAGAAAAAATACAAGTCATATTTAGACTAAATCAAACCCTGAGAGTCTAAAGTTTCATTTATTTTATTGGAGCTTCTCAAAGGGTTGTAAGAATGCATGGACACCCAAGAAGAAAACAGACACTCTCCTTCATTGGTGTCTTCAGGGGGAGGCTAGGCAGCCTTCTTTCAGGGATGGCTTGATGGGAATGTCTACAGTGAGCAGGACTTAGTCTTGATGACCCCAGTGGTTCCTTTTACTTTAGAACATCATGATTCTGCCATAGAGCAATACTGAAGAGTAAAAATAGTCCTACCAATGAAATATGCAAAATGTATTTCTTCTTCTTCTTCTTCTTCTTCTTCTTCTTCTTCTTCTTCTTCTTCTTCTTCTTCTTCTTCTTCTTCTTCTTCTTTCTTCCTCTTCCTCTTTTTCTTCTCCTTCTCCTTCTCCTTTAAGCTTCCTGGATCAATTCTGCTATCTAATTAACTTTAAAAATCATCACATAGAGAAAATAACAGTCTGGGCATCATTGTCAATAGTACTGAATGAAGGCAATTTAAGAGATGTGGACTTCAACTCCCAGAATTCCTCAGCTGACATGTCAACAACTCTTCAAGTTGCCATGGCTGAGGAACACACTGGATTGTTTAGGTCTTTCAATGGTCCACCAATTGCCACTGTAATTGAGGCCACCATCTCGCTACTGGTCATCCCCTTTTCTTTCCTTCTGTCTTTCCCAGCACTCAAGCTTTTTCTAGAGAGTGTCTAAAGTAGGATAATTTGAGCCTGAAAAAGGACTTATTCCAAGTTGTAATGGCAGCACATAGTGAAAATTTAAGGTGTTTGCAATTGAGCTGATTAAAATGAAGAATTCTACTGTTCGAAGCCAACCCATTAAAAGAAAAATTGCACCACAAATGATCAGAACAATATTGCATACTTTGGAAATAGGTTCCTCAGTTCAAACAAAGGATTAAATTAACATAACATTGATATGAGATCACCATTAGTGAGCACTTCAACAACTGACAATATTGCAAAAATTTGGGGAAGAATATCCCCATGATAATATGTTCACATGCAGGATGAACAGTTTCAAAGTTGTTGAATCCCTCTTGAATTTAATATTTTTCATATGATGTGAACATTATTCTTTCCACCTTAGTCCCAGGTGCATTGCTAAATTCATATTTGAAACTAGAGAACTAACCAACAATGTAATTCATGTCTGATAGATGCTATTTTTTAACCCCAACAATATGTCAGCGCCCTGCTAGGATCATTATTCACCTTTGCAATGTTTGAGGTATGCTGCCAAAATTATAACAATGGTTCATAAGCATATATTAAGATAATAAATTTAAAATTACATTTAAAATTAAAATTGGCATTAAAACTAAAATACTCAGGCGCTAAAGGCAAAGAGAAACCGTTTAAGGTTTTCATGTCTATTTAATGAGGAATAAAATAAAACTAATGTAATTCTTAAAAAACGTTTACTCTCCAATGATAAAATTGTAAACTTTCTAATCATATTTGCTTCACACAATTTTCATTGTAGATTTTTTATTGTTTATTTATGTAAACACAATTCTTCTAAATCTTTATTGTAGTTTCCAAAATATGAAATCTGGTTCTTCATATCAGCTTCTTCAGATATAATCCAGTAACATTTACTGATACAAATTGACCTATTGTTCTTAGTATTTATATCCCACTGTCCTATAATATATAGAATAAAAGTGACTTCTAATTTTATTCTGTTATTTCTTTCAAATATTTCTATAGCCGTTCATCTTAAAACCAAGCCCTGGGCGACTTGCACCCAACATTAAAAACCACACATAGAACTAAAACGAAAACACTAAAAGGAAAAACAGAAAAACCTGGTACCACAACCACATATTGTCTCCTTATGATGTTTGTCCCAGGGGTCTGCCATTTTAAACTCTTTAAAGAGCCATTTGGACCTGTTTCCCACAGGAAATAAAACACCAGGAGCCACAAAACCTAGGTGGGTGTGGCCAACTCAACATCTCTCCCACCTAGTCACATGATCCCCCCCGCCACGTCTACCCAGGTTTTGTGGCTCCCGGTATTCTCTGTGGGAAATGGGTCTCTCTCTCTCTCTCTCCCCCCCTCTCTCTTTCCCCCTCCCCCCTCTCATTTCTGTTTTTTGTGTTTTATCTTCTCAGGCCAGGCAAGGAGAGTGTCAGGGCTCTGGCAGTTACCCCCATTTAAATCATGAGTCTCCAGCCAACTTCCAAAACTGAAAGATTTATTAGGCGTAAACATGCCGGCACTGCCTGGGTGTAGCCGACTCTGAGACACATCATTCATTGTCACCCTTGACCCTGGTTTTTCCCACACCCCCTGGGTGTATCATAATTCATATTCTCCAATGGGACACATCCATAGCAAAGAGTCATCTATCATACTCTCCAGTTAGAATTTTGCACGGCGGAAACTTCAGTCACCTATTTACTATCTTTGAAAAACTATTTATGGAATGCACTTTTGCTTTCCAAGCTGCCGCACTGCTCTTTCAAACCCCTCCCCCCCTTCCTGTTGGCAACTCTTAAAAGACCATAGAAATATTTTATGAGTTGACAGTGTGCGTGTAAGAGAGTCAATGGGGAGGAAGTCCTTCATTTAGTTTGAAGAAGACTGCCCTGCTGACTACCGTGATGCTTTGGATTGACTCCAAGATCTACTTTTGCACTCACAACAACAGGGGTTGACTTGCTAATTTGCCTTCTGTAAAGCAAGACGTTACAGGATTTGACTGATTGGTTGTCATTATTGTGGTCCTGTGGAGAAATCCACTGATCTTAATGGGCTGTCTCTACTTCCTCTGGGGAATTAGAGAGAGTTGCTTAGTCTCTCTCTTGTTCCGTGATGGCTGTTGGTGCCCATTCTTATAGAAAAAAAGTAGACATTAACATTGAAGCTTTCTCTATGTCAATAGCACTTACTTAAATCTGCCTATGTTTGTATGTGGGTGTGCAGTCATTCTCAAGAACTAAAAGCACATTTGTTTTTAGATCAATAAAGCTGACATCTCTTAGAAAAGGCAGGAAAAGAGCGGGAATTCCTATTCTGAGGTAACATTCGACATCCTCAGCATTTATCGTGGAATGAACTTCATAGTGACTTTGAAAGCACTGATGAGAATGTTGATTGTAAATACACAACTCCGGTTAGAACAAGACAGGAGGTTAATATCAGGCGCAAAGGGTCAGGGCCATAGGTTAGGAGTTGCAGTTCAAAGATTTATTGCTGATGACTGTACGGAGCAATCTAGTCAACTAAAGTTCAGTATTAAATTGGTGCCACAAAAGACTCAGTGGAATTCAAAGAGGGTTGGACCTGGACCATCAACTCCAAGCTGATGACACACTTAACTCCGCTCCCAGCTTTTCCTGCTCTTCTCCTACATCTACTATCTCAAACTCTATGCAGCACCAACTGCCTCAGTGTTCTTGGTGCAACTCTAACACTCTTCCAGAGGTCCCCACCCTAATATATTGTTTTAATGTGGTGAGTGGGAAACATTATTAAACCGGTGGGCAGTAATATTAAATATTTTCACTAAATTAATATTACATCCAGTTGAAACAATGAATCTGTGGAGAGAGTATTGGCTGTGGCTACATGAGGCCACCAAACTTACTTTTTTGCTATCTCTGTCATGGAAAGTTTGCTTTGTCCCTATCCAGATCCTGTCCAGACCAGATATGAGGTCTCTGGCAGGCTACTCATATGCCACATGCAATTTCTGACCTACCGAAGTATGGGAATATAAATTGAATCCACAGTATAATAAGCAACTGTAGAAAAACAATAATCCGATCAACTGGTCTAAAAAGTAAAGACTTTCTTTGGAAAGCATAAAAGTTTTCAAGGGGAGTCTCTGCAACTTGGGTATGTTTCTGCTTCTAATAGTGGCCACAATTGATTCCATATGAGAAAGAATTTGCAGAGAAGGAATTTGAACTGCAGGAGAAGTTCATATAGGAAGAGTAAATGTAGGATTCCATGGTAGAGCATATACACATGACTAGTTTTTTCACTAATGGGAGCAGTGTTGTTCCACTGATGGGCAGCCTGTTTTCTCTGGCCCGCGGGCCGGGAGTAGAGTTGTATAATTTGGGCAGAATAGAAATTTAGCACATTAAGAAATGAAGTCCTGTAAAATTTGCAGGCCACATCGCTTTCCCATTAATAAAGCTAGAGCTTTGAAAATGCCTGGGCACCGCATGATTACAGCGAATTATGTTTCCAGCCTTCCTTGATTGCAAGGAAATTTATTTATTTAATTTTTAAAACCTTTATTGAAAATTTAAAACATTAAAATACAAAATACAATACAAATATTTAAAATGAAAAAGTGTATATTACAATCCATTTTTTGTGTACAGTTACTTGTATTTCAATTGTGTATTCAATTGCATCCTTTATACTCTCCTCATTCCTCATTATATATATATATATATATATATATATATATATATATATATATATATGTAGGTCTTGGTGTATTCGGGTCTTGTCCGTGTAAGGTTGAGAATACCTTGGCAGCGTTTGAGAAAATCTCATCCGTCATCTTCAGGCTGGTGTCTTCAGCCGTTCTCCTGGGAGAAGTGTGTGATGTGGCTGTTTTTCCTTTTAAACTCTAGAGTTGGATGTGTTGTTACTTTTTGATTGGTTTGTGGAGTTGATGTATGCAGATTGGATGGCTTTTTCCTGAGACCCTGTGTGGCTGAGGTGCTGGAGGTGTGTCTCTCAGCCTTTTGTGTTGTAACGACCTGGGTAATGGGCTGTGTGATGACCTTCTGAGTTCTATTGTTGTGATGTCCTGGGTGTGGTGCTGTAATCTCCTGGGTCGTTGTCTGTGCTGCAACCTCCTGATGTTTTGTGTTGTGATCTCCTGAGTTCTGTGATGTAGTATCCTGGGTGGAAGGCTGTGATGTGGCATTCTGGGCCTTGGTTTGGCTCGAGTTTGAGGTCTGGCTATGTGTTTATAGCGTGTGTCAGTTTGCTTAGTTTGGGGGTTGGAGGGGGTGTAGCAGCTGGTGTTGCAGCCATGGTCTGGTTTCTGGATGGTGGTTGCCTTTCATCTGTGGCGTGGGCTTGGGTTTGAGTCTGGTGAAGGAGATTGGTGGTGGCATCATGTGTTATTTTGGGTCCGGTGTTGGTTTTTGTGGCTGGGACTCGTTTGTTGATTAGGGCTAGTTTCCAGATGTCTGGTAGGCGGAAGTATCATCCCGTTTATTCATGTTATGGGGGTGTTTCTCTTCAACAAGAGAATAATTAGGGAAGAACACTTCAACAAGAGAATAATTAGGGAAGCCATCGAAATAGAGAAACACCCCCATAACATGAATAAGCGGGATGATACTTCCCAGCCTACCAGACATCTGGAAACTAGCCCTAATCAACAAGCGAGTCCCAGCCACAAAAACCAACACGGACCCAAAATAACACATGATGCCACCACCAATCTCCTTCACCAGACTCAAACCCAAGCCCGCCACAGATGAAACAACCACCATCCAGAAACCAGACCATGGCTGCAACACCAGCTGCTACACCCCCTCCAACCCCCCTGCAAACTGACACACGCTATAAACACATAGCCAGACCTCAAAGAGCCAAACCAAGGCCCAGAATGCCACATCACAGCCTTCCACCCAGGATACTACATCACAGAACTCAGGAGATCACAACACAAAACATCAGGAGGTTGCAGCACAGACAACGACCCAGGAGATTACAGCACCACACCCAGGACATCACAACAATAGAACTCAGAAGGTCATCACACAGCCCATTACCCAGGTCGTTACAACACAAAGGCTGAGAGACACACCTCCAGCACCTCAGCCACACAGGGTCTCAGGAAAAGCCATCCAATCTGCATACATCAACTCCACAAACCAATCAAAAGTAACAACACATCCAACTCTAGAGTTTAAAAGGGAAAACAGCCACGATCACACACTTCCCAGGAGAACGAAGCTGAAGACACCAGCCTGAAGATGGCGGATGAGATTTCAAATCAGCGTTGCCAGGTATTCTCAATCTTACACGGGACAAGACCGAATACACCAAGACCTACATATATATATATATATATATATATATATATATATATATATATATATATATATAGGTCTTGGTGTATCGGAGTCTTATCTATATTTATATCTTTTCATAGGTTTCACTGGTTGGTATGTAGGTCTTGGTGTACTCTGGGTGCCTACAGACATCTGGAAACTAAGCAAACTGACACACGCTATAAACACATAGCCAGACCTCAAACTCGGAGCCAAACCAAGGCCCAGAATGTCACATCACAGCCTTCCACCCAGGATACTACATCATGGAACTCAGGAGATTGCAACACAAAACTTCAGGAGGTTGCAACACAGACAATGACCCTGGAGATAACAGCACAAGACCCAGGATGTCACAACAATAAAACTCAGAAGGTCATCACACAGCCCACTACCCAGGTAGCTGCAACACAAAAGGCTGAAGGACACACAGCCACTACCTCAGCCACACAGGCTCTACTAAAAGCCAACCAATCAGCAAACATCAACTCCATCAACCAATCAAGAAGCAACAACACAGCCAACAACACAGCCAACCAATCAGCAAACACCAATTCCATCAACCAATCAAGAAGCGACAACACAGCCAACAACACAGCCAACCAACCCGCTTACAGCAGAGCCAGCACACCACACCTCCCCTCCAGTATTTATAGAGAAAAGGCAGCTTAGATCACGCTTTGCTGGCAGAAGCACAAAGCCGAAGACACCAGCCTGAAGATGGCGAGTGGGATCTCATCGAAACGTCCGCCAAGGTATTCTCAATCTTACACGGGACAAGACCTGAATACACCAAGACCTACATACCTTTACCCATGAAAATCTATGAATATATATATATATATATATATATATATATATATATATATATATATATATTTGTTTACGTAGATTTTCACGGTAAAGGGTGTATAGGTCTTGGGTATTCGGTCTTGTCCATAAGTAGACATTGAACGTTGACGAATCTAATCCGTCATATTCAGCTCTTCAGCTTGTTCTCTGGGAGAAGTGTGACCTTGGCTGTTTAAAAGGGAGAAACAGCCACGGTCACACACTTCTCCCAGGAGAACGAAGCTGAAGACACCAGCCTGAAGATGACGGATGAGATTTCATTTAAACGCTGCCAAGGTATTCTCAATCTTACACGGACAAGACCCGAATACACCAAGACCTACATATATATATATATATATATATATATATATATATATATATATATATATATACCTTTATCTTTCTAAATTATACATTCTTTATTTATTTAATTGCTTGTTTCTATTATTTATCCAATGATTAAGGAAATTTATTGGAGCCAACTTGCATAACAAGGAATCAAAAGCACTGTCTATTTAATAATAGCGAACTACCTTGCAATGAAAAGTGGGGTTGACTTCCTTTATTTTAATGCTGGTTCTTTCAAGATGTTATTTTTTCCCAAGTAGAATGACATAAAACGTAGTTTATTAGATGGGATGATGATGACATGTTTCATACTTGTTCAATGGAACTTAGCTTTGCTTTCAATATTTTGGAGCCAAGTGCTCTTAAAGCTCCAGGAAACAGCATTTTTTCTTCACGACAAGAGCTGTTCTACAGTCATTTCTCCTTTTTTTTTCCTGTCTTTAAAGTCCAGGAAGCACTTGAAATTTATGGCCAGCTTTTGAGAGCAGAAAAGCAGATTCAGCCCAGAAATGTTTCCTGTTGAGATATTAATTGAATTCCACAAGCAGAGTTGATTTTTCATGTGTGAAGCAGAGCTTTGAAGTAGCAATTCATTGCTTTGGGTTATCACGATAATCACTCTTGAGTTTAGATGCTAAACTGATTATCAGCCAATCTAATGGGAAGAATGCATCATTTCAGCTTAATAATAGATTAATGAGTTTTGACGTAGGCTAGCTGATGTCTTTTTTAAAAAAAGAACAACAACTGAATGAACTCTTCATCACTTACTCTCAATTATATAAGCTTTCATTTGAAGTTTGTTTACTGCTTGGAAGTTAATTGTTGAACCTTTAAGTCTGTAGAAGTTCTCAGTTGTCCAAGTCATGGTGGTCCCAAAGATGCTTTTTCAGGAAGCAACTGGACTTTCTTTTTTTCTTTTGAAGACATTTCACTTCTCATCCAAGAAGCTTCTTCAGCTCTGACTGGATGGTGGGGAATGGAAGGATTTATATTCCTTGCAGACAGCTGGTCATTTGCATCCTTTTAGAGGGTCATTGAGGCCACTTGGAGGTTATCTGTGTTCTCAGAGAACCTCCAAGTGCTTCAAAGACCCTCTAAAAAGATGCAAATGACCAGCTGTCTGCAAGGAATATAAATCCTTCCATTCCCCACCATCCAGTCAGAGCTGAAGAAACTTCTTGGAGGAGAAGTGAAACATCTTCAATAGAAAAAAACAAAGTCCAGTTGCTTCCTGAAGAAGTACCTTTGGGACAATGTTGACCCTTTAGTAACTATAGCTTGTTTTTTGTATTGGTTCTGATGATTTTCTATAGCTGCTATTGGAGCAGAACCATGATAATATTGAAGTTAGATGGCCTGATAGATGCCATCACGTTAGACATGAAGTCTGCATGGAGAAAAACCCTCATCTATTGTGTGAGTTTCTGCATACTGATCCTCTTATCTCATCAGGGGAACTGTCAGTCTTTATTTAATCCAAGATTAGCTGGTTCTTTTTGTGCTCTTAGTAATCATCTCTGAACCCATCGTTTAAAGATATCACTCACCTTTCTCTTGCTTGTTCTCAGGAGCCAGCATTCACAGTTATACCTACCTGACAAGGGAACAGGCTGCGACTGCAGTGAGGTTGACCTTTCCTTCTTGTCATTGGTGTCATTTCTCAAACAGTGTTTTGGTCAACTATTTCGATACCAACTGTCATTTTTTCCAGCCTCACCATTCGGATAACATATGAACTATATAAGATAGGAGGACAATGGGCATCCTTGCCTCATTTTGATTGCCTTTACTCTGTTTCTCCACATTTGGTTCTTACACAAGATGCTTGTCTCTTGTTCCTCAGAAACCCAAGTATTCTGGTAACCTGTAAGCTTTAACATATTTTACCTTCTGGCATATTCTCCATAATCAAAGGCCTGATTGTAACCCCCTTCTTGTATCCTGTAGTTTTCTCATAATCTTCTATGCCTGTAAGTCTCATTATCTGTTTTGTCATCTATCTGCTCTTATGTCAGTTTTGTCGTTTCTTTTTTTCCCATTGTGTGGTGGCTCTAATCCAGGGGTCTTCAAACTTGATAACTTTAAGACTTGTGGACTTCAGCTCCCAGAATTCCTCCTCCAGTCATGTTAGCTCAGGAATTCTAGGAATTGAAGTCCACAAGTCTTAAGCTTGCTGAGTTTGAAGACCCTTGCTCTAATCACACAGAACAGGACTAGCTGACTTACCAACTGTGATATGATTCTAGCCATATCTGTGCAAAGGATTCTAGGCATTTCCAGGCCTAGAAATGTTTTTTTCTTTTAATGTATATACCTATACTAAAGTAGAGGAGATTTCAGTCTCCTTCCATCCACTTTGGTGTGTGTGTGTGTGTGTGTGCGCCTATATTCAATATCTAGACTTGAAAATACCTAGTATCAAATTATGCATAGAAATTCCAGAATCATATCAAATGATTCTGTGCCAGTTGTTTGTTCTATATAAGTTGGCAAGGAACCGTTAGAATTTAATTGTCTTTGCAAGTTTAAATACACAAGAATTCAACTAAGTCACATTTTCTATTGTATTCATCTCAAGAACTTCCTACTTAGAAAGGTGGGGTTGTTGGATGTACCTAAAACTGTTGATGAATCCCAGGCTAATTTTCTATCCATTTCTATAATAAGCTGCATTGGAAATTTGTAGAAAATCAAGATGATATTCCAATAAAATTTAGTGCGTAGCATTTATAAATTACACATTGATGCATAATACAGTATTTATACAGTCATTGAATCTCAATTCCTGGTCTGAATTCACATACATGTTCTCTGATCCTCTGAAGTAGAGGCGAATTGAATGCATTTTGGAGTTGATTCCATGATATGTGATTGTGATTCTCAAGTACTTTTTCCAAAATGGAGAGTTATGATCTGGGCTAACCATAACGCCAGTTTTATGATCAAATTCATCCCCGCCACTTCCAAGTAATAATTCCTGGCAGTCTAGAAAAACCCTATTTTTCATTTCTTCTCACAGACCGTAACAGTGACATCATCTTGAAAGTGTCTAAATGTTGTTCCAGAGTTTGCGTTATTAGAAAACAGTGGAACTTGACAATATTCAGACAGGCTAGAAAAAAATGATGTAAGTTGGCAACGACGCCTACATTTTTGTGTTTTTATTTTTGTAGTGCTACTTTATTTTGTCTCACGGGGAATGATTTTATTTTGTATTTTAACCAAGTAGTTATTTAGTGATTTAGTGTGAACTATTTTTTTTTGCATCCTAGTATTTTTGCTTATTACTATAAAGTGCCACAATAATGATATATGTTATATGTTCTACATATAATGCTAGCATCTTTCCTTCTCCTCCTTCTCTTTCTGGGGAAATAGAGGGCGGGTTTTTAAGTTGTTTGCCCACCTCACTCTTAAAATGCCAGTGCAGTTCATCCTTGCTGTTGTATATACCAGGGGGTCAAACTCAATTTCATTGAGGGCTGCATCAGGGTTGTGTTTGGCCTCAGGTGCCAGGGGTGGGTGTGGCTGGGGTGGGCGTGGACAGCTTGACATCACTCAATGAGGCTCTGTTTTTGGCTGCGACGGCCTACTGCAGCCCTCTCACAGCAAAAACGGAGGATGGAAAGGCTGCAAACGGAGCCCGGGTTGGTCGTGCATGGCCTCCCCAGTCTCCATTTTCACTGGCAGAGACACCGTGAGCTGGTCCTTCTGTCATGCTCCCATCAGAGTCTGAATCCGAGGAGCAAGCTGAACAGCTGACAGGGAGCGGGAGTGTGGCTCCATTGGCTGTGGAGGAAACTGGGGAAGGGCGAAGTCCAGCTGGGCAGAGCAGGGGAGAGGTAGAACAAGGGGGAGGGAGTTCTGAGGAAGACCCAGGCTCACCCCTCTTCATCCTAGGGCAAGCAGGGAGGAATGGAGAAGAGAGCAATGTGAGTTGCGTGGCTTATGGGGACGAAAGGACTGTGTTGCCTTTGTGCCGTGCCCCGGGCCATCACACCTTCGCTGTTTCCAGGGCAGCCCTACAGGCAGATCTAAGCACCCCGCGGGCTGGATTCGGCCCATGGGCCTTGAATTTGACACCCCTGGTATATTCCAATGCAAGACGTCCAGGCTACAGATTGACTCTTGAAGTTGTTCCAGGGTTCTTACTTGTTGATGGCATCACTTGGCAGGCCACAGTGCTGTCCTTGGATATGGGTAGTGTGCTTGTTGGGTCAGTAACAAACCGACTGTTATTGTTACTGCATCCTACTAGTGTTATTGTTTGCCATGGCAGTTTATTCATCAGAGTGTCAATTCATAAAACATTTCTATGGTCATTTTAGAGTTGCCAAGAGAAAGGGAGGGGGGAAAGGGGTTTGAAAGAGCAGTGCGGCAGCTTGGAAAGCGAAAGTGCATTCCATAAATAGTTTTTCAAAGATAGTAGCTAGGTGACCAAAGTTTCTGCCGTGCAAAATTCTAACTGGAGAACATGATTGATGACACTTGGCTATGGATGTGTCCCATTGGAGAATATGAATTATGATACACCCAGGGGGTGGGGGGAAACCAGGGTCAAGGGTGACAATGAATTATGTGTCTCAGAGTTGGCTGCATCCAGGCAGTGCCAGACATGTTAACTCCCAATAAATCGTTTTGAAGTTTTGGAAGCTTGGCTTGAGACTCATGATTTAAATGGGGGTAACTGCTGGAATCCTGACGCAGAGCTTATACTGCAACTAACCATCACATCTAATGGGCATCCCCATTCAAGTTCACTTTGAGTCTTACCTTTGCCTTTAACTGGTTATACATCCTTCGTTCTTTTGTGATTGGCTTAGTTCAGGAGCATTTCTTTCTCTCCTTCATGCAAGTTATTAATAAATATCTTGTAATGCATCCTTTGCAGTGATGGGATTCAACCTTTTTTATTACTGGTTTCTATATGAGTGTGTTATGTTTTGCACGCGCAGCATTCAAAAACTACTGATTCCAAGCTTGCAAACTTACCTTCTATTAGTGCTGGTGAGTAAAACAGCTGAGGTGCAGCAATTCGCTCTTCCACGCGAATCAGCTGAGCTAAAAAAAACAAGGAAATATAGGACAGGAAAGGGCGGGTCCAACTGCTCATCAGCGCTACCGGTTCGCTAGAACCAGTGTGAACCAGCAGCATCCAATATGTCAGTGATGGTGACCCTTTTTGTTCTGGTGTGTCGAAAGTGGGCCCGTTTCAGCACTTCCAAGTTTTCAGAGGCTTCCCTCGAGCCCCTGGGAGGGTGAAAACGCCCTGCCCTCGGCTCCAGAGGCCCTCTGGAGGCTGAAACAGACACTTCTGGTATTTCCGGAAGGCTGTTTTTTTGGCCTCCCGAGGCTGGAGAGGTTTCCCTTGAGCCTCTGGGAGGCAGAAAAAGACCTCAAACAGGCCAAAAATCAGTTGGGAGGCGTGCGCATGTGCAGTGCAGGTAAGTTTGGCTGGGGCTCGCGTGCCCGCACAAATGGCTCTGCATGCCACCTGTGGCACGCGTGCCATAGGTTCGCCATCACGGCCATATGTGATCTTTTGGCACTACCCTTGATACCATTCTCTAGTTCAGGAGTCTCCAAATTTGACAACTTGGCTGACTGAGGAATTCTGGGAGTTGAAGTCCACAAGTCTTACAGTTGCCAAGTTTGGAGATCCCTGTTATAGCTTGTTGCACATTGAGGAATACCCTTTGAGTATAATATTTGAGCCTGGTGTGCAGCTACTTACTTGTAAGCCCATCTAGCTTATCCATTACGTTCCTAATCAGAACGTAATAAGTTACCTTGGCAGGTTTTTCTTGAAATCAAGATGTGTACCATGTTTCCCCAATCTACTAAACATCTAATTCATTTCTTTTAAATGTGGTGTAATATTAGCTTAGCAAGATTTAACAAATTCAACCCTTAGCATTTCAGCTTAAGAATTGGAAACTTCCGTTTCCCCGCTTCTTGCTTCCATTGCAAATTCCAGCTAAGCATGGCCTGTTCTTGGCAACAGAGTGGAGAAGAATTAAATTAACGGTTTGTTATAGAATCTAGAGTTTTAGAAATGTTGATCTGAATCCTAGGTTTGTATAAATTCTGGAGTTATGCCAATTTGGGGAGATGCTTTCTTCTATGTTTGTCCCTGTCTTTTTGAATAGCTGAGCTTTAAGCTTTTATCACGAGCTTATTTTCCATACTAACATTAAAATAGCTCTTGAAAAGTCAATTTTTAAGGTCAACATTAAGTGAGCTATTTCTTACACCTTAGCTTCTATACCTGCAAGTACCAAATGAACAAGAATTAGAATGTTGGTGTAGTAACTTGGTTGACTTTTTTTTACCACCTGCTGTTGGTACACACTGTATATTAAACAACTCAAGAAGACTACACAAGTCTGGCTCACTTCTCTCCTTTTTGTAAATCTTTCCAACCTAATTTTAGTTTCCTGCGATTTTGACTTGAGGAACTCCACAAAATTGTGCTGTAAAGCTGAAATGCATTTAGGACTTTATATAGTTTAAAACAGCTGAAAAACATGAAGCAAACTCCAGAGTGAGAGGGAAAAAAATGTTTATATGTGCTATTTTTGCCTCTCCCTTTACATTATTTCCTCCAAATCATTAATTGGGCCCACCAACCACTGTGTCTTACTCCCCTCCCCAGTGTAATAGTAAGGGCATTGATCCAGCTTATTTTGATAATTCCTGGTTTCTTTCCCCAAATGTTTGGTTCTTTGTGTATTAATTCTGCCAGCATCGCATTCTGTGCTAGAATCTGGGCAGCAGCACACTTATCCAGTCATCTTTCTTACAGAATTAAATTTGATTATGTAACATGAAACTAGAGGATACAAATCTCAGCTGGAATGAAATCTGATGGAAAGCACATGAACATTTGCAAAGGTTTTAGTTCCCTGATTGTTTGTTAACTCTGGGCAACCTCCTTCTGGCAAAGCATACGCCAGGATTCAAACCATGTTCTCGGACTCTCTAGCTGTTGGGTGAAATGTTCTGTAAATGCTGGCTTATTGGACTGAAGGCCCCGTTTCTAAACAGGGCCATACAACACACAAGAGATGGTTTGGGTCTTACACATTAGGAATAATGAGGAATGTTGGGAACAACCCCCATTTCTGGATGAAGCGTCTCAGCGCAGAAGCATCCTTGTGTTTAACCAGTTTTTATGAGGACTTATATTGTAATTATGGTATATGCATTTTCCCCATGGGTAGCTAATAGGCAATTTATTAAAACCTTACTGCTTCAGTAAAAAAAAAGAAGAAGAAGGATTTAAGGATGATTCCTGCTAGGATCTGTTAGAATAAGGAAGCCATTTGTTGATTAAAAACCTGTCTTAAAGGATAAATGCTATTTGGGGACATTTATGTTAGATTGATGAACTTTATGCTGAGACTTAATGTTTGCTGCATTGAGTGTATGTGTTGTGGTTCGCTGGCAGCAGGTATGGACAGTTGAGGTCTCGGAGAGCAAGGACTCAGATGAGGGGCCTGCATGTGATGCAGGGATGGGGCCAGGACCATCAGGGAGTGGAGTGCTGCCTTCAGAGATTGTGGAGGCTGGCAGCAGTGAGAAAGAGATCCCTGAGGAGCCTGTGACCAGCGTGTGTACACGCAGGGCTGTTTGAAGTAAAGAGCAGCTGCAGCAGCATGGGCGACTCGGGAGTAAGGCTGCAAGGTAATGGCCCCTCCCTTAAGAGATAAAAGCCAGCTGAGAAACTGGAGTTCTTTGCAGGAAGCAAAGAAGTTTTTGCACTCAAGCCTGGTGGACATTCGGAATATCTTGGTTGGTGTTTGGAGACTCTTTATGTTTGAAATATTTATCTAGTATTCTTGGCAGCCTTGCACAACCTTGGAAAGGCTCCTTCTTATCAGAGACAATTAGTTTGAAACAGCCTTTTAACTGTGAAGGAATGGAATTCGTAAAGAATCATTAAAAGGTGTTACCTCTGTTTCGCGTTTGTTTCCTTGGAACAAGGTTTAGTCAGAACAGTATGTTAACTGAGCTCTGACTGCCCTAAAATGTGATCATTAGGTATAGAAAGGAAATTTCAGTGAGACTGAAAACATTGTGGCATCATTATACAACTAATTGTCAACTCGTAAAACATTCCTATACCTGTTTTCAACTTGCCATAAACAAAGGGGGGGGAATCTGAAAGAGCAGTACGGCAGTTTAAAACCAGAAGTACATTCCACCCTTATCTTAAAAAAGATTGTAGCTAGGCTACCAGATCTTCTGCCCTCAAAAATCCTTCACTGGATTTATGACACCCAGCCCGTGAACGTGCTTCATTGGAGAATCTGATTTATGCTACACCCAAGGGGGAGGGGGAAAACAGGGTCACAGGTGACTGTAAATTACATATGCCAGAGTTGGCTTCAGTTAGGTTAATGCCGACATGTTGCTCCTAATAATTTTTTTGAGTTTTTTGAAGCTTGGCTCGAGGATCATGACTTAATTAGGCAATCACCAGGACCCTGACACTAATGTTTCAGTTAATTCATAGGTATATATACTGTCACCAGTGGCATCTATGAGCAGGTAAAAAAAATCAGGATGGCAACCAGAACTGTCCAGTTGAAGCTCCATCCCCTTATTGTGCATGCATATTGTTGTCATGCCCATGTCAGAATCTGACTCAGAGGAGGAAGCTGAACAGGTGACAGGGAGTGAGGAGTGTAGCTCTGTTAGCTGTTGAAGAAACTGGGGAAGGGCAAAGTCCAGCTGGGCAGAGCAGGGGAGAGGTAGAGCAAGGGAGAGGGAATTCAGAGGAAGACCCAGGCCCACCACCTCTTCATCCTAGGGCACGCAGGGAGGATCGGAGAAGAGAGCGACATAGGTTGTGTGGCTTACAGGGGAGGAAAGGGCCCCAATTCCCTTCATTAGCTGCAGCTGGGAACAGTGTATAAAAAAGGCAAGCTGCGTGCAGCAAGCTGTTGGAAGAAAATGTGACTTTATCTTGTATTGTCGTGGCTTATCTGGGTTCCTGGCATCTTCCCAACTGTGTGAGTTTTGCTGTGCTTTCAAGTCTGAAATTCCTCCTTCTGCCCTGTCAAGCTAATTACTTCCGTTGGTTTGTTTGGATTTTAAATTACAGTTTGTGTGTACCTTGTTTTGGACTGAATTTTCTACAGTCAAAGGCTGTTCCTGGGAGAGTTTTTCTCCAGCTGAAGGTAACCTGGACATTGGGGGCAAAATTGGATATAATAAAGGGACTCTTATTGCTTATTTGACTGTGTTGCCTTTGTGCCACGCCCCTTTGGGTCATCACAATTGTTGTGGTTGACATTTTGGCTACAACTACCCCTTGCAGGTGCTGCTAGATTGTCCCTTCTATTTCTCTAGCATATGGCACTGATATATGTGACTTTAGTCACAAAAATGAATATTTTATCTAAGAAATAATTTTGCTTTTACTTTGTGATTTATAACTCCCACTGGAAAATGGAAGAACAGTGATGGTTCCTTAACCTTGGCCTTATCTCTTCACAAAATCATTTCATTTTCTGAAACATGATATATGAACATATGGAAAGACTGTTCAAAAATGTTCAAAACTGAGCAGTGTTATGAATCAGACAAGATTAAAATCTCCGCCTAAATTCTTCCCTTTTATTTATTTATTAAATTTTTATCTCACCCATCTCACCAATAAACTGACTCTTGAGAGAGAGAAATATGTCAGAAGGCTATTTTGGTGTTCTATTTTATAATCTGTGTGTGCTGATACAAAAGCCGTGGGGGGGGGAGCGGAGAATCAACATATGGATTTTAAAAAATAGGGGATTTTCTGGAGGTTTCTCTTTAGTTACAGTCTGGGTGTAGAGATGCAGCATTACATTCGTGCCTTTTTCTAGATACATGATAATTTCAATTAAATGAGCCATTGAGCAATAAATAACATGATCTGATTGATACAGATGCTTTGATGCAAACAGCTTTTATGAAAAGTTGCATATGGTATCTGTTAGCAGTTGGGAAGATTAGTGGTTGAGTTATTGCACAGATTAACTGGAGCAGCCGAAAGGCCTCAGCTTAAAAATCCTTTGTTTTAAAACTTGAGGTTCTTACTAGCTTTGTAAGCTGTCACCTTAACTTGCGTGTTTTAAACACCACAGTGCAAAGATTAGAAAAGTTCTCTGAGTATAATGTAAGGCTAATTTAAAATGTATTTATATTTTCTTACTGTATAATCACTTTTTAAGCTTTAGAGATCATATGTGATGACCTGGAGCATGGCACAAAGGCAACACAGTCAGATAAGCAATAAGAGTTCCTTTATTATCTCCAACTTTGCCCCCAATGTCCAGGTTACCTTCAGCTGGAGAAAAATTCTTCAAGGAACAGTCTTTAACTGTAAAAAATTCAGTCCAAAACAAGGTACATACAAACTACAACTAAAAATCCAAACACCAAGCTGAAGTAATTAACGACAGGGCAAGAGAAGGAATTTCAGACTTGAAAGCACGGCAAAACTCACACAGTTGGGAAGACACCAGGAACACAGATAAGCCACGACGATACAAGATAAATTCACATTTGCTCCCAACAACTTGCTGTGCACAGCTTCCTCTTTTATACAGTGTATTCCCAGCTGCAGCTAATGAAGGGAATCAGGGCCCTTTCCTCCCCCGTAAGCCACGCAACTCATGTTGCTCCCTTCTCCGTTCCTCCCTGCATGCCCTAGGATGAAGAGGGGGTGGGCCTGGGTCTTCCTCCAAATTCCCTCTCCCTTGTTCTACCTGTCCCTTGTTCTACCTCTCTCCTGCTCTGCCCAGCCAGACTTTGCCCTTCCCCAGTTTCTTCCACAGCCAACGGAGCCACACTCCCACTCCCTGTCAGCTATTCATCCTCCCCCTCCTAATCAGATTCTGACAGAGGCATGACAATCTTTCAAAGGTGGGCTCAGATTCTGTGGGTAGCTCCCTTGGCAGCCATCCTGTCAAATCAATCCAGTTTTCGCTCAAATCAATACACAATCCTTAATCTAAGTGCACTGTATAGACATCGGGTGCTGCTCGTGTGAGGGACTACTTGTGTCTTCTTGGCAAAAGTTCTTTCAGTTGCATGAGAAGGAATCCTGTCTCCACTGGTTCTCTGTTTCTTGCCATAGTGGTTTGTTGAGTGATGCATCACGCCACCCCCGTGACCAGTTATGCTTCATTGTGTGTTTCTGTGCACACACAACAAATGTGTGTGGGGGTTGGTTATTGTTGGCACCATCACCTCTCCCTTGTATTTTGAATCGGAGATAGTGCTGGGCTTGTTTCCAGTGACCCCATTGAGGAAAAAAAGCAAAAAATATATAAATAATTGCTGAAATGTTTGTGTTTGTGTTTAAATAGCAGAAGACATTTTGAAGACTGACCTTAACTGCTATGGGTAGAGAATCTCTACAAAAATGAAGAATATTCTCCTTTCTCAATGAGCATATTGGAGGACCATTTTGGTGCTCTTCTCCAAAAAGAAGCTTTTCAACTTCAACCTTTTTCAGTCTTTAGAACCATTTGAATTCACTTCTCTTTAGTAATCCTCTCCCTTGCACGAAGTGGTAATTTGGTTTAACAGCCTCATACGGATGGATACCATAACATCTGGGCTCCCTTTTGGAACGAAATAGCAATAGCACTTAGACTCATATACTGCTTCACAGTGCTTTTACAGCCCTCTCTAAGTGGTGTACAGAGTCAGCATCTTGCCCCCAACAATCTGGGTCCTCGTTTTATCCACCTCGGAAGGATAGGAGGCTGAGTCAATACTCAATAGCAATAGCACTTAGAGTTATATACCTCTTTTTAGTGCTTTACAGCCCTCTCTAAGTGGTGTACAGAGTCAGCCTCTTACTCCCTTCCTGTAGGGATTCAATAACCAGTCATTTCAGTGTCCAAAGATGTCTGACCACATACGTGGTGTTTATTACTTTTATACCATTTTTACAAGCAGAAAAGAACAGCATAGATACAGCATTGGGATTGGAGAATAGATCCCACATGGGTGAAACCCCTCAACCACATTGGTGCAACCTCCCAACCAATCCATAAGACTAGTGGTGATGTTAGTAAATGATATCACCTGTACACCTGGAAACTCAGAGACATCCCATCCCCATCCCAACAGATAAGAGAATGAATAGAAGATGAGCTCATGGGATAGCAAAAGAGGCCCCCTCCACCAGGCTGCAGTGTGCTGCCAGCTACTAGTGTCATCCAGGGAAACTCAGTGGCCACCACACCTTCCTTCCTTCCTTCCTTCCTTCCTTCCTTCCTTCCTTCCTTCCTTCCTTCCTTCCTTCCTTCCTTCCTTCCCACTTAGACTTTTATACTGCTTCACAGTGCTTTACAGCCCTCTCTAAGTGGTGTACAGAGTCAGCCTCTTACTCCTCCTCCCTCCCTCCCTCCCTCCCTTCCTTCCCACTTAGACTTTTATTCCACTTCACAGTGCTTTTTACAGTCCTCTCTAAGCTGTTTACAGAGTCAGCCTATTGCTTCCAACAATCTGGGTCCTTGTTTTACCCACCTCAGAAGGAGGGAAGGAGGCTGAGTCAACCTTGAGCCTGGTGAGATTTGAACTGCCAAATTGCTGGTAGCTGGAAGTCAGCAGAAGTAGCCTGCAATACTGCACTCTAATCACTGCGCCACTGTGGCTCCTTGAAATGAACACTGGTTACTTGCAGTAACCTGGCTTTAAGTCTGAGAAGGGGATTTATGTCCATGTTTGCATCATAATGGACCCTTCTTAAATCAAATGGGTCTTTATTGCTGATTGAACCCAAAAAGCAACACAGCAATTGTCAACACTTTTATATTTCCTAGCTTCCTTTTGAAATCCATCTAGTTGTGTAGCTCCATTCCCTGGATTGCAAAAACAATAACAAAACCGGTCTGGAAAGCATTGTTTTTAAGAATGACTCTAAGCATTTCATTCCTTACCATATTTTTTTTAGTGACTTCAGTTCTAATATGTGAAGTATCTTGTTCTGTGCTTCAAAATAATTCTTTTAAATCATTTCATATTTATTACCGGTATTATGATTGTTTTTATTTATTACTCAGCACATTAATAGGACTAGAAACATTGTATTACTTTGTTCAACACTAGTATATTGAAACATTAGGGGATAAACCCAAACATCTGATTTCTTCTTTTGGGCTATAGAGACATTCACATTTGAAATCCTCAGCTTCTTCTATGCTACGGGTGCCATTCCTATCCCCAATAGGGCATCTGTTATTTCAATTAGAGCAAGCAGACACCCAACCATTTTATAGGCATTGAAAACCAATTGTTCTCTTGTAGATATGGTGAATGAAAAACATACCTTGCTTTTTTTTTCCTTTCTCTTTTTGCCTCAGTGGCTGCTGGGTGAGAGTTATAATCTATCAAGCAAAGGCGTTTTTTGTGCAAAGGAATTATGTGATATTGTACTAAACTCTAATATCACACTCTTTCCTCATATAAATGCTGACTGGAGAAAACAGCCAGCAGTGAAGTCACTGAACAATTTTTTTCAGACCAGGTGAAATTCTGCTTTTCTGTACTAAAACAGTTCAACAGTTTCAAAAAATGACTACTGTTTTCATAACTAATTGGTGGTGTTAAGCATGAGTGTAAAGAGAAAGCTCACTTGTAAAGTTTGCTATGCTGTCATAATTTTTAGTATTTTTAATAGATTGGCGTGATTGAAATTGAATTTTATGGCATCATTTCATTGGTCTAATTTATATCATGTTTCTTAGAATAAGTAACTAAGCAATGTGGATGTTGTTCTGTTCGACTCCTCTCCCTTCCCTGAAATTCTGCTTATATAGAATTATTACTTTGTCCCTGCATCATTATTTTATTTTTTAAAAGGCTTATATTTCTTTATTTCCTTCAGGAACTCAAAGGAAAGGTATATGAATGGTCTCCTCCAATTACTCCATAAATAACATCTCTGGGTAGTGAAATGGATTGGTGCAAAATCCTTCAGTTGGCTTCACAATACAATCTTTGAGAGGGTTCAGGTTGAATTAATATAGAACAGGGCTGCCATATTAATTCAACCATCTCAACATTGGTCCAGTTTGGTTTGGAACCACACCAAGCCTACATATGCACCTCCATGTAAATCATATTTAATGTACATTGACTGTGAGGCGTCAGTTTGACATATGTGATCAAAATTTAGAAAGCTCGGAAGGCTACAAAAACAAAAAAATTAAAATCAACAGTAGTGGCTCATTGCCACTAAAGAGTTGAAATTCCTTATTAGAAAGGCAAAAAGAGAAAGGATCCGAAGGGAGATTTTTGAAGGTAGAAAATCAGCCCCAAAGATTTGGTTGTAGAGGATGGTTGCTGATGGAGGAAGGAAAAGGGTCTGCTTAATGCACTTGATTTCCTGATGGAGGAAAAGATCTGAGAGTTCGACAGCATATACTGAACAACATATATTGAACAACATTAATAAAAGTAACTTTAAGAACAACAACAATGCTTCTTAAGGCTGTGATGGGCTTCACGTTGAACTCCCAACAGGTGCTTTGGAGCGCACCGGGAGCAAACATGGTGCTGTCTTCAACTCTTTCCTTGGAATCTTTTCTTGAATCGTACAATAGATTTACCAGGTCAAAGAAAACAGTTGCTACAAATGGAGCAGATAGAAGAAGCAAATCTCCATTTACACCTATCAAAATATGTTAAAGCTTCCCAGAGTCACCATGTAGGGGAGTTGGGCAATATATTAAATAAATAAACAAATAAATAAATATCAAAATCAAGTACAGGAATAAGCTCAGAGAAGATCAGTAACAACCAAAAACAAGAGATACAGAAGATATTTTGCATCCGTGGAACAAACGGATTCAGTGGATTCAGTGGTATGATGTGACCGCAAAAAAGGCAGTGCATATTTATGCTACATCTACATAAGTATAATGGACTATTAATAGGACATAATAGTTTTCATTTTTACCACCTTGCACTGGTCAGACCAAAGTTTATATATTATACTTGGAATCAGGGACACAAATAGATGTTTTCAATAATTTATTGCCTTCAAAACAAGACTCATTATACAGAAGCCCCAGAGCTTCATCAAAACTCAGTTGGGACTCATGAATTCTCTGGAGCACTTGGAAAAATACCTGATTATCTCATGTGCATTTTTTTTCTCCTAAGGAACCATCTTTTGAAGCCTGGGCATATTGTTGTTCTGTCCTAGACTTCCCCCAAAAGCACTAAGCCAACTCTGTGTCCCGGCAAAACCTCTTTTATTAAATGAATGTGAATTTATTGCATTCACATGCAACCAATGGCCTGGCAAACAGTTTTTCAAAGGTATAATGATGAGCTCAGACCTTATCTGTCTTGGAAAGCTGCCCAGTAAATATTTCCAAATGCAGTGCTGACAGGGAAGGGCTGGGCACAGGTTACATAGACAGATCTTCAGGAGACTGGAACGAACAAACAAATTGTTTCCTGCAAAAGCCCCCTCCCCTTTTGCTCCTCTTTTAATCCCTATGGGAGGGGCCATTCATTGTCCACCTGTGGCCTTACTCCCACATTGACCCTGAGTTCTTAATTGTTCCTTCCTTTTGGCAGCTCTGCGCATGCGCAGGCTGGGAACCGGTTCCAGAAGCTCCCCCACCTCACTGCTGTCCGAGCCTGAAGGCAGCTGATGACTGCCAGCCTGCCCTGGCCCCATCTCTGCCTCTGATGCAGAGCCCTGGGTGAAACCAGGCTCAATAGCAGTAACTGTGAGAGAGATCTTGGAGTCTTAGTGGACAACCAGCTAAATAGGAGCCAGCAGTGTGCAGCAGCAGCCAAAAAAAGCCAATGCAAATCCTAAGTTGCATTAACAGAGGGATACAATCGAGATCAAGTGAGCTACTAACACCACTCTATAAAGACTTATTAAGACCACACCTAGAGTACTGTATCCAGTTTTGGTCACCACACTGTAAAAAAGATGTTGAGACTCTAGAAAAAATACAGAGAAGAGCAACAAAGAAGATTAGGGGACTGGAGACTAAAACATATGAAGAACGGTTACAGGAACTGGGCTTGGCTAGTCTAGTAAAGAGAAGGACCAGGGGAGACAGGATAGCAGTCTTCCAATATTTGAGGGGCTGCCACAGAGACAAAGGGGTGAAGCTATTTTCCAAGACACCTGAAGGCCAGACAAGGAATAATGGATGGAAACTAATCAAGGAGAGATTCAACCTGGAAATAAGGAGAAACTTTCTGACAGTGAGAACAATCAACCCATGGAACAGCTTGCTCTCAGCAGTTGTGGAAGCGCCATCGCTTGTGACTTTCAAGAAAAGATTGGACTGTCAGAAATGGTGTAGGTCTCCTGCTTGGGCATGGGATTTGACTAGATGACCTACAAGGTCCCTTCCAACTCTGATTATCTATTATCTGAGCCTTCCTCAGCCTCCAGGACTGGCTCAGATTCCTCCCCAACTTCCTTGCTGTCTGTCTCTGCTGCCAGCTCTGTCAGCTGCCAGCGGGCTGCAACAATTGTTTTGCAACAGGGAGCAACACCACTCATGACTCATGAGAGTCAAGAAAGGCCTTCATGGTCAGGTATCTGGATTGCAGGTTCAGAAGAAGTAGGAGACCCAGTTCTGCCCTGAATTCTCTTCACACCAAGATCCAGCCATTCTTCCTCTGACATATATTTGTCTATTAGCAGCTCAATCTTCTGTGTCACTAACAGACTATTAGCCTTTTAGCTACAAAGCCATTTTAGAAGCATTTACAAAGTTGCTTGGATAAATGTTACTTAAATCTTGATGAAGATGGTCACAAAAACAGGATGATTTCTTGGAAATAATTTGCCAATTTGCAGCCATTTTCAAAATGTTCTGCATTATCGAGTGTTATGTGCGTGAGAGAGAGACATCATGTCCTTGGGTAATGCACTCAGAGCTGTGGAAAGTGCTAGGGTGTTGCTCAGCTTGTATTTATTTCTGTATGCTTGGACCAAAGGACATGATTAATCATATTAAGATATCAAGGGGGAGGAAATCATTGCTTACTTGTGTATCTAGTTCTAAACTTTATCTTAGTCATTCTCTTTTGTCTACCTAAATTCAGGGTGTATCTCAGATTAAATTATTTGAAGCAGATAACCATGCCTGTTGTGTTGCCTTTGTAGCCTGTGGATCAGTGGTGAGATTCAAAATTTTTTACTACTGGTTCTGTGGACATAGCTTGGTGGGTGTGGCAGTGGAAGGATACTGCAAAATCCCCATTCCCTCCTCACCCCACTAACCTGCTTTCCCGCTCCATTCTCCTGCGCAGGGCAACCAAAGAAGACCCAGCAGATCAGCTGGGACTCAGTGGGAGGCAGAGAATAGATGGGGGTGGGGCCAGTCAGAGGTGGGATTTGCTTGTTCTCTGAACTACTCAAAATTTCCACTACTGGTTTTCCAGAACTGGTCAGAACTGGCTGAATATCGCCTCTGCTATGGATCCTAATTGGATTAGAGTAGAGCATCTTATGTAAGGGATTTTTAACTTCTCAAAGAGTTTTTTTTTAGTCTAATGTTTTCCATTAAAATAGTGGATGTAAATGGACAAATGAACAGATTTCACTTCAACAAGAAGCATGAAAAGTAAAACGGATGTTCCTGTTGTCTTTAGTGACATACAAATAATAACTATTCACAACAAGGAAAATTGAAGAATGGCTGTGTCAGGCAGTATGAAATTTAGCATAAGAATGTGACATCTTTGATAAAAATACATAATTAGACTTGACACTTACATTGAGCTTAGATAGGAGATGGCATTTCCTAAGTATTCTTGTTTTAAATCTGCATCAATTCTAACAGCTTATATCTTTTTTTTCAATCATTGCCTTCTTTCACCGGAATTGGAGTATGTTGAAATGATTCCTTCCAGGAAAGCTGTAAAGATTTGGTGGCTCCATCAAACCTTGGAGGCAGACTTGTTGTGACTGTTGTTTTGCACAATGAGTAGGTTTGCGGCTTTGAGTGTTTAGATTCCCAGTTTCTATATGGCAGTATTGCAATTTATGGTGCTCTTTTTTAATTTTGATTATGTTAGTTACTGTATTATCTCATCTATATTCTCTGCTTGCAACCCAAGTTGGCGAATGGTCCGATGCTCAGAGTCACTTTTATTGGAACAAGTTATAAGCCCTGTAACTCAACAAATGGATCAATAAGCAATACTATAGAGACCTGTAGGTTCTGGCTGAAAATTAGAAATGTATAGTTTAGAGCAGTAGGGTTTGTATGGACTCTCAGCACCATCTTCTGTGATGACCCCAGGTGTGGCACAAAAGCAACACAGTCAAATAAGCAAGAAGAGTTCCTTTATTATCTCCAAATTTGCCCCCAATGTCCAGGTTACCTTTGGCTGGAGTAAACTCTCCCAGGAACAGCCTTTAACTGTAGAAAATTCAGTCCAAAACAAGGTACATACAAACTACAACTAAAAATCCAAACACCAAGCTGAAGTAATTAACGACAGGGCAAGAGAAGGAATTTCAGACTTGAAAGCACGGCAAAACTCACACAGTTGGGAAGACGCCAGGAACACAGATAAGCCACGACGATACAAGATAAATTCACATTTGCTCCCAACAACTTGCTGTGCACAGCTTCCTCTTTTATACAGTGTATTCCCAGCTGCAGCTAATGAAGGGAATCAGGGCCCTTTCCTCCCCCGTAAGCCACGCAACTCATGTTGCTCCCTTCTCCGTTCCTCCCTGCATGCCCTAGGATGAAGAGGGGGTGGGCCTGGGTCTTCCTCCAAATTCCCTCTCCCTTGTTCTACCTGTCCCTTGTTCTACCTCTCTCCTGCTCTGCCCAGCCAGACTTTGCCCTTCCCCAGTTTCTTCCACAGCCAACGGAGCCACACTCCCACTCCCTGTCAGCTGTTTGTCCTCCCACTCCGAGTCAGATTCTGACAGGGGCATGACATCTTCTATGTTGACTCCTCTAAATGTTCCTATCCTGGATGTGAGGTTGAGTTGGCTGTGATAACCTGCCACCCTATAGAAGGTTAATTTGAAAGGTTTGGATGGCTAAGTGGGTGTCCATTAATTCCTTCGGTGCTCCTTCTGTATCCCTGTTGAAATTGTACCTTGAGTGGAAGAAAGAGATCATCCCAAATAGAAGGGTACTGGTCTTTGGTCAAGGATACACAATAATTGCATTCCCCTGTTTGAGCCTCGAGACAAGGTGAAGATCCCTGCTGCTCCCCTTTCTTCTTAATGTTTAAAAAAAATATTCTTAAAGTTGAAGGAAAGGGTGCACATGTCAGTGAGCACATGGGTGTGTATCATCATTGACCTGGCAACCTGTGTGGTCCTCAGATCAAACCAAATTGCCTGCCTAAAAGAAGATGCTTGAAGTGAGTTTCCACGGCTCTCACTTTCATAGATTGTGGTCTGTGAAAATGTTTGATATGAGGAATTCATGTATCCACAGCGATCAAATTACAAGATCCAGCACAGACTTAACAGGAAACTAAGGTTTCCTGCTATGTGAATATGCTTCAGTTCTTTTACATCTGGACTGCTGCTTTCAGTTCCAGCAGTGAGACTGATTGACAGCAAGC
This sequence comes from Naja naja, assembly GCA_009733165.1. Taxonomy (NCBI): domain Eukaryota; kingdom Metazoa; phylum Chordata; class Lepidosauria; order Squamata; family Elapidae; genus Naja; species Naja naja. The sequence goes on from CM019151.1 coordinate 88,582,041, forward strand.
CTGTTAGGCAGTAGGGAAATTGTGTGAGTAGTCTGTCTCTTTTGCCCAACACTGAGCAATAAAACCAGTTTGTATCCCTCCTGAAAGTCTGCAGGAATCACTGGGGAGTGAGGTTGATCATTCTTTCTTGAGAATCAAGAGGGCTTTGTTTTTTTTTACAAAAAGAAAAGAACAGCTAGGAATCAGCCTGGCCTCCTGAACAGCACTTATCTTGCTTAAAATTATAAATCTGCCAGACTTATCTTGAAGTATTAAATTCAATCCAAGTTTCATACACACATAGGCAGACTCATCAGGCAAAATATGCTAAAAGAAGTAGTGAGGGAAACTGAAAGCAAACAGACGTCAGGAAAAGCTCTTGGTAGCCAGGAGTTAAAAGAGGCCCTCATAGGGTCAGCATTGTTCCAGTGATCTTCCCAAGCCCAGATTGCTCTCCTTGGACCTCACCCAGGTGCAACTAGCTATGATTAGACTTGGGCTCTTTTATTCCATTATAGGGTCCTTTTGGCATGGAGGAGCACACTTCAGCCTCTTTGGAATAGAGTAGAATAGAGTAGAGTAGAGTAGAGTAGAGTAGAGTAGAGTAGAGTAGAATAGAATTCTTTATTGGCCAAGTGTGATTGGTTACACAAGGAATTTGTCTTGGTGCAAATGCTCTCAGTGTACATAAAAGAAAAGATACATTTGTCAAGAGTCAAGAATCACCAGGTACAACACTTAATAATAGACTTAGTAAATAGTTGGACAGTGTTGAGGGAATTATTTGTTTAGTGGAGTGATGGCATTCGGGGAAAAACTGTCCTTGTGTCTAGTTGTTCTGGTGTGCAGTACTCTATAGCATCGTTTTGAGGGAAGGAGTTGAAACAGTTTATGTCCAGGATGTGAAGGGTCTGTAGATACTTTCTCAGCCCTCTTTTTGACTCGTGCAGTATGCAGGTCCTTGATTGAAGGCAGGTTGGTAGTAATTGTTTTTTCTGCAGCCCTAATTACTCTCTGAAGTCTGGGTCTGTCCTGTTGGGTTGCAGAACCAAACCAGACAGTTATAGAGCTGCAGTTGACAGACTCAATCATTCCTCTGTAGAACTGGATCAGCAGATCCTTGGGCAGTTTGAGCTTTCTGTGTTGGTACAGGAAGAACATTCCTTGTGCTTTTTTGATGACATTTTTTATGTTAGGTGTCCATTTTAGGTCTTGTGATATGATAGAACCTAGAAATTTAAAGGTCTCTATTGGAAGAGTGGGATCAGTTGTCTCAGCATCATCACTGATTCTGGTAACACAGATTCTCTGTTGTGTTCTTCCTCATCTCAGGAGGCTTTTGAGACCAGACCATAATGACATGGGTTGTGATCTCGGGGCTTTTGCTTTTCTTCCAGTCATGAGGATTTGGTATGATGCTAACTTGATGAGCCGCAGTGGTGCAGTGGTTAGAGGGCAGTATTTCAGGCTACTTCTGCTGACTGCCGACTGACTGCAATTTGACAGTTCGAATCTCACCAGGCTCAAGGTTGACTCAGCCTCCCGTCCTTCCGAGGTTGTTTGTTGAGGGCAATATGCTGACTCTGTAAAACCGCTTAGAGAGGGCTGTAAAGCAGTATATAAGTTACTAAGCTATTGCTATAGTAGCACCAGTTGTGCTGGATATTGAGCCAAATATCAGGCAATCTGCTATCAGCAGCACAGCTCTGTACTCTGAGGGATCATCTAAAGGTAACACGTTACTGACGTACCTCAAGCTCTGCATCAGATTGTACCCTTCCCTTTAGCCATCAAGAAGATAGGCTGAGTGTCAGCCTTGGAAGCCATATTTTACTTAGAAGCTTCAAAGCTGCCATATTTACTGCCTGGGAATTTGGGAGGGGGGATTTAGTGGAGAAATGGAAGATTAGACTCAACAACATTCTTCTCAGAAAGTCAAGGACAAGTACCCTGCACTTGGAAGGGAGTGCCTGGAGGAATGTCTCCAGTTGGGATGACGGTTTCATTGGACCATTGTGATGGATTGGTGGTGCAGGGGACGGATCCTTGAATTCTCTTTTGGGAAGGGAAAACCAGGAATTGTCAAATTCAGGTTTTCCCAGATGTGCCAATATGACAACTCTAATAAAATGGAACTTTGAGGAAATGCTGGTCTTGGAGTTTTTTGGTTTGGAGTTGGTTAGTTGGAACATGGACACTGAGGGCCATTACTTTGGGGGCCCTCTTGTCACATCCTTAGCATGCTTTCTACCCCAGTGTTAAATTCTCAGAGTCTTCTTTAAACAGATTTATGGAAGGGGAAAAAGGGAATTAGATTAGAGAAACCTTGGCGATTGAATATGTTTAGTTTAGCAGCCAATATATCTCTAGTTTTCCTAAGTTAGAGCTTTCTAGCTAGCCACCTGTTGATGTACCTGGGGAGATAGCTACATGTTTTCTTGATAAAGGAAGAATGTGCAGATGTTCTGTGCTTATAATGCCGTGCAAATCATTATCCTCTCTCCCAGGCTCTGAGGAGCCCATTTACATCCATCTTTTAGTTCCCAACATATTTTAGACTTTGGGTTTGGTGATAGCCATGACCTATTTTTATGAATAATGTTTGCTGTGTTTTCCTCCCAGAGGCCAAGATCCATTTCCAAGGCAGAAACTTCTTGGATTTTTATAAAGCTGTTGTCTGGGTAGTGGCCATGACATTTAATAATTAGAAATTGATGTTAATTTTTAAAGTACAATCTTTGACAAGCCTAAGGTAAGCTCCAAAGCTATTAATGTTCATTACTTTATCTTGTGGACTTGCTCTGCAGTTGTTGTAATGATAAATATCAATGTGGCAACAATTAAGAGTTTGCTTCAGCATTAGTGAAACTGTTCCAGTCTTAAAGTAGTCCTCTCCTTTTCACATGTTGGCACTAATTTAAAAGAAAATGTCAGCCTCAATATAAGCATATACCGTGACAGTTCAGCTTTTTTACTTAAGTAGAAAAGCTGTTTGAAATTTAGCTTTCATCAAAAATGGGAAAACTGCCCACTTGAAATAAAACAATAGCTGAAATCTTAGTCATTTTCCACTTGTGAAGCTCTGTTTCCATTAAAATAAACAATACAAATTTCATGATGCCAAAAGCTTTATTCAAAAGCGTTGCAGGATGAGTTTCTTTTGTTTTTTGGCCATCGTAACCCAGTCGCATTGGAAAACAGGCACATTCTGGATTAAATAAGTTAAAATCCTAAATAGTCAGCTAATATTTTAGCGGAGAATTGGCAGATAGAAACGGGTTCAAGCATGCCATAAAAGTGAATAATGCTGCATCTGCTTTGCTTTCTTTAAAATGTTCTCCACATTTCTTGAACCCTCTTGTTCAAGACCTCATGTTGACTGACACTTGTATGTGATGTGATCATCATTTTTTTTTTGGAGGAGGAGGGCATGTACCTCTGAGTTATTGTTGACTTCTGGCAACTCCCAGGCTAAGTCCCTGCAATTTTCATGGCAAGATTTCAAAAGTGGTTTGCCATTGACTCTTTCCTAGGGCTGAGAGAGACGGACAGGCCAAAGGTCAACCAACTGGCTTGACCTGTTGCCCTCATCAAATTGGCTCTCAACCATCATCTATCTTAACATTAAATCTTTAAGAATCTTAATTGAATATTTTTTTTAAAATTGTGCATTGGGCAGTATTATAGCTCTTCTGGAACAACAGATGTTTCAAGCCACAGAAAATAGAAAAAGTTATGTTGTTCTGTATCCCTGTGGAGAATCAGCTCCCAGATTGCCTTCTGCTCCTCAGTCCTAATTCATTTTAGTTTAAATGCCAATAAAGTTAACTAAGTGTGGGAGAGGGTGACAAGTCAGATTTGATTTTGACTGTTTAAAATTGTTTTCACTGAATGGATTCAGCAGTTGATCAATTCTGATGCCACTCATGTGTTGAAAATTCCTTGAGGTTACTCACTAAAAGATGATTTGCAGAACGTAATGTGTGAACAAAAGTAACAACAAAATAACTGCGCAAAATAAGTGCTTAACTCGCTTGTAAGTCAATAACAGGAAACCTCTTTCAAATAAACTTAGTGTTGCCACAAAACTGATGCTAGAGTTGGCTTTAATGCAATTGTGCAACAGAAGGATTTGAAAAATAGACGGTGTCTTATTTTAGAATCCCTCACTTTTCCAGAAGAGGCAAATATCCTTGAGAACAGGGGAAGGATTTACCAGTTTGGACCGATTCAGACGAATTGGTAGTTCCTGTGATCATTGGGCCCCACCCATCTGCCCCTGTTCTTTCTTGTGCTTTATTTCCTTGTCTTGGAGCACAGCTGATTCACACGGTGGAGCAATTTTGCTGCGCCTCAGCTGTTTTACTCACTGGGGCTGCAGTAGAAGATAAGTATTATAGCTGAAAATGAGTTTTTTAAAATGGCATTCATGTGGGCAGAGCTCAAGTTTGGTGCATGTGCACATGATCACCAAACCGGTTGTTACACTGGCTGAATTCCCCCACTGCTTGAGAACCATGTGTATAACTAGTGAAGAACTAGTGGTGGCAAACCTGTGATGACCCAGGGCATGTCACAAAGGCAACACAATCAAATAAGCAATAAGAGTCCCTTTATTATCTCCAACTTTGCCCCCAATGTCCAGGTTACCTTTGGCTGGAGAAAAACTCTCCCAGGAACAGCCTTTGACTGCAGAAAATTCAGTCCAAAACAAGGTACACACAAACTGTAACTTAAAATCCAAACAAACCAAATGGAAGTAATTAGCTTGACAGGGCAGGAGGAGGAATTTCAGGCTTGAAAACACGGCAAAACTCACACGGTTGGGAAGACTCTAGGAACGCAGATAAGCCACGGTGATACAAGATAAATTCACGTTTGCTCCCAACAGCTTGCTGCGTGCTGCTTCCTTTTTTATACACTGTGTTCCCAGCTGCAGCTAATAAAGAGAATCAGGGCCCTTTCCTCCTCCGTAAGCCATGCAACCTATGTTGCTCCCTTCTCCGTTCCTCCCTGTGTGCCCTAGGATGAAGAAGGGGTGGGCCTGGATCTTCCTCTGAATTCCCTCTCCCATGCTCTACCTCTCCCCTGCTCTGCCCAGCCAGATTGTGCCCGTCCCCAGTTTCTTCCACAGCCAACGGAGCCACATTTCCACTCCCTGTCAGCTCGTGCCGGAGCGCTGGAAACCGAAAGACCAGCTGGCCGGTGCGTGCATGCCTGGTTTTTTGCTGTTTTGGGGGCTGTTTTCAGGCCATTTTGGGGGCATTTTCAGCCCAGAAAACAGCCTGGAAAAGGCCATAAAAATGGCCTGTATTTTGGCTGTTTTTCAGGTCTTTTTCAGGGCTCCGACACCCACAAAGATCAGAAGAGCAGCTGGCAATGGATGTGTGCCCACAGAGAGGGCTCTGCATGCCATCACGGTAATATCAGATAAGCTATATCTCATAGACATCGCAAGGAGGAATTGATAGAAACATGATCTCCCCTTGGCTTCTCTGTGATATCAAAACATAGCCCTGTATGTCAACATGGAAATATTTTCTTAACCCCTAGAATAAATGTTATTTACCGTTAACCATCAGTAATTATTTGTCCATACTGATATTGTAAGTAACGATTACTTATATGTCATTATTTCCTGGTCTTTTTATTTCCTCTCACAAAATGTAAAGAACAGATCACATTTTTTCGGATTTCTAAACAGAGCTAAGGAAAAAAAAAACCTGAGAAGTGTTCATTTATTTCAGTGCTCATATAAATTATTTAAACACTTCATTCAGTTCTCATTTATTTCCCATTACAGTTACTATCTTGTGGTTGAGAGGTGTTATAGCACTTTGTAGATATGGAAAACAAGCTAATTATATATTTAGTAGCATATTTTGAAAGAGAAATATTTGGCACATTCAGCCTTTAACCCGCGTAGATTTCAGGAATAATAAATGTTGTCAGCATTATTCATAACTTCTAATGTTTTTATGTTTCTTAATGCAGTATTCCTTTCAAAATCTCAGTATAGCACGTGCTTTTGCACATTTATGCTCAATAATTAAGTCAAAGCAACTGAGGTTGTTTTTTTAAAAAAAGGTGAAAAACTTGCTGTTAAAATGTAATTAGTGTGTTATCACATAAATGTCTATAAGTATATAGTCACCAAAATCAGCCATAGTTACTCATTCTTTAGAGCATACTTAAAAGCCCAACAAATATGAAAAAGAAACATGCATTGAAAGATTAAAACACACTCATTCAAAACTCATAGTAATCGTAATTATATCATATGAAAATGATTTGGAATGCCTCACTGAACTTTTATTAAAAGCTTGAAGGACAGAGTATACAAAGTGAGAGCGAGATTCTTTGTTTGTTGACTCTGCTTTTCTTTAACTCCTAAAGCACCTTTTCAGCTGTGATCTTACAAACATTTATCAGGATGTAAATTTCATTAAATGCATTGGATTTTCTTCTGAGCAGACATGTACACAGAATTATTCTCCTACGTGTTTAATGCAGATTTTTGTAACCTAAGCTTTTATCATTTTTACTTTTTTTAAATAACTTTTATAATTTATTACTGTTACATAGTTTGTATAACTTTTTAATTTAATTAACTTTTTATACTTTATAATTTTACTTTTGCTTTAGTACTAGGAAAATAGTAACAGTTGTTTATTACAGAATTTATGCCATTTTTCTATATAGTTCAAGAGAATATGATTCAAAGAATCACAATGAATAAATGTAACTCTAGTTTTTTTTTTTTAATTACATTTATATGCCGCCCTTCTCCAAAGACTCAGGGCGGCTTACAATTTTTGGGATACAACCCAGCGTGCTCAGCAATAGCCTTCATTCCATTGTATATGCTTGCTTATTACTAAGCGGCATTAGTTTCCCAAGTTACTGATCAGGTAACTGTTTTTAACTTTAGGTCCACCTTAATCTTCTTCCTATAGATAAATATTATAATTCTCATAGAGAAAGCACTCAATAAAATACGATTCATGGAGAGGTAGTTTTCTCATATTCATGATATTGGATGGGAGTCCCAAAGATGCTTTTTCAGGAGGCCACTGGGCTTTCTGGTTTTTCTTTGAAGACGTTTCGCTTCTCATCCAATGAGAAGCAAAACATCTTCAAAGAAAAACCAGGAAGTCCAGTGGCCTCCTGAAAAAGCACCTTGGGACAACCATGACCTGGAGGATTGAGCATCTTCATAGACATATTGGATGGGTATGTTTGAACTCTTCCTTCACTTATCTTTAATTGTGTATCTCTGGCATCTATTTCTATGTGGATTTCTTTTTTCACTTAATAATATAAATATTTCTTAAACCCTTCGTGCGTAGCAATTTATTCTGTGTTTCTTTGCAGGGTTTCTTCTTGACAGTGTCTCCAGAATCCATAATGAAAGTTGCAACTCAAGCTTCTGCAAACAACAAGATCTTCACTTTAAACCTTTCTGCACCATTCATTAGCCAGTTCTACAAGGACCAACTGATGGAAGTCATGCCTTATGTTGACATCCTGTTTGGGAATGAAACGGTAAGAGCTTTTTGGAAGTGTCCTTGTTTTAATACTGTGCTGGCATGTAAAATGATAAGGGTGGCAGATCTGGGCTGCAGATTCTGGGCAACCACTAGATGTCAGCAGAGAGAGAAAGAAAACAGGCTTTTGCTGCCAGCTACAGGTAGTCCTTTGAGATACAATGATAATGGAGCCTGCCCATTACAGTTGAATGCCATGAGGGCCATTAAGTGAAGCATTTCACAATCCCTCCATCCCTTTTCTCCCCAGTGCAAACGTTAAATGAAGGGGCAGAGCACGTTAACTGGAAGAGAGGATGCCTTAAGGGTAGGAGATGACTTTGGAAATCTAGCACAGGCCTGCCTGCCCTGGCCTTCTGAAGGCCTCCCCCACCCCATGTTCAACTTCCCATGCTCAATCCCATGCTCAACTTCCCACCTCTTGGTCCAGTGGTGGGATTCAACTGGTGTAACAGCCAGTTCAGTGAGAAAGCGCTTTGTGCATGCAAGCAGCATTTGAAAACTGCCCGTTTTCAGCTCTAAAACATACTTTCTACTGCATCTCTGGTGAGTGTAACAGCTGAGGCACGGCAATCTGCTGAATCAGCTGGGCTGCAAAACACAGAAATATAGGACAGACTAGAGCAGTGGTCGCCAACTGGTGGGCCAGGGACCACTGGTGGTCTGTGAAAATTGGTGGTCTGCAGAGAAATGTCACCCCCAAACCAATTAATCTAGGCTGCACCACCCACATGGCCCACGGGAACACAAGGCTTGTGTCGCTTGCATTGTGAACAACACGAGGTAGTGAGGGGAGGAGGGAAGCACCTGGCCTGGCCACCGGGCTGCTTCTTTCCTCTTCTTTTTTCTTCTGCCTTTGGTGGCACTCAAGGAAAGCAACAAAAGTCTTTCTTTCTCTCCCCCAAACTCCACCAGAAATGAATCTTTGGGACCTTGCAAGGCATCCTGCTCCAAGAGGCTGAGCCAGCACGACAAGTCTCACAAAAACTCATTTCTGGCGGAGTTTGGGGGAGAGAAAGAAAGACTTCTGCTGCTTCTGCTGCTTTCCTTCCATGAAGTCAAGAGTCAGTCAGCTTCTTCTCTCCCTCCCCACTCTCTCTGAGAACGGAGCTGGAGACAGTATCCTGCAATCCCAAATAAAGAATGATCAATCAGTAGGAAAATGGGGTGCGGAATTTTCCTGCAGACTTTTTGTGGGATTTTCCCAGGGTCCACGGGATCTAAAATTATGAATTTGGTGGTCCCTGAGGTCCAAAAGGTTGGCGACTCCTGGACTAGAGCAGGGACTGGTGGCCGAGGCCAACTAATTGCCAGAACTACCGGGTTGCCCAAACCAGTCCAAACCGGATGCATCCGATCCCTGCCTTGATCCCCACAGGCTTTTCCCCACTCCCACTGGGTCCCTCCAGCCTTAGGCCAGATTTCCACCCCACCAGGGCAAACACCCTCCCCCTCTTTGGCTTTTGAAGAGGTCCAAGGCCTTCCAGAAGCTTCATCACACAGCCATGTGGCGTGATTCCAGAAACGGCGGCAATATTTACAACTTCCCGAAACCAATTCAGTCACTGGAAACATGGCAGATGGTTCCAGAATCATGCCATTCGGTGCTATGGAAGGCTTCAGAGCTCTTCAGAAGCTAAGTGAGGAGGAATGTGTGGTGCCTGGTGGGGTGGGAATCAGGCATAAGGACATTAGGGGAGGGAAAAGCTTTCAGGGACTTGGTGGGAGGGAAAGGTAGGTGTGGGCACCACAGCAGAGGTGGTATTCAGTTAGGTTCTGACCAGTTCTGGAGAATGGGTAGCGGAAATTATGAGTAGTTCAGAGAACTGGCAAATCCCACCTCTGACTGCCTCTGCCCTCATCTATTCCCTGCCTGCCGAGTCCCAGCTGATTGGCTGAGTCTTCTTTGGTTGCCCTGCACAGGAGAACAGAGCTGGAAAGCAGGTTAGTGGGGGTGGGGAAGGAATGGAGATGTTACAGTATCCTTGCCTTGCCATGCTCACCAAGCCATGCCACGCCCACCAAGCCACATCACACCCACCAAGGCACACCTACAGAACCAGTTGTAAAAATTTTGAATCCCACCACTGCATTGCATCTTAAATTTTTGGACACCATACCCCATGGAGACGTCTGAACTCTTTCTTAGTCTCTTATTGTGTCATCTAGAAGCAAAAGTTATTTCTGGCCAGTTCCTTTATTTTCATTCATTTGGCAAGCAAGGACCACATTCTAAAACAGGGGCATAACCAGAAAACACATTAAAACAATTTAAAGTAAATTAAATCAATGGAAACAATTTAATTTAATTTAATAATTGGATTTCTATTTGTTTAATAATGTCTTCTATATTTTGTATTTCAACTTGAGGGTAACATATGGAGGAATTTTGGAAGCAGGAAGCAAGGTTTTGGTTGGTGGTTGTGTACCTGACATGTGCACCTTAACAAACCAGAAGTAATGGGGAAGCTAGTTTTATGGAGTTGTATTTTCATTTCAATAGGGACACGGTGGCTCAGTGGCTAAAACGCTGAGCTTGTTGATCAGAAAGGCCGGCAGTTTGACGGTTCAAATCCCTAGCGCTGTGTAATGGAGTGAGCTCCCGTTACTTGTCCCAGCTTCTGCCAACCTAGCAGTTGGAAAGCATGTAATGACAGGAGAAAAATAGGGACCACCTTTGGTGGGAAGATAACAGCATTCCGTGCACCTTCGGCATTTAGTCCTGCCAGCCACATGACCATGGAGATGTCTTCAGACAGTGCTGGCTCTCCGGCTTTGTAACGGAGATGAGCACCGCCCCCTAGAGCTGGAAATGACTAGCACGTATGTGCGAGGGGAACCTTTACCTTTATTTTCATTTCATATAGCCAAAGCCAACACACATTAAAAAAAATAGCTAGAAATTAAGGCACCAGGGGAGAAGGTGGGAGACCATGAGTTCAAGTCCTGCCCTAGCCATGAAATCCAGCTGTGTGACCTTGAGCCAGTCATACCCTCTCAACCCATCCCACCTCACAGGGTTGTTGCTGTTGTAGGGAAAAGAGGAGGAGGAGGAAGGTATGTTGGATATGTTTGCTGCCTTGAGTTATTTGTAAAAATAATAAAGGTGGAAGACAGACAGGCAGATAGAATAACTGGCTCTGGAAATCTCTTTAGTAACCCCTGAGTATTATTAATATGTTGATTCATTGCAACCGTGAACTATGATGAACTATGAGTTATTTGTAAAAGGCAGGATACAATTAAAATAAACAAACAGATTTTTATATATTGAAACTAGTGTTTCTGCTTACCTCATCAGTATTTATTAATTAGGCTTCACACAATAACTTTAGCACTTTTAGTAGAAGCAATTAATGCTTTTAACCAATTCTTGCCATTCTACAGTCATTATGTAGCAATCCATGATTGGAGAACTTTATTATTGTCATTTCTTTTAATTATCACTGAATTTAGTTTTCTAATAGCATCATTGTGCAAATGATTCTTAGCTCTAATACCTTTCAAGTTTATTGTAATCACTGGATAATTAACCTGCTAGGATTTAAACACACTCAGCTTCTCCTCAGGACATTTAACACTCAAATGAGGTCAATTATCTGCCATGATAAGTGCCTGGTCACAAGTTCTGCTTAATTCATCTCAGAACTGCTCACCTTAGATAAGTAAATGTTCGTTGCCTAATTTTTAAGTTTCGCTACTTTTATCACAGCTCTTTATATTGTTGAAGGATACAGATTCTAAATGCGACCCAAACGCTAGATAGGATAGGGACAGAGATAGAATAATAACTTGTTGTGGTTTGCTGGCAGCCAGTGCAGACAGCAGCAGAATCGGACAGTGGGGAACAACGGGAACCTGTCCAGCAGTTTGGGGAGGATTCGGACGAGGGTCTTGCGTCTGATGCAGAGATGGGGCCAGGACCATCTGGGAGTTGTGTGCTGACTCTGGAGCCTTCAGAGTCTGGCAGCAGCGAGGCAGAGGACCCAGGGGAGCCTGTTCCCAGTGCACGTGTGCACAAGCTGCTAGAAGGCAAGAGCAGCTAAGACAAAAGGGGCGACTCGGGAGTAAGGCTTGGAGGTGATTGCCCTTCCCATAAGATATAAAGGAGGTGCAAAGGTAGAGAAACCCTTGCAGGAAGCAAAGTTGTTTGCTTTATTCGAATTAAACCTTGAAGCTCTGTGTGGACTTTGTACTCCGGTTGACTGTTTACAGTTAATTTGGCACTTTAGTTGTTGGCAGCAATTCAAAGGAGAGAAAGGTGGGTGCTTATCTCGAGGGACTGTTTGGGACTCATTACGGGCTAGGAATGCACATAATTCCCAGCGTTGAAATACAACAAGAGTTGTTTGGACTAAGCGTATGCTTAATTACGGTCTTAGGAAGCCTTGGTCAGAACAATGGTATAAGAACAGCTGAGGAACCCTGTGCAGCCACCATCAGAACATAAATTTGCCAAGGGTTCAGTGGTGGTCTGCTGCCAGTTCGGACAGGTTCTAGAGAACCGGTATGAACAACCATCAGCTTACTGCAGGCTCGAATCCCACCAGGCTCAAGGTTGACTCAGCCTTCCATCCTCTCGGGGTAGGTAAATTGAGGACCCAAGATTGTTGGGGGCAATAAGCTGACTTTGTAATAAATGCCGCTTAGTAATAAGCAGGCATATACAATGGAATGAAGGCTATTGCTGAGCACATTGGGTTGTGCTCCAAACATTGTAAGCCGCCCTGAGTCTCCGGAGAAGGGCGGCATATAAATATGAATAAAAATAAAATAAAAATGTATTAACTGCATGTGCTCACAGAACCGGTTGTTAAACCAGTTGTAGCCCACCACCGCAAGGGTTCATATAGTAATTGGACAGAGAACAAATGGTCAATCTTTTGTGTTGGACCATAAGGATCCATCATATAGGCTTCAAGATATTCACCCTCACGGGATTTACAATTCCCAGATTTCCAACTGTGTGGCTTCATCTGTTGTAACATGTTTAAAACAACAAACTAATGTTGGAAGGCATTTCAATTTATGGTCTCACTTAACACTGTGGACATTTCATATTGATCCAACCAAGAACTCTTGTGATATAATAACCTGTGGCTACAGAATTTTTACAAATATGGCTAATTCCTGAAGTACTTCCCCTGGGAGAAATCACCCAGAATGACACTGTGGTTGGTTAAAGGCTGCTGCACTCCTTTGTCTTCTCTCTTGGTGAAGCCCGTTATCCACCAAGCTGAGAAAGGCAATGTTTGCTTTTCCAAAAACAGTGGAGAAATGGCAGGCACATGGGCCCACACATTAATGGAGGATTCTTCTTTGAATATTCTCTCATAAAATCTCTCCCCAATGGATACCCTCCAATAAGCACTGTTTCCACATTGTAATGGATTCAAATCTCCAACAGAAGATGAGAGAAATTAAGTAAAAAGAAATAAAATATGTATCTTCCTCTAGAGGTTTAGGAAATTATATTTGTGAATTATTTTGTGAAGTGCACCGTTGCACTGAGATCCGTAAGAAATCATAAGAAAGGGTTCCCCTGCTATGATTATAATGGAGGATTTTCTATCATTATCCCTTCTGGAGAGTTATGAAGTAGTTGCTCTACACCCAAAGAAATGCTTATTGTATTCATTATACCCCATTGTAAAATAGTTACGTTCATTGTGAAATAACTGTTTTACTGAAGGCAGGAGAATATCAAAACAAAGGTAACTCTCAAAATACACTGATTTCCACTAATCTCCCAATTTCTGCCCTATTCATATATGTTACAAATGTCTTCAGATTTCTGTCTGGTTTCCCTACATTTGGATAAGAGGGAATGGCTGAACAGCCCCATATCGTATTTCCAATTAAAGTTGAAGGAGTCTTTCCAATTACATGATTTAGCTTCACAACCATTTTACAAATTGGCTTAGGTACAAAGATAACGTAAATCCTGCCAGCAGATTTTATTTATACACTCTCAAAGGCCAACATGAAGTATTTTCAGAGTATATGGAAGACGCTGGGCTCTGCAATCCACAGCAGAAAAGGAAGTCAGAGGCCCTGTTCCCTATTATTTCAAATATTTCACTATTTCCAAGAAAAATAAGTTGTAAATGGCTGAGGCAAACCTTCTATATTTCTGTCTCTAGGAAAAACACCCTCACTAATTAACTAATGTGGTGTTCCTAACCCAAGGCAGAATGCCGTTACTGATTCTTTATCGCTTGTATTTACAGCAAATTTAAATGCCTGGATAAATTATGTAAGTTATTAGGGTATTCTGGTCCTGTTCTCACATTGTTTTCCTTGAGTTTTGGCTCTCTCTCTCTTTTTTTTTAAAGAGAGAATTCAAATGTCTCCACTAACTTATGGTTCACCTTTCGTGGCGTCTAACTTTTTGAATACTAAAATCATTTTGGAAACTGGTCAATATTTAAATTGGGGACTTTCCTTTCTTTTTCCCTCCTAACGTTGCTGACGACTTCGAGTGGTTTATAATCCTGCTGTATGTAAACAGGATTAAAACAAACAAACAAGGATGTAAATGTTTAAAATAATGACTACTGCTCTTCCATTGATGGCTTATAGGCACGGCACAACCACAATTATAACAATGATTATTGTAACTGCTATAATAATTACTATGACATAGAACAATGAGTGTGGGTTGTCTAGTAGGCAACATTTACTTATGAAGGGATCTTGGACTTGGGCACAAACTTCATTAGAAGTGCTTTATTAACAGAGGTTTCTGGAAGACCAGGGGTTGGTTGCTATGGGTTCATCTGGGTTCGGGAGAACTCGTAGCTAATGTTATGGCCAGTTTGGAGAACCGCCAAATCCCACCCTTGACTGCCCCAATTGCAGCCACTAAACAAGGACTTCCTGTATATTAAATAGAAGTAAAGTCAAAGGGCTTCACTGGATCAATGGATCACTGAGTCTTTTTCTGCCATCACTTTTCTATATTTCTAAATATATTTTTATAATATATATTGAGAATAAATGTAGAGATTTACCATTAGTTGTGGGGCTTAATTTAATCAGGTAGGTCTTTAATTTGCCCTATATCTCTGACCTGAGCTTTCAGCAAAACAAGCAAGATTTTTTTTAAAAAAGCATCAAATCAAGATTGTTGGGGGCAATAAGCTGACTTTGCAAAAATGCCGCTTAGTAATAAGCAGGCATATACAATGGAATGAAGGCTATTGCTGAGCGCATTGGGTTGTATCCCCAAAAATTGTAAGCCACCCTGAGTCTTCGGAGAAGGGGGCATATAAATGTAATTTTAAAAAATAATAACAAAATAATAATAATAATAGGACTTCTTTTAGGTCCTATAAAATAGTAACATATGAAAATAACTCTGTCATTTTTAAAAATGTACTGTAGTATGATTTTAAAAACAAAGGACTGTGACTCACCTGTAATTGAGGCAAAAGAGCATTCCACATTTTGGATGGAAAGGCAGAGAGAGAGATGACTTCTATAAAACGTAACTTGAATGAAGCATCAAAAGTCTTGCCTATAGATTTTTTTTTAACTCACAAGTTCCTAGGCCAATGATTTAAATACCTATGGAAGAATTTATAGAGCCGCTGTCAAGGTAACACCGATAAATAGAAAGATTAATGGAATCAGATGAATCATAGAAAGTGTGCTATTTTCTAAACAGCATGATTAATTCCAGTAATTTAGAGTTTCCAATACGGATTTTTATCAATGGGGGCTTCAAGCCAGAGCTATATTTTAAAAGCATTTTTATTTTATTAAAGCTTAGCTTTACAGCTTGCTGAAGACAAGGAGAGGAAGATCTGTTCAGCAATAAAGCTGCCTAGGTTATCTCAAAATCCTTCCCGCTGCATTTCTGAACATTATCCTGGTGCTACAGCGAGCAACTGATCAGGGTGAAAGATAATTTGGGGTGGAAGTGATCCATGAAAACTGAAAATTCCCCTTTAAAAGAAAAAAATTATAATTAAGACTGGAAACTGGAACAGAAGATAAATATACTTGGGTGTGTTCTGTTCTCACACCATTTTCCTTGTGTTTTGACTTGTTTTTTTTTAAGAGGATTAAAATTCCTCCATTGATTTCTTATGGTGCTCATTTGGTGATATCTAGTTTTTAGAATGCTGAAATTTCAATTTTTTTTCCTTTGAAAATGTTTCACTTCTCATTCAAGAAGCTACTTCAGTTCTGGATGAGAAACAAAACGTTTTCAAAGAAAGAAACCACCTCTCCTGAGAAAGTCCAGTTGTTTTTTTGGGAAAGCAGCTTTGGGACAACCATGATCCAAATTGTTGGAGGCAAGATGCTGACTCTGTAAACTGCTTAGAGAGGGGCTATAAAGCACCATAAAGCGGTATATAAGTCTAAGTGCTATTGCTAAAATGGGTCCTCTTATGAAGCTCATCCTTCTTTCTCTACCTGTTGTGGTTCATCGGCAGCCGGTGCGGACAGTGAAGGTATTGGACAGTAAGGGCAAGGGTCCTGCGTCCGATGCAGGGATGGGGCAAGGACCATCTGAGAGTGGGGTGCTACCTTCAGAGCTTTCGGAGTCTGGGAGCAGCGAAGCAGAGGACCCAGGGGAGCCTGTTCCCAGTGCGCGTGTGCACAGAGATGCTAGAAGGCAAGAGCAGCTGAAACAAAAGAGGTGACTTGGGAGTAAGGCTGGGAGATGATTGCCCTTCCCTAAGGGATAAAAGTCAGACCTCAATGACAAAGAGCTTTGCAGGAAGCAAAGCAGTTCAGTAATCTCCGAGTCCTTTGTGAAACTCTGTACTCTGGTCGGTTTTTCTAGGCTTTTGAGTTGGTTTATGTTAGCCTTAATTGGACTTCTGTTTCTTGGCAGCATTCTGCAGCCCTGAAAAGCATGCTCTTATCTGGAGGAACTGTGTCTAATGAGTTTTGCCTGGGAATGCAAGTAATTCCCAGCATCGCATTAAAAAAGGTTTTACTTTTAAATTCAGTTTGTGTTTCATTAAGCTTGATGAAGCCTGGGTCAGAACAGTACCCAGTATTTAGTAGTAGCATTATACTTTATGACCAGTTTCTGTTGCTCCCCTCTGGAGGAGGTTTCAAAGTATTTCTACCAGGACTACCTGGTTCTGTAACAGCTTTGTTCCCTATGCCGTCCTCCTGGTAAACTCACAAGATTCGTTTCTCTCTCCTTGGACAGGTATACATCTGAACTAGACTGTGTTGTTCCTCTGTGACATATAACATATGTGGGTATATGCACAATTCTGTACTTATCTGTATTTATTTATTTATTCTGTTATATTATGTAATGTATATTGGAGGTGGTAACCCTTTGAGAGCTGTATGCAATGAAATTTAATGCCGATTAGTCAGGGGTGAGATTCTACCGGTTTGGACTGGTTCGGGCGAACCCCTTGTTCCGATGATCAGCTGGTAGCGAACCAGTTCGCGAATGAGCATGTAGGCCCACCCACCACTGCTCCTTTCTGTGCTTTCTTCCCTTTTGTGAGAGCACAGCTGATTTGTGCGACAGAGTGATTTGACACGCCTCAGCTGTTTTAGTTACAGGGACTGCAGAAGAAGGAAAGTATAAAACCTTTTTGAAATGCGGAGCATGCGTGCATTTGCGTGCGATCACTGAACCGGTTGTTATACTGGTGGAATTCCACCCCTGCGATTAATGTACATTTGAAGTGACAACACAGCTATGTTTTGACCCAGGCTTCCTAAACCGTAGTTATGCACACGCTTATTTTAAAAACAAGACTTATTTTATTGCAATGCTGGGAATTGTTTTCATTCCCAGCTGGAATTAATCTCAAACAGTCCCCTGAGATAAGCACAAACTTTTCAGTTCTGTGAAGTGCTGCCAAAAACAGAGGTATCAAACGAACTAGAGAAGAAACCAACCGAAGTACAAAGAACTTCCAGAATGACTCTGAACCATTGAACTACTTTGCTTCCTGCAAAGGTTTCGCCATCTTGGCCTGACCTTCCAGCGAACCACAACAACCAGCTGGGTTTAGCTTGAGACCTACTCATTTTTTAAAATGTCTTTTATCCCTACCCCATGTAGGATGGATACATCAATAGCTGACCCTCCGTTAGGCCCATAAATGACTTTTTCAGGAAATAATTAGTTCTTGTTCAATAAGAGACAGAACTGGATAGTATTGAATGTGTTCACATCCTCTTCTGAGAATTCATGGATTTGAGCTCTCCCAAGTTTAAGCCATTTCATAGAATTCATGGGTCTGCTTTGCACCCCACCTCCTTAATTCCCCTATCTAAAAAGGGGTTGTATTGTGCCATTTAAGAAGCAGTAACTGTGGTATTTAATATTTTAACCTGATATATTCTTCCACCTATGTATAGTATAAGATTCATTTTTCATAGTACCTTCACAAAATTTGTTTGGAATAAATTCCCTGGATAAAAAGCAGCTCCTTAAACTGGCTGGCTCCAACCACTATGAGGAGGATCAGGGAGGTAGAGTTTCTGTACCCCTAGTCTACCTGAAGTCCAGAGGTGGTATTCAGCAGGTTCTGACCAGTTCTGGAGAACCAGTAGCAGAAATTTTGAGTAGTTTGGAATACTACCTCTGACTGGCCCCACCCCCATCTATTCTCTGCCTCCTGAGTCCCAGCTGTTCGGCTGGGTTTTCTTTTGTTGCCCTGCACCAGAGAACGGAGCTGGAAAGCAGGTTAGTGGGATGGGGAGGGAATGGGGATTTTGCAGTATCCTTCCCCTGCCACGCCCACCAAGCCACGCCCACCAAGCCACACCCACAGAACCGGTAGTAAAAAAATTTGAATCCCACCACTGCTGAAGTCTCTAGTAAATGTTACCTGTGTATGTATGCTGAAGCCTTATTAGTACGTTGAGATCATTTAGATCTCATTTCCAACTTCTGGCACTACAGTGTTAATGAAAACCTTGAAGCTGTGAAGCTAGGAGTCAACAAGCTGAATTTTAAAATAAGAGGGCAAAATCACTATTAATGTTTAGCTTGTTTGTGACAGGTTTGCTCTGAAGAAACAAATGTACCAGCTGGGGATATATCAGGATGCAAACCTCAGCCTCAATTTGTTGGAAATTACTGTACTCAGGAATGAATTTTTATCAGTTTTTCTTGCATGCCCCTGAAATCAAGCATGGACCAACTTTTCCATGTTCTTGGTGCTTCTACATATTGTGATTTAAGAAGGATTCCTAAAGCATTCTTGGGGAGAGCAAAGCAGGGGTGGGACTCTACCAGTTCGCACCTATTCTCTAGAACCGGTTGTTAACATTCTAAGCAGTTTGGAGAACTGGTTGTTAGAAGAAATTACTGGCCTAATCCTGTAAGGAAGGCAGGAAGGAAACATTCTGGTGTTGCTTACAGAAACTGCCTCTCCGTTAACCCTTATTACATTCTTGGCAGGACTAGACTTCCTGTCTCAGGATCTTCTCTGGAGTTTTTCCCTCCTTTGCTGGTACTTTGCTTGTGTGGAGTGACCATTCAAAGTTACAATGGCACTGAAAAAAGTGACTTATGACCATTTTTCACACTTATGACTGTTGCAGCATCCCCACAGTCATGAGAGGCCAGGCAAGGAGATACATGCCTCGATGTGAGTGATATTGAGTTGGCCACGCCCAGCCAATAACATGACCACCAAGCCACATTCACCCAGTCACATGGCCACCAAGCCACACCCACTAACTAAGCCATGTCCACAGAACCGGTTGTTAAAAAATTTGAATCCCACCCCTGGAACAAAGGACAAGTAACGAACTATATGGGATCCTTGGTGCTCTCTGAATTTGGCTGGTTCCTTGCAGACATTTCATTACCCAAATAAGTAACATAGTACTGATAATGTTACCTAGTTGGGCAATGAAACGTTCGCAAGAAAATCACTTAGCTCAGAAAGCACCAAGGACTCCCTGAGCTACAAATATTTTCTTTTATCGGAATGTAATATGTGTTGCAATGTAAACCTCCATTCTTTACATACTTATCTATAACAGTGCAAATGGAAGTAGGAAAAGATGGAGATACCATCACTATTAATTGTCTTGTTGATAGGAGGATTAGGAAGAGGCTTCTGTGGGGAGTCTCCAAGACAAGGTATATGTCAATGTTTTGTTGGAAATCCTCATTCAGATCAAAAGACCTCACTTATTTGCATCTGGTTTTATTCAGAAAGTGTAATCAGAACATTTAATGTTCAAGTCATAATGGGTTGAAATGGGAATATTTTGCAAACTGAATGTTACACGTGAACAGTTCTGAGCACTCCAAGTATTTTTCAAAGTTTTCTTTTGGACCCTACCATCCTCTGAAAATACAATGGTATGCAGAATATGACTGTTGGATTTGGTTATTACGTTCAAGAAATAGTGGAGGCTTTATTGATCCTTTTAAAAGCTATTATTGTTAGCCTGTAGCTATAAATCGACCATAGATATTTAAAAGCCATTTTATATTTAAGCTGTATTTTTATTTTCTTTACATCTTCTATAAGCCTTTCGTATACAGGCAGCTAATTCATAATGACTGTTCTTCAAAATTGGGGAAAAAAATTATTTTCCAATTTGATCCAATTAAAGGTTTTCTCCATCCCTGTGAAAATAAAATTTCGGCGTTTGGAATTCCCTCAGACATTTCTAATCTGCACAAGTGATCCATTTAAAAAAACCCAGAATAAACAATAAAACAAAGCATATTTGGTGTTTGATCCTGACTGGCTCAAGGTTGACTCAAACTTTCATCCTTCCGAGGTCAGTAAAATGAAGACCCAAATTGTTGGAGGCAAGAGGCTGACTCTGTAAACTAGTTAGAGATATCTGAAAAAGCCCTTTGAAGCAGTATATAAGTCTTAAGTACTATTGCTATTGCTATATTTGGTACAGCTAAAGGATCTTTGTTCAGTGCATGTTGATAAGAAAGCATTAAATTCCCATTTTAAAACCTCTTGCTAAGTTTATGAAGGGATCTTCAGTGCATTCCTAGGAAGAGAGAAAATATTAAAACACATTTTTTTAAACAGCTTGTCTAAATGTGAAGAGAAATAATAGGCCTTAATGTAATATATAGTCAACATTTTCTATCTGTGTCTTTACTGCTTTAACAACAGTTGATAGACTGATTGACGTTTCATGTTTGTTCTCTTTATTTCTAATGAAAGATTCTATTCTGGAATCAGATTACAGTATACATTCAGGATATAACTCTACATTATAAATTTGAAAATGATCATCTTGCAACTATATGCTTTCATGATTGATGGAAAGCTGCCTAAAACACATAGATTGTCATCCATCAAAAATTAAATGTGCTATAAAAGGAAAGGAGAAACAATGGAGGAAAATGATTAATAAAGTTCTTTTGAAATGAATCCACTTCAATCCAACCCTAATTTTATTACTCATTAAAGCTATAGATCTGTATTTTTATGTTTTCTTGCTTTTAAAATTCTTATTACTTGTAATTGTTAGCATTGTGCTATTTTATTTTTAGTTCTTATTAAATAATTCCTATTTTATTCAGCTGTATTATTTAAACACCAACATTCCTTTTTTTATACTTTACCTTGGTTTTTAAAAGGTTCCCTGTTGCTAGGGACATTTGAAATTGATAGTAACCTTTAGATGAAAAAATACGACAGGTAGACTGCAGAGAAAGTTCAGATTGTCCAGTTTAGAGGAAAAATACAGTTTTTGTAATGGGTTTTATTAATTTCATCGGTCATGAGATTTCAGAACAGCTGAGTTATGACTATCCCAGCTACTGTATATCACAGCTGTGACAATTGATCTTTTTGAAGTTCCAGCAGAAACTATAATGATGTTAAAATTTTGAGCAAAAAATTATTTATTCGATGCACTTTTATTTATAATCTTCCTTTTTTAATGGGAGGATTATG
This sequence comes from Naja naja, assembly GCA_009733165.1. NCBI lineage: Eukaryota > Metazoa > Chordata > Lepidosauria > Squamata > Elapidae > Naja > Naja naja. Next base: position 88,603,456 of record CM019151.1, read on the forward strand.
TAATGCAAATTGATGTGTGTTTTATCCAGTGGTGGGATTCATTATTTTTTTTACTACCTGTTCTGTGGGTGTGGTTTGGTGGGCGTGGCGTGGCGTGGCTTGGTGGGTGTGGCTTGGTGGGCATGGCAGGGGAAGGATACTGTAAAATCTCCATTCCCTCCCCACTCCTGAGGGAAGGTTATTGCAAAATCCCATTCCCTCCCCACCCCACTAACCTGCTTTCCAGGTCCATTCTCCTATGCAGGGCAACCAAAGAAAACCCAGCCAATCAGCTGGGACTTGGGAGGCAGAGAATAGATGGGGGTGGGGTGGTATTTTCTGGTTCTCCGAACTACTCAGAATCTCCACTACCAGTTCTCCAGAACCAGTCAGAATCTGCTGAATACCACCTCTGGTTTTATCCCTACAACCACCACCTGTTTGGGCTGAACAAGAAAGACAAAGTCAGCCAATGAAGTTCCTGTTCAAATACAGGTAGTCCTTATTTAGTGGCCACAGTTGAGAGTGGCAGCTCTGTCATTAAATCAAGTAGTCACTAAGAAGTGTTCTGACCCAAGCCTTGTTCAAATCAAACAAACACAAAGTATGTATAAAAGCAAACCTTTTTAATCCGGCCAGAATTCTGTGCATTCACAGCCAAGAGTCATTCAAAACTAATTGTCCCAGATAAGAGCAAGCCCTTTCAAGGTTGTGAAAGGCTGTCAAGAACAAAAGACTAATTGCAGATAAATATCCAAAGCCAGAAGTTTCAAAAAACAAACTGGAGCAAGCAGGGCTTCAACGAGAACTCTGAGCATAAAGAACTTCTTTGCTTCCTTCAAAGAAGCCAACTCCGAAGGCTGGCTTTTATCCCTTATGGGAGGGGCCATCACCTTCCAGCCTTATTCCCAAGTCGCCCATGCTGCTTCAGCTGCTCTTTTCTTCAAGCAGCCCTGCACGCACGCACACTGAGCACAGGCTCCCCGGGGTCCTCTTCGTCACAGACTCCATGACCTCCGAAGGCAGCACCCCACTCTCCGATAGTCCTGGCCCCATTCCTGCATCACACACAAGTCCCTCATCCGAGTCCTTGCTCTCAGAGACCGCTGCCGTCCACACCTGCTGCCGGTGAACCACAACAAGAAGGAAGCCCATGATGTGGCTTTGCAAGAGCCCCCCTAAGTGCTGGGATAATTAGCAAGAAAGGAATTGCTATTTGCATTTACAGAGAGTCCTCAACATACGACCCCAATTGAGCCCAAACTTTCTGTGACACAGCTGTGGAGTGAGTTTTGACTAGTTTTACAACCTTTCTTGTCACAAGGTCCCAAAAGGAGATTGTCAACCCATAAAATATTTCTGTGGTCTTTTTAGAGTTGCCAACAGAAAGGGAGGGGGAAGCAGTAGGCAGCTTTGCATTCCATAAATGTTTTCAAAGTTAGTTTCTAGATGACTGAAGTTTCTGTCCCACAAAATTCTAACTGGAGAGCACGATTGATGAGTCTTGGCTATGAACGTGTCCCATTGGAGAATATGAATTATGATATACCCAGGGGGTGGGGGGAAACCAGGGTCAAGCGTGACAGTGAATAATGTGCCTCAGAGTTGGGTACACCCAGGCAATGCTGCATCTTCTAACTCCCAATAAATCCTTTTGGAGTTTGGCTAGAGACTCATGATTTAAATGGGGTTAAGTGGTGGAATCCTGACAGAGATTGATCACATAACCCCAGGAGATTGGCAACCATCAAGAACCAGTTGCATAGTGTCTAAATTTTGATCACATGACCATGGGAATGCTGCAATGGTCGTGTATGAAAAATGGTCATAAGTCACTTTTTTCCAGTGCCATCATAACTTCGAACAGTCACTAAATGAACTGTTGTAAGTCGAGGTCAACTTGTACTTTCATTGGAGAGGAAGGGATTACAAGAGAGTAAGCAGACAGACTATGGAGAATACCTATTGAAAGTAATGTACTGGCGCCAACTGTTTGTCTACCAACTTCATGCCCCCTGAGGATCCTAGCCCATTCTTTTCTATGAGTATTCCCCATTGTGTGCCTGCATACTCACTTATAATCCCTGCCTCTCCAATCTCTTGTTTTGTGAATGGTGAGGTGGTGAATGGGTCAGAAACAGGACAACACTGACTGTAATGACAAACTCATGAAAGAGGGAGGCATTGTGAAAGTCGTAGATGTTGACCTTGGTTGAAAAGTTATTTTTTCAACGTCAGTGTAACTTTGAATGGTTGCTGTGCTAGACAGTTTGTAAGCATAGTTTGAACCTGGATCTCCCCAGTCCGTATAGAGCACTCTATCTACCTTACACCACTGGTTCCATTATACTTTGTGACCATATGTCCTTTATTATAAAGGGCAGTCCTTTATTTTAGCAAGCTGTCCTTTAGGTTGACCGATTGATTGGTCATTTAACTTTTACCATAAAAATGGTACCATGTAGTGACACTTGCATATTTATGTGAATAATATGGAAATTAAATTTCTCTTTTTAAAATACATTTACCTATGTTGTTTGATTTATATATTTTTTATTAGAATATGTGTTTGTGTCAATGTATTTCTTGGTTTTGCTTTTTAATTTTCCTTTGTTAAGCCAAAGTATTGGTCAAGGTGCTGGTGTTAACCTATAAAGCCCTTCATGGCATTGGACCGGGGTATTTGCAGGAAACCCTGCTGCCAATAACAGCTTCCCGACGCCCCGTGCGCTCCCACTGGCAGGGCCTCCTCAGGGTGCCATCAGCCAGGCAATGCCAGTGGCGGCTCCCAGGGGTAGGGCCTTCTCTGTGGGGGCATCCACCCTTTGGAACCAGCTGCCCCTGGAGCTTTGGGTGGCCCCTGACCTCTGATCCTTCTGCCGTGGCCTAAAAACTTGGCTGTTCCAACAAGCCTAGGAGGGGGGGAGGGTTTTTTAGTGTTGTTTTAAATTCAATTAATTTATTACTTTTTAATATTTCTAGTGTGTTGTTTTTAGTATTGTAAGCTGCCCTGAGTCCTTAGGGAGATAGGGCGGCATATAAATCTCATTTATTATTATTATTATTATTATTATTATTATTATTATTATTATTTACTCTGATGAGCCTTTTCCAGGTTTTTCCTCCTTTTCATCTTGTCCCTCATTTTTTCCTACAAAAATATAGTCACTGTAATTATACTACACAAAATAACTGATTGTGACAAGCTTAGTTTTGGGAACATGGAAACCTGGGAAAAATAGCCATAAATGTACTGTGTGCATATTCAGTGCAATGCAATAAGAGACCTTCCGTTACTTCCAGGGTTTCCCAGAAATATAATTTGTATTCTTACACTGACATTTGGATATCTATAACCCAGACTAACAGAAAAGGGTTTGATAACAAATAATAAAATATATTCCTCTGGAATGAAGAAAGTGTCAATGCTAGTATTTTTCATGGCTCCAGTAACATTTAGCAGTTTTTAAAGTTTACAACCTACCTTTCCTCTTGTCAACATAGGTTTTTTTTCCCATTTTATTACAAATAAATAATCTTTTTGAGAGGGAGAGTAGATCTCCAGCTGATTCCTTTGCCTGTAAAAGCCAACAGTTTTATGGATGGTTTCCTCAGCATTGTCAAAGGATATATAAGGCTTATGGGATGGTCCATATTCTGCATTATCTTGTCTTTATACTCAATGCATAGCTGATTTGGCTTTATTTGTTGGCAAAAGGGATTGACTGGAAAACATAAAAATGTCTTGTTGTCTCTTTGGTATGTTACAAATTGAGGCATCCCATTTTCTCTTTCTAAGCTCGAATATCATTGGTAAAGTCAGGAAGAAAATATAAATTGTGGTATAATTTAATATACTTTCCTTACCCCAAATATATATATCAGAGAACTCAACAAGTATTTGAACTGTTTTCTATATGTTGGCAATTATTTTGATTCCCTGGAGTGCTGGAATGTTTTCCTCATTCGGAGGAGAGCATCAGTGTTGATGGGACTCCAGCACTCCATGTTAAATATTTTATTAAACAAAGCTAATTATAAAAAGCTTTTGCAGATAGCAAATTTAGCGGCAGGGTTTCTAGGGGAAGGAATGAAATCATGCCAATGAATGCACAGATGTACATGCCTAGACATACACCTTTTGAGCCTGTACATGTTCAGCTGCTGAGTATGTTCTGGCATTTTGAAGCCAGGTGGAAATTTTTGCCACGGCCTGGATGATTTTTACGTTGTGTCCTGGCCTGCCCCATAATCTCAATTAGGCAGAATCTTTGTTGTGATTCTTACATGATCTTAAAACCAAGAGAGAAGCTTTCTACACGTCTTGCAATTCCGCCAGCTAATGCTTTTCTCATCTGTGTAGATAAAGGCGAGCGCTCCATCTTTTCAAGGTCTCTCTTTGCTATCCCCGTGAGCGGAACCATAAAAAGTTTCCCTGAAATTATTGGCTAACTATGTTTATTATTTGGAAGATGTTTCCACACATTAAAACAATAGCTAGTATCTATGATTAAGACATTCTCATGTGAGCTAATTCTTACATTCTCTTTTACAAACACACACACGCCTGCACAGACTCTTCTAAATTATTCTTCTTCCAATAAAATCATTTTTTTCCAGTTATGTGAATGTATCCGAAAAGAGAACTCTCTGCCATCATTAAAGTGAGCTATTATGCCCTTCAGTTATCCTGGCCTTATCACATCACAGCTAGATATGAATATAAATGCATTTTCCCCCTGAAGCCTAGCTAGCAATTAATTGAGCATTCATAGCTTATTCTGTGCAATCTAGCCAACATTAAATGATACTTCTACAGATTAGGGATGTTGTTGTTTTTTTAAATTATCTTAAGAAACATGGCTAAACTGATTGCTATTGATTATCTGTAATCTCCACCAATAATTTGGTTGCACACTGTGTTTTTGACTGCAGACAGACCTGAAAGAAAATAGCTAGAAGCCGAGTATGTTGCCAAGAAATCTTTCCTTTTTTTGTAACCAACCAAGAAGGAAGTGCATATGTTTTAAAAGCCCTATCAGAAATCTCAAAATATGAAACTAGATGCATGTGCTGTAATTTTTAAGATCATGCCATTTCAGCTTCCCCAGGGAAGCGGCTGAGTAATGTTGGTGTAATAAGGGCACCTTCAGTGTTGGAGTAATAAAAGCATTGTTAAATTGACTAAATCCCACAGAAAGGAAATTAGAAAGGATTTGGTTTTTTTTTAAAAAAAGAGGAATTTTCCAAAATAGAGGAATTGGAGAGAAACCGAAGGCGTTAATGTATTTAAAACAATGAGATCTTCGTAAATTAGACACCACAGAGAGATGAAAGGGTTGGTTGGTTTTTTTCTTTTTGTAGGAGAACAATTTTGGGATTGTTTTATAGCAGTGTTTCTCAACTTCGTCAACTGTAAGGTTTGTGGACTTCAAGTCCCAGAATTCTACAGCCAGTCATGGCAATAATATCTGTGAGAGGGAACTAGGTGTCACATTTAAGTGTAAGCCAGCAGTGTCCTGTAGTTGCCAAAAATCCAACACAGTCCTAGACTGCATCAAAAGAGGGATAAGGATCATGATCACAAGTCCAAGTAATAAATAATAGTACTGCTCTATACTAGTGTGTCTATGCTCTACACTTGGAATACTGCATCCAGTTGTGGTCCCCACCATTCAAAAAAAAAAGAAAGAGTATAGAGAAGAGACAAGGGTGGGCTTCAAAATTTTAGCGAAGGGTTCTGTGATGACCCACAGTGTGGCACAAAAACAACAAAGTCACAAAAGTAGGTAAAGTCCCTTTAATACCTCCACTGGGCCCCCAATGTCCAGTTAACATCAGCTGGAGAAAAAACTCTCCCAAGAACAGTTTTTAAAGGGAAGAAATTCAGTCCGAACCCAAAGTACATCTAAATTATAAATAGAAACCAACACAAACCACAGCTGCAGCAATTAACGAGACAGGTCAGGATAAGGAATTGCAGACTTCAAAAGATAACAAAACACACACAGTTGGGAGGGCGCCAGAACCCAGATAAGACTTGACAAACAAAGATAATGCACGCTTTGCTTCCAGCAAGGGGCTGTGCGCAAATGCCCTTTTTAAACTCTGTTTTCTCAGCTGCAGCTAATGAAGGGAATCAGGGCCCTTTTCTCCCCGTAACTCACATTGCTCCCTTCTCCATTCCTCCCTGCATGTCCTAGGATGAAGAGGGGGTGGGCCTGGGTCTTCCTCTGAATGCCCAGCCAGACTGTGCTCTTCCCCAGTTTCCTCCACAGCTGCCGGAGCTACATTCCAGCTCCCTGTCAGTTGCTCGGCCTCCCCCTCGGAATCAGATTGCAACAGGGGCATGACAGGTTCCCTGCCCAGTTGCTGAGTGGACATGGCCATGTCAGCCTCCTTCACCATGGTGGGGAGCATGTTTTTGCCCTCCCCAGGCTCTGGGGGATTTCCTCAAGCCTCTGGAAGGGCTTAAATGGCCTCCCCTGGCTCCAGAGGCTCTTTAGAAGCTGGAAATAGGCCCATTTCTGGCCTTCCTGAACTTCTGGGAGGACCGTTTTCACCCTCCCCCGAGCCTCTGCATGCGCCCTGCACTTATTTGCATCCAAAACAGGCTGGGTGGGGACTCCTGGGAGCAGAGGGGCGGGGTGGGTGGGGCCAGCCTGGAGTGGGATTTGGGGGTTCTCCACACTGCACAGAAACATAGCTAGAGGGTTTCTTGTGCGAACCCCAGCAGCCCACCCCTGGCCTTAGGAGATCTGAAACTAAATTGTACAATGAACAATTGAGGTAACTAGGTATGTTTAGTCTAGTGAAGAGAAGGCTCAGAGGAGACATGATAGCAGTCCTCTAATACTTGAATGGCTATCACAGGGAAGAAGGGGTCAACTTATTCTCCAAAGAACCAGAGTGTCAAGCCCAAAATTGATATATGTGTAGCCATTTTAGTTAGGCTTAGTATATATTCTTTTCCTACTTTCCCTGTGGCAGTCATGTGGGGGAAGGGTTTCGGGCTTGCCACATTCCTAAGGCGGGGAGGAGTGGAGATAGAGTTGTTTAGGCTAGGTGGTTCTTCTTCCCGTGGGAAAACGAGCTGACCGTGCTTAGGCCCCTTGAGGTGCAAATTTATGACATCAAGCAATGTTGAATTACTTCTATTGGAGAATGTTACTTTTGGGTGTTGTTTCTAACTTCTAATATTGTGGGATAATTCTGGGTTGTGTCAGATCCGGAATTACCATGGACTTTGCCAATTTGATGCTTTCCCAAATAAAAGAATTACTCATGGAAGATGGACTTTGTTCTTTTCTTTTTTAATGGATTTCATCACTTAGAAACCTGACACAGAGTGCAGGACAAAAAGCCATGGGTAGAAGCTCATCAGAGGGAGACCCAACCTGGAAATAAGAATTTCCTAGCAGTGAGAACAGTTAATCAGGGGAACATCTTGCCTCCCGAAGTCGTGGATACTCCATCTCATCAAGAAAAGATCAGGCAGCCGTTTGTCCAGGATAGAGTAAGGACTCCTGTCTTCAGCAGGGAGTTGGACTAGAAGACTTGTGAGGTCCCTTCTAACTCTATGATACTGTGTGTCAGGCCTGCCTCAGCTCAGGTCTTTAGGAAAGAAAGACCCTCGACTTCATTTGGTTGAAGTGATAGGTTCTTTTACTACAGTTAAGTGGTTACAGGGAAAGAAAGGCTAGATCTGAGTATTCCCACACAAAGGTTATACTTTTTCCCCATTCCCTGGCCCTCCCCCCTTGACCAGTCAGTCAGTGTCCAATAGCAGGCCGGCCAGATGTTTTGGGAACTGTGTGGTGGTTCTGTTCCCACGCTGGATGCCCTTGAAGGCCGGTTGGATCTGATCCTGGCACCTCTGGTTTCTTTCGGGAGTATCTTCCCCCTCCCTTGCCATTTGTTTTCCTGTTCCCAGACTCATTTTTACTACTCTTTGCCCCCCACCTTCCCCCTGGCATTTTATGGCAGGATGCCAGCAAAACAAAAAGCTGAAGATGGCAGATCTGATATTATGATTATAGCAACATGGCTGTGCTTTGCTACTGTCTTCTGCTGTGATGTTTGTTTGCTTGATCATTAACCAATACTGGTAGGATTTCTGAAAAGCCTATCCAAGAACTAGGAAGCCTGGAAATTTCAGATTCGGTAACTCCGAGACAGACATCTTCTCAAAAGTTCCTTTTATTTGGACAGTAAACTGGCACAACAGGGGAATCCCGAATCTGAAAGTTCCAGGCTTCCTTGTAATAAGTAAAAACTACAAATCCAACCCCTGTACCCACCATCACATCACATGGCCTAATCACCATCCGTGCCAACTTGAGACTTCCCCTCACTTATAGCAAAATAACATGACCTTGTATTAGAAAAAGAATATTATGTCTAACCACATACACTCCAAGATATTCTCCCCTCCCACTTTACCAGGCTCAAAATGTGGCAGCATGGGAGCATCTGGCCTCAATATGGCTTCCAAAGCTGACACAGACCTGACTCTGCTTAGCTTCAATGCTTTCCTCATTAACATTCTTTCCAAGGTGTTGCAACACAACATCTTCAGTAGCTTTAATTAATATTAATTAATCTTAATCCATTAAAGTATTGGACCACTTAATCTGTCAGATCACGCATGGATTAGAATTTGTTTTAAGAAGCTGAGTAAGTAATGTGCGATCAGGGAAAAAAAACAATTGGTCTGAAAGAGAAATCTCCCCTCTATTTTTCAAGAAAGTTTATTCTAAGTAGATCCATTCAGGGACAGGACCAGCATTATGGGAGATGCCTGTGTGTTTTTGTATGCTTGGATTTAAGCCAGGGGTCACCAACCTTTTGGACTTCAGGGACCACCAAACTTATAATTTTAAATCCCGTGGACCAGAGACCCTGTGAAAATCCCCAAAAAAGTCTGCAGGAAAATTCCCCACCCCGTTTTCCTACCAATCGATCATTCTTTATCTGGGATCGCAGGATACCCTCTCCAGCTCCGTTCTCAGGTGGGGGGAGAGAGACTTTTGGCTTCATGCAAGGAAAGCAGCAGAAGCAGCAGAAGTCTTTCTTTCTCTCCCCCAAACTCCGCCAGAAATGAGTCTTTGCTGGCGCAGCCTCTTGGAGCAGGATGCCTTACAGGGTCCCAAAGATTCATTTCTGGCAGAGTTTGTGGGAGAGAAAGAAAGACTTTTGCTGCTTTCCTTGTGTGCAGCCAAAAGCAGAAGAAGAAAGAAGTGGAAAGAAGCAGCCCAGTGGCCAGGTGAAGTGCATGTGGCAAGTGGGGCAAGTACCCCCCTCCACCCTTTCCCCCTCACCTCACTACCTCATGTTGTTCACAATGCAAGTGACACAAGTCTTGTGTTCCCACGGGCCATGTGGGTGGCGCAGCCTTGTGTTCCTGCACAGCCTGGATTAATTGCTTTGAGGGTGACATTTCTCTGCGGACCACCAAAATTTTCTCGCAGACCACCAGTGGTCCCCGGCCCACTAGTTGGCGATCACTGATTTAAGCTACCTCAAGTGGATTGTGTTTATGTAATAGAGCTGTTACTGCGCCACACGTTTATTTGGCTGCCTGGTTGGTTTAAAAAAAATCTGCCTTATTTAGAATTGAGCACTTCACTTAAATCTTCTCCGACAGTAACAATTCTGGTATTAAACAATCTTATCTAGGAAATCAATTAAAAATGAGATCTATCATTTTTTGGCATGACTAGACAGATCCTAAGTTATTTTTTGCAGCACATATTAAGCTTGTAGCTATTATAAATCTTCCCAAAGAGTCCTAAGCAAGTAATTAGAACTTCCACACCTCTTCTAGCCACATAACAAAAGCACAGATAAAGAGTTTCTAAACCTCTTTTAATGATTTTTCATGGTGTGTTAACTTGAAAGTGATACCAGGGGTAATATCCTTGATTATGTTGCTCAGTCTGGGTCTCTTAATAACACTCCCCAATCTATTAACATTAAAAGAGAGCACATAATCTTGATAATTATATAAATTCTCCTGTATTCTCTTGAGCCCTTTTCAGTGATGCTGAGCAGGACTGGGGAAGGGTGGGGCAAGCATTTTAGGGCCCTCAATATATTTTTCTGTTTATGTATTCGACTTTTTCCCAACATTTTTGTCTTTAGTGGTTTTTCTCCCGAGTGTAAGGTGAAGACCAGCTCCATCCAAGTGCATTAGTTCTTCCAGGAGGAGCTGTGGAAATTAATGAGTGCTGGATTTTAATCCTGTATTGATTCACGGCATCAAACCCCAGTGCCCCAGATGATGATTGTGAGGCAGAAGCAAATGAGGGCATGCAGAACTTGAAGTTTACGAACCTATCCAGCAGAGCCCCCTGGAAATGGCATTAAAGCTGCCACCTTATTATAGTTCAGATATTGGACAAGTCACAAGTTAGTCCTGTAACCATCAACTAGACAGCATCATCTCTGAAGTGCCTTGTGGAATGACTCACCATGACAAGTTTTACGAAGGCTTCCGTATATAGTACAAGCCTCATTTGGTTTAGAAATATATCAGAATCATGCAGGAAAGGGCTATGTAGGACTGGATTGACCAAATCCAGAGCCTTTTGTCTGTTAATTGTGGAAGATTTTAGGCCTGAGATCAGGGGTGGGCTTCAAATTTTTTTAGCAAGGGCCTCTCTGCCCTAATGACTGGCTGGTGGGTGTGGCTGGGTGGGTGTGACTGGGTGGTCATGTGGGTGTGCGGGTATGGCTAGGTGGTCATGTGATCAGGTGGGTGTGGCCAACTTGACGTTCCTTCTTTGCCCTAATTACCTAAAAAAGGTTATATACCAAAAAGTTGTTTATTATTTTGTGCATTTAATACTTCAATAAAGACTGGGTGAAACCAGGCTTAATAGCAGTGACTGTGAGAGATCTTGGAATCTTAGTGGGGTTTCTGGTGAGTAACGTGATTCTTATTATTTGAGAATTAATCCCCTCGGAGGCTGGTGGCTATGTTATCTGATGTTCTCAATGGCTCTCATTCACAAGTGCTGAGTGAATTGTTTATCTAGCTTGCAACATTTTTACAAGGTGTGAAATGCTCTTGGCTGAACGCCCAGAAGTTCAATTAAGCCTATTAAGAGCTTTCCCTTGCTGCTTGTCTTTCTGAGGTTATGAGTCTTAGCTAGGGACACTCCTGAGCCCCTGCGAGCCCCCAGCAGCCCACCCTGCCTGGGATCCTTTTGCCAAGGGTGTTATGCCAGGAAGGCTGGAAACATTTGATCTGGTGAAGTTTTACCATTTCCAAATAGAGTCACAGGTATTATGGGGATGGTTTAAAAATGATAGATTGAATCCGTCAAGGGCTCCATTTCCAGTAGTGTGCCAATTGCGAATGTAATGTTTACTTTCTTGTTTCAGTTATTCTTATCTTGAAGCAATGTATGGGTTAGTACTGCAGGTCAGAATTTCACTAAGATGCAGGTAGCCAGTATCTGAAATCAAGCTGGAGTGAAGAATAAGATACATTTGAGCCAAACTGTAAATCGGATGCATTGGTTGGCTAATCTGGAGTTCCAAAGATTAACTTGGAACATAAAGAAGGATAACACAAATTTGAAACAAGCAAAGCAAAGTTTTGTGAAGCTGGAATAATGAAAGCAAGCTTCTATTGCTGCAGCTTCATTCCAACCCTTTGATGAATTCATGATGGAATTTTAATTGTCCACTTTCCAAATCTCTGCAGTTGAGAATTTGGAGAAGGTCCAGTACTGAGTCAGAAGAAAGTTGGTTTGAAAAATGGTCAGCTATGTTTTGATTAGAGGCAGATAACTGTTTATTTGGGATCTAAAGAGATCTGCATATCCTTTTTGGGATAGTGGTGTTTCTGGAGTTGCCACCACTTCCTCTGAGTTGGTTCATCCTCTGACAGCTTGATGGATGTTAAACAGCATGTTCTACTTTCTCCAATCATCACCTTTCCATCACTTATTTAGTACTTTACGTTTAGGGAAATCCGACAGATACTTCTATTCTGCATTAGGCTGAAAAAGTATATTATTAAATAATACTCTGGTTAATTACCTACAAATTCATGCTTCAGTCCAGAAATTATGCGAGATAGAACAAGAGTGAGGAAATAGTAGTCAGGAATCAATATTCATTTCAAAGACCATGTAGATTTTAGAGGCAATATTTAAGATATTTGGAAACTTATCCAAGGTCCAGAACTTACTGCACCTGTGTATGGTTTGCCAGTTGCACAGGGGCAGGTAGGGAAGCACTCCAGAGGGTTAATGTCATTGCCCAGAGGATCATTGGTTGCCCTCTCCCCTCTTTGGAAGAGCTTTATAGCTCCCGCTGCCTTAAGAAAGTTCAAAACATTCTCAAAGATCCATCTCATCCTGGGCACCTTTTTTTTAACTATGACCATCTGGCAGACGGTACAGGATAATAAAAACAAGGACAAATAGGCTGAAAAACAGCTTCTATATCCCAGGGCAGTAACTCCATTGAATTCTACTGTATAGGGCAATATTAATACAATATCGCGTTTTCAATTCAATTGTATAGAATGTGAAGGATGTGTGTTTGTGTTTTATTTTTATAGTTACAATGTGTACTGAAGATGGTATTTAATTTTGTTGTACAAAATTGTTGGGCCAGTCCCTCTCTCTCAGCCCAACTCACCTTACAGTTTTGTTTTGTTTTTTAAATTACATTTATATGCCGCCCTTCTCCGAAGACTCAGGGAGGCTTACAATTTTTGGGATACATCCCAATGCGCTCAGCAATAGCCTTCATTCCATTGTATATGCCTGCTTATTACTAAGCGGCATTTTTACAAAGTCAGTTAATTGCCCCCAACAATCTTGGGTCCTCAGTTTACCTAACCCAAGAGGATGGAAGGCTGAGTCAACCTTGAGCCTGGTGGGATTCCAGCCTACAGTAATTGCAGGCAGCTGGAACTTAAGTGCTAGGCATTTAACAGCCTGCACCACCAAGGCTTTGAACTTGTGGGGGGAAAACAGGAGGAAGAGGAGGAGGAGGAAGGCGTATTGGGCATGTTTGAAACCCTTGAGCTATTTATAAAGTAATAAAGATGGGATAAAAATTAAATATATCCAGAAAGTTGAAAATGACCTTGGAGTACAAGAAAGTATAGTCCAATCAGAGTTCAGATTAATTAAAAAGCCTGCACATACACACACTCATGCATATATACATACATCTATTGATTTTCGCAACTGGACTTTCTTGATTTTTTTCCTCGAAAAGGTTTCACTTCTCATCCAAGAAGCTTCCTCAGTTGAGAATTGAAGAAGCTTCTTGGATGAGAAATGAAATGTTTTTTAAAAAAAAAACCCAAGAAAGCCCAGTTGCCTTTTGGAAAACGCCTTTGGGGCAACCATCACCTGGATAATTGAGAATCTCCATAGACAGATAGACGGACAGTTTCATTCCTGTTCTGTTTGGTTCCTGGTCAAGAAAGATAAAGAAAAAAGTTGGCTTCTCCTCTTTTTCCAGAATCCGCAAAAAAACTTTTGATATGTCTGAGATGTTCTCTTCAACTATCATCTGTTTCTTGATCTTGACCCTCAGCTAATGTCTCTTAATACTGTGTTCCCTTCAGAAAGAGAGAGAAGTGTTTATTAACAGGAAACTGCTCAACACTGGTTGTAGTAAGGACTTTAGCTGTTAGATTTCTCTTCCATAGAAGACTGTCTACCTGTTAGATCAGGAGAGGGCAACTATGTCCTCTGTGCTGGCTGAGGAATTCTGGGAGTTGAAATCCACAGAACGTAAAGGGGCCATAGTTGCCCAACCCTGAATTAGATTCTTTTTCTTCATCTGAGGAATAGAATAGAATAGAATAGAATAGAATAGAATAGAATAGAATAGAATACTTTGTTGGCCAAGTGTGATTGGACACACAAGGAATTTGTCTTGGTGTAAATACTCTCAGTATACATAAAAGAAAAGATACATTCGTTAAGAATCAAGAATCATAATGTACAACACTTAGTGATAATCATAGTGAACAATCAGCAATCAAATCTTAATAGGAAACAGTCAGTATAAATCTTAAGGATACAAGCGACAAAGTTACAGCCATACAGTCACAAGTGGGAGGGGATGGGTGATAAGGAGTGATGAGAAGATTAACAGTAATAGTAGTGCAGACTTTGTAATAGTTGAACAGTGTTGAGGGGATTATTTGTTTAGCAGAGGGATGGCTTTCAGGAAAAATGGTTATTGTATCTAGTTGTTCTGGTGTGCGGGTGCTCTGTAGCGTCGTTTTGAGGGAAGGAGTTGAAATAGTTTATGTCCGGAATGTGAGGGGTCTGTAAATATTTTCACAGCCCTCTTTTTGACTCGTGCAGTACACAGATCCTCAGTTGAAGGCAGGTGGGTAGTAATTGTTTTCTCTGCAGTCCTAATTATCCTCTGGAGTCTGTGTCTGTCCTGTTGGGTTGCAGAGCCAAACCAGGCAGTTACAGAGGTGCAGATGACAGACTCCATCATTCCTCTGTAGAACTGGATCAGCAGCTCCTCGGGCAGTTTGAGCTTTCTGAGTTGGTGCAGAAAGAACATCCTTTGTTGTGCTTTTTTGATGACGTTTCTGATGTTAGGTGTCCATTTTAGGTCATGTGATATAGTAGAACCTAAAAATTTGAAAGTCTCTACTGTTGATACTGTGTTGTCTAGTATTGTAAGAGGTGGTAGTATAGGAGGGTTGCTTCTAAAGTCTACCACCATTTCTACAGTTTTGAGTGTGTTCAGTTCCAGATTGGTTACACCATGACGCAAGTTGTATAACCTCCTGTCTGTATGCAGATTCGTCGTTGTCTCAAATGAGACCAATCACTGTTGTGTCATCAGCAAACTTCAGTATTTTAACAGATAGATTGTTTGAGATGCAGTCACTGGTATATAGGGAGAAGAGAAGTGGAGAAAGCACACAGCCTTGGGGGGCCCTGTGCTGATTGTACAGGTATTGGATGTGATTCTGCCTAGCTTCACCTGCTGCTTCCTGTCTGTTAGGAAGCTTATGATCCACTTACAAATGTGTTCAGGTACCGCTAGTTGGTTTAATTTACTTAGAAGAGTGTCTGGAATGATGGTATTGAATGCTGAACTGAAGTCTACAAAGAGGACCCTTGCATAGGTATTTGGAGATTCAAGGTGTTGTAGGATGTAATGCAGAGCTATGTTAATAGCATCATCTGTCCATCTATTTGCTCTGCATGCAAACTGCATGGGATCTAACAGTGGATCTGTGATGGTTTTCAGGTGGGACAGCACAAGCCTTTCAAAGATTTTCATAACCAGAGATGTTAGAGCAACTGGTCTGTAGTCATTCAGTTCCTTGATGGAGGGCTTCTTTGGCACTGTGTTGAATCCATTATAGAATAGAAATCAAGGCCAGATAGTCTTCACATAATGTTTTCAGTGTTTTCAACAATGTACATAACACAAAAAATATTCGTGTTTTGAATCAGTGGGATAGACATTGATGTAATAAATAAATTGGATGGATGGATGGATGGATGGATGGATGGATGGATGGATGGATGGATGGACAAACAGACAGAGACACACAGAGAGACAGAGAGAGAGAGATTCACTATCCTGTCAGAGCTGAAGAGGCTTCTTGGATGAGAAGCGAAATGTCTTCAAAAGAAAAACCAAGGAAGTCCAGTTGCCTCCAGAAAAATCACCTTTGGGACTGCTTACTCTCTCCATACTATTTCTACAGTGCACATAATGCACTCCTTGAGTGTAATTGCATAGAAAGCAGCAACTTTACAACCTAATTTTAATGTCTGGTGTTGCTAATTAACTTTTTGTTTTCTTTTCGGTATTGGACGGTTGCCATTTCAACTGTCAGAATTTCTGAAGTGGGAAAAATAAAAGGAGGGTTTTTAGGAAGGGACAGTGGGAAGGTCTCCATGTTGTCTTTTGTCAAAGGCATGCAGTGCCATTGTGTGTATATTGTCCTTGTATATCCCATGAGGGATGATGAGAGAAAGCAATTATTTTGCCTAAGGCTATTTATTTCATTAAATGGAGATTATGCAGGAAAAATATCAATACCCTGCATATATTGAATATACTTCTTTGGTCCATTGATTGGTTCTTTCATCAATTCCCATCAACCCTAATTATTTGTTACAGTGGCTATGGTTGAGAGGAGCTACTTATTGTTCTCTAAACCATTCGTTGGTGAAGACAGCCATTTTCATAACTGCTGCAAAGAAGACCAGAAGTTGCTTCTTGAGATATTTTTCTTTGTTTTTTTTTTGTTCTCCTTATTTTTACCTTTCACTTTTTCTTTTAGCCTTTTATAATGTCCTTTTCTCTTTCTTTGTCTACATTTCCCTAGTTTTTAGCATCTTTTAATAAAAGGTGTGGTTTTAAAACAAGCCTATAAGAGCCGCGGTGGCGCAGTGGTTACAGCGCAGTATTGCAGTCTACTTCTGCTGACTGCCAGTTGCCTGCAATATGGCAGTTCGAATCTCACCAGGCTCAAGGTTGACTCAGCCTTCCATCCTTTCGAGGTGGGTCAAATGAGGACCCAGATTGTTGGGGGCAAATACACTGACTCTGCAAACCTCTTAGAGAGGGCTGTAAAGCACTGTGAAACAGTATATAAGTCTTAAATGCTATTGCTGTTCTCAAGCTGTAGAGAATAGAGTAGTCATCCTTGGATGAGCTCCTTCTTCTAATCACAGGTCACAGTTAGATTTTGCTGGTATTTCTAGAGGGGGTGGGGAGGACAGATGCATTTGTATCTTAAGTGAAACATTGGTGTATAGCAGTGGTGGGATTCAAAAATTTTTACTACTGGTTCTGTGGGCATGGCTTGGTGGGTGTGGTGTGCCTTGGTGGGCGTGGCAGAGGAAGGGTGCTGCAAAATCCCCATTCCCTCCCCACCCCACTAACCTGCTTTCCAGCTCTGTTCTCCTGTCCCGGGCAACCAAAGAAGACCCAGCTGATCAGCTGGGACTTGAGAGGCGGAGAATAGATGGGGGTGGTGCCAGTCAGAGGTGGTATTTGTAGGTGCTCCGAACTACTCAAAATTTCTGCTACCGGTTCTCCAGAACCGGTCAGAACCGGCTGAATACCCACCTCTGGTGTACAGATACACTGTGTGGAAGCTTTCACATTTATTTATTTATTTATTTTTAAATTCATATTTATATGCCGCCCTTCTCCGGAGACTCGGGGCGGCTTACAATTTTTGGGATACAACCCAATGCGCTCAGCAATAGCCTTCATTCCATTGTATATGCCCGCTTATTACTAAGTAGCATTTTTACAAAGTCAGTTTATTGCCCCCAACAATCTTGGGTCCTCAATTTACCTACCCCGAGAGGATGGAAGGCTGAGTCAACCTTGAGCCTGGTGGGATTCGAGCCTGCACTAATTGCAGGCAGCTGGAGCTAAGTGCTAGGTGTTTAACAGCCTGCACCACCTAGGCTCTTACATTTTCTCCTTCTTGAAACAACATTACAATGTTTTGATTCCCGCCACTGGTGTGGTCTTCTTGCCTTTGACAACCTATGCACTGAAGGAGTTTCTAAGGCATCCCCTACCATTTCAGGCGGATCCTTTGAGATATTTAAATGCAGCCCTCCAAGCATCTCTAGGAAAGTTGCTGAAATTGGTTGCTATTGTTGGATGTTTTAACTATCCAATGAGGGCACTTTTCCATGTATGGCTTTATCTGTGACTCTGGCAGTGGGAATTTTTCTTTGCACTATGAGTCTGGAGCCTTGAGCCGGGACGGCTTGTCCTGGATCACAGCTAACAAATATTTGGACAGGAAAGGTCATCTTCCCTGATTTGTGTTGTCATTGCACATTCATCCGCCCAAGGTGGTTCCTGTCAGCCGAACTCATACAGTCGTGATGATGCAAGATCAGATTGTGACTCTAAACTGCATTGGGTAGGGCTGATTGGAGCTAACTTTGAGTTGCAGCTTTGGGTTGCATTTCACGCTGATCCCCAGCTGCCGTCCCTGGGAAGCACCATTGCCTTGATTAGCCATGATGAATGTGGTTAATCCCCTTTGTCCATCCTGACATTGCCCATGAAGGGGAAAACCTGTGTTTTATTTCCATCATATGTGAAAGGCGTTGACACGTCCTTGCTGTCACACCCAGGGCTGCCACAGAGAGGAGGAAGGGGTCAATCTATTTTCCAAAGCAACTGAAGGCCAGACAAGGAATAATGGATGGAAACTGATCAAGGAGAGATTCAACCTGGAAATAAGGAGGAATTTTCTGACAGTGAGAACAATCAGAAGTTGCCTTCAGAAGTTGTGGGAGCTTCATCCCTGGAAGCTTTCAAGAAGAGACTGGACTGCCCTCTGTCAGAAACAGTGTAGGGTCTCCTGCTTGGGCAGGGGGTTGGACTAGATGACCTATAAGGTCCCTTCCAACTCTGATTATCTGTTATCTGTTAGTAACTGAAAGGTTTGCATGTGGCCAGACTTAAGATAACTCTAAAAGGGGTCTGCCTGAAGCAATATGTTATTTCTTGATTATCTAGCCCTTTATAATTAACTGCTGCTTTTTAAATTATTATTGTTATTATTATTATTTCAGGAAGCTGCCTCTTTTGCTCGAGAGCAAGGCTTTGAGGTGAGTAAGCCTACATTACACGCTAAACAGATTCTAAAGGGGTCCCCCCCTTTTTTCCTTGCTGATAATGAAGTTCTTTGGGACCGTGATTGATGTGCTATTATCCTCTCCAAGCTTCGCTGCGGTTGCCATAGAGACTTGGCAGTCGTCATGGTTTCTTTGTTCTGCTAGCTCAGTGTTATGACGCACTCTGCTTAGGTCTGCGCCCAACATCGCCTACAGATGTTATTTATTGAATTTTGAAAAGCCTCTCGGGAAGCTGAGAGGCTGGGCGCAGCTTCAAGCTGCCTCTGCAGATACGGGACCTGCCAGCCGGTTCCGCTAAAAAGCCACCTCATTAGCTGAATTACACTCTTCTAAAAAAAAAAAGGATCCTCTGCAAGAAAGCCGGGGGCGAGCAAGGACGAAAATTCAGGAGCAGAGTGCCATTTTGAATCACCTGGGCCCCGTGCTGAACACCAATTTTATCCCGATTCAAATGCCTTGGCGGGTGGAATTGTTAACAGCTGATTAGCGGGAGTCCCGCAGCCTCTCTGGGGAGTGGGCTGTTCTTTTGTTAACCTGTCCAGGGGCTGGCTTTTTTTTTCCCCATCTGAGTCCACCTCTTAACACACACACACACACACACACACACACACGAGCTCCCTTCTTTTGTTCAGCCTGTCAGCCACCTCCTTGCGAAAGGGTCTCCGTGTTTCCAGAGCGGTGGGTGGGTGCTCCATCCAAACAATTTGATCCGAAGAATTAGTAATTGTAGGACCGCGCGGGGAATTGCCTCCAAACACAATAATGTAATGTTGGAAGAAAATAGCCTTCTGGGTTCAGTTCCAAGTGGGGGGGGGAGAAAGACACTGGAAACAGGGGTGGCTGCTTGGAAAGATGGTTTAATGGTGGACCAGGACTATATGGCTTGGAGCTCCAAAGTGAAAAAAGGGCGATCGCATGCTTCCAAGATGTTGGGTGAAGGAAAAGAAGGAAGGGGTGATATGTTGAGAGTCCCTGGGTTTTATGCCCTCTGTTGGGATTTGAATTGGAGCTCGTATTCTGATTGGTTGTCAGACTCCCATGGGGCCATGCAGGGGCAACTCTGTAGGCTGTCCTGAGTCCCAGGCTTGGTTGAGCCTTGCTGAGTGATGATGTAATGAAAGGGCTTTGGGCAATTCCTATTATAGCTCTACCTGGAGTAGATCTTTGTTATGTAAAATACACTGGTCTAGGCCCAGTAATGGTCCATTAGCAAAGTGAGGGCTGAGTTTCTGCCTCTCTGAGTTTCTACTTTTCTTTTTAGGGGAAATATTCTGCCTTTTTAGAATATCCTAAAATATTTCATTTTCCTAGGAGAGGAGTGGGTTTTAACTTCCAACAGTATCAACCCAATTTCTTTTAGATCTTTAAGGTCTAGTGTAAAAGGCAACAACACCTTGTTTGGATTCATTTGCTTTGCTTCCTACTCCAAGGGGTTGTTTGTAAGATCATAAGACCAACTGAAAAGTGAGGGCTCCCCTCTGCATTGATTAGGCCTCAACACCTGGGAGACCCATAAGGCAGTCTGTGCCTTTCCTCTGCACTTGTTCAAGTGCAAAGGAGAGGTAGGGAAGGAACATCTGGCCAGGGTCTGTGTCCCGAATTTAGATTGCTTCAAGATAACACAAAAACATGCCCCTCTCTACCATTAAGTGTTTAAGCTGTAGGCTTTGTCTCCTGCCATGGTCTGTTCTGAATTGCGATGGACACTAAGGCTGCGGGAAAACTTTGTTTTCTGTGATTAGATTTTGTACAACCTAGCTTAGCATTAACACAATTTAATCAAAGAAAAGTGCAGGTGGTGTATATTTTCATTTTTCCCTTGAGTTAGGAATGTGGAACAAGTCTGATTTAAATCCGCACAGAATGACAAAAATCATGCTAACTTTTCCCTTAGCAGTTTCTGAAATGTTTTTCAACATAATTTTTTGCTTTACATCCTAACTCTGTCTCATTTGATTCTCTTCCGTTGTTGATCAGCACTGGGTCCATTTGATTGCGATTCCCCCCAGAAGGCCATTTCTACTTTTTCTCCTTCATCAAGATGTCTGCAAAGTGGATTAACAGAAATTAAAGATGAAATTCAATGATTTAATGTCAATCAAATTAAATTTTTACCACCATTGGCTGAATTAGAGTACAAACTGAAAGGAAAACTAAGATGGAAGAAGGCTTTTTAAGAGACACTTAATGTGGGTGGGAACAGTATTAGAAACTGCAAAAGTTTGGTTCAGATGATGTTTTAATGATTGTCCTAAAGTTTTAGAAACCCTGAATTAAATTATACCTATTCTTTATAAGATGAGAGCTGTTTTTCTTAGCCTAAAGACTAAATGTTTTATATTTAAGTAGAAGTTCCCAAGTTATATGGGGAATCCATCCTGGAGGTAATTTTTGGAGCAAAGCAATTTCAGCATGAATCATGAAGTTATCTTTCCTAATGTTCTTGAAGATTTTATAAAAGGTCCTCTAGCTAACTATTTTTCCCAGTGTGGGAATTTTCTAAGCAAGAACTTTCTTTTAATATGCAAAAAAACCCTCATCCTCATTACTTTCAAAAATGTAATCTCCTGCAAAACGTCATTCAGAAGATATTGAGCAAAAAATATACAGATTTTTAGATTAAAAGGAATAACAACATTGGAAAAGGAATAACAACATAAGATGCTGGGAGAGCATCATTGTAGCTAAAAGAGACTTTTGAAAGTGAGATATCCGGAGAGAAACTTTTGAAAGTTTTTTTTCAGGGAAAATCAGTGTGTGGCTGTAAAAAGCCTTTGTACATGTAATTGCACCTGAAGAATTTAGTAGAGTTTTCTTTAACATTTTTAAAAAGGAGGCATAACTTCTTGTATTGTATGGAGCACTCCAGTAATTCAGCATTTCCGTATAATTTGGGTAATACAGTCATACGGAAAGGGGGAGAAATCAACTTGTAAATGGAATTCAGGAATTTGCTATGAGAAAAGACCACTTCCAAATTCTTCAAGTAAGATAAGGAGGGCAGATAGCTTTGTCCTTAATGATGTCTGTCTGAGAACTCCCAAGAAGTGGTGTTGACTGGTATTTACAGATAGTGGATGACCCTTCAGCAATTCTGGGTTCCTGGATAGAATCAATCTCCTTGGAGAATTATGTACAAGAAGGTTGAGTTAGCTCTCTCTACGAGAACTACTCTTACAGCATCAGTTTGTGGCCATGGAAGACCTTAAGAGAATTACATTGAACATAACGCGTAAGGTTGATTTAGTGATCTATAAACCAGAAAAAGAGGGATAAAGCAAGAAATATAGGCCCTGTCCCTACAGAATCCCCTGTGACTCTGGTTCTTGAAGAACCATTGGGCTTTTTTGAAACCTCTTGTCTCCCAAGATGTAGAGAAATTGCTGAATGCATGGAATTCTCCTCTTCTGGGTCCATACTGTTAGATAATGGAAAGGTTGGGACAGGGATAGTAAGAGTTGCTCCAGAAATGGTGAGGAGGCTGATTCATCTTATTTGGAGGTCTCTTCAAATTCTTCCCATAGGAAGGAAGGGAAATACGAGAAGGAAAGTACCTCAAAAGAACCTTCCTTTGACTTGGTTTGGGGCAGATTTTGATGTTGTTGGTATAAGTTGGATCAAAGCGGTTCTATTGTCATTGTTTCCTGTTTCCCAGGATTGAATAATCTTTTGTAGGAACCCTCCCCTTAATGGCTTGCTCATACCCAAGTCCAGGTCTGGATTCCTTCACATCTTGGGAATCTGCTAAAGAGGTGGCTTTTAACTTCCCCTCTGCCTCAGCAATTATATCAAGCTATCTGTTTCCCACTGCTACTACCGTGTTTTCCCAAAAATAAGACCCTGTCTTATAATTTTTTACCAACAAAAAAGGAACCAGGTTTTATTTTGGGGGGATGTCATCCACTGACTAACCTCACTTGCGCACGTCACCCCCGGCCTCCTTTTCATTTTCAGAGGCCTTCAGGAGCTTCTTCTTCTGTGACCAGCAAGGCCTCTGCAGTCAATAACAGAGCTCTGGATCGATCCGGAGCTTTGTTATTAGCTTCAGAGGCCTTTAGGAAAGCCTTGCTGGCTGCAGAAGAAATGGGCTGGCAAGGCAGGTGTCGGACTGTGCAAGGCCTGGCTACAACTGTCCAAAAGTAAGTAGTAGGGCAGCTCCACCCCTCCATCCCCACCTTAGCTTACTTTTTACCCATCCACTCTGGAGTGGGCGGGATCTTAATTAGGGCTTATTTTGGGGTAGGGCTTATATTGGGTACACGTGTACAAATCAAACTAGGACTTACTTTCAGGGTAGGTTGTATTTTCGGGGAAACAGAGTACTCAGGCAAATTAAATGAAAAATAACTGCCCAACAATCTATTTCTCCTCACACCCTCGTTCGGTGATCATCTCAATCATGGAGAAAACTAATTTGTCCTAATCAAAGTAGCTTGTCGAGCTGCAATTTCATTCTGACATCAGTACTCCACATTCATGTTCAACTAAAAATAATCCCTCTGAAAATCTGCTGAAAAGTTTATGATCTGTCTTTGATAACTCACCCTGCTGCTTTCAAGTTTCTTCTTCTCTTTTTTTCCCCCCGCAAGACGGAAGACATTGAAGAGATCGCCCGAAAGACTCAGGCGCTGAAAAAAGCAAATCCGAAAAGACCGCGGGTGGTGGTGATTACTCAAGGGAAGGATGACACCGTCATGGCCACAGGTACATGCTTTTTAAAAACATAAATTTAATTCTAATATTTTAAGGGTTTTACAACCC
The DNA here is from genome assembly GCA_009733165.1 of Naja naja. Lineage (NCBI taxonomy): Eukaryota > Metazoa > Chordata > Lepidosauria > Squamata > Elapidae > Naja > Naja naja. The sequence goes on from CM019151.1 coordinate 88,626,840, forward strand.
CAAAAGAATAGTTTGGAGAATATGGCATTCCGTTTTCTTCTGGTGCTTCCAAAAGGGCTTATCAAACGAGCGTCAAATAAAGCAACAAAACTGTTTTAAGAGAATGCACTGTGTGAGTAATCCTAGTGAATTTGGTAAAAAAAGAAACACAGCAGTAGGCAGAACCAGTGGCTGATCATAAGAAAACCTTTGTGCATGCATTTGCCAGGGAGTGTGGTAATATGTCAGAAGGATTGGGCTGCTTTTATAGGGTTTTCATATATGAGCATCTGTTTGTTTGGATTCGTGTTTAGAAGAAGCATGGTTTAACTTTATACTTACCCAAGATATTGTTTGGAAATATTACAAGGTTCTATATATAATGACTATGAAAGTCAGTTTTCTTTTTGAGTAGAAATGTGTTTTATATTTTGATGCTGGAAAATATTCTCCTTATCAATTTTGTTACATTAGCAACCACACTCCAGGGATTTTAGACATAATTATTTATCTGGTGTAAGGGCTAAGCATAATTTTACACATTGATATGGTCCCAAAATGTTAAAGATACCTTTTCTAGTTCATCTGATGCCTATGCGTTAATATGCACTGTGGTTTAAATTATTTACTTTCGTTTAGATTTTCTCTTGAGTTGTTTCTACTTGATTATCTGTATCAAAGCTCACCAAGTAACAGATGCTGTAAGGATTAAATGCATGCAAGTAGTAATGGAGAATACAAAATTTGATATACTGTGAAGTGAATTTCCAGCTGTTTTTTTTTTAAAGCAGGAAATTCCACTTTTGGTTTTTCCCACTTGAGAACTTTTGGTCCTTAGAGAAAAAAATAGTGAAAAAGGAGCTTGTGTAGGAATGAAGTGATCTATGATATGCCATTTTAATCATTAAAGTATGACTTTTCCTGCAGTTGGACACATTGTCTACATTTCTTGATTTAAATAGGGTTTTTGTATGGGGTGGGGGGAAAATCTATCGTGCATTTTTGTCTAAAGCAGCATATTTAATTCAGTTCTCTGCTGCCTCCTTCATGGCTTTGAACTTAAGCTAAAGTCTCTTTTGGAACAGATTGTCAAGCAGCAGGTCTGCAAATGTTTTTTAAAGAACTCTGCTAATATCAGGAGCCAGCATGGGTTTGAGACAATCTTTCTTTCTTTCTTTCTTTCTTTCTTTCTTTCTTTCTTTCTTTCTTTCTTTCTTTCTTTCTTCTTTCCTTCCTTCCACTAATTAATTCCTTCCTTTCACTAATTAGCAGGCCAAGAAAATGCTGTCACTGTACAGTACCCTGACCTCAATAAAGCACTTGGCAAAGTTTCTCACGAAAGGATGGAAAATGTTGGCTGGAGGGCAGAGGTAGTATTCAGCAGGTTCTGACTAGTTCTGGAGAACCAGTAGCGGGAATTTTGAGTAGTTCGGAGAACCGGTAGTAGAAATTTTGAGTAGTTCAAAATACCGCCTCTGACTGGCTCCGCCGCCATCTGTTCTCTGCCTCCTGAGTTCCAGCTGATTGGCTGGGTCTCCTTTTGTTGCCCTGCACAGGACAACAGAGCTGGAAAGCAGGTTAGTGGGGTAGGGAGAGAATGGGGATTTTGCAGTAACCTTCCCCTGCCACGCCCACCAAGCCACGCCATGCCACACCCACAGAACCGGTAGTAAAAAAAATTTGAATCCCACCACTGCTAGAGGGTCCTGTGAATTTGCAGCTGGTTAAACTTGTTTAATGCCTATAAATGATTTTGCATCATCCTGGAGGGAAGGATTGTATACAGGGGTGGGCTGCTACTGGTTCTCCCTGGTTCAGGCGAACCCCTAGCTAACTGGTAGCTAATTTTATGGCTGGTGTGGTGAACCGGCAAATCCCACCCCTGGATGCACCCACCCACCGCGACCCTTCCAGGAGTCTCCATACGGCCCGTTTTGGATGCCAACTAAGTGCGGGGCCTGCACGGAGGTTTAGGGAGGGTGAAAAATGGGCCTCCAGAGCCCAGGGAAGACATTTTTGCCTTCCCAGAGGTTCGAGAAAAGCCTCCAGAGCCCGGGGAGGGCGAAAAATGGGCCTCCCTGAAGTTCAGGAAGGCTAGAAACGGTCGGGCCCAGGGAGGATAAAAATGCCCCCCCCACCATGGTACAGGAGGCCAACTAGGCCACACCCACCCAGCAACTGGGCAGAGAACCGGTTGCTAAAATTTTTGAAGCCTACCCCTGGTTGTATGGTGCCATTTTTAGGAATGGAATGGAAGACGTCATGTAGGAGGAAGGATGGAAAGACTGAGGAAAATGATCTTAATAGAAATATGTAAGAACTATCATTCAAGTAAAGGAGTCCAAAACATTTCTTAATTCCTCATAACTTGTGGGAGTGCCTCCTGACGACATCAAATACCGATCGCCCTGTGCGAGCACACAGGCAGGGACTCCTCGGGGTGCCGTCCGCACGACAATGTTGGTTGGTGGTGCCCCGGGGAAGGGCCTATTCTGTAGCGGCTCCCGCCTTATGGAATCAACTACCCGTTGAGCTCCGGCTGGCTCCCGATCTCTCCTCTTTCTGGCGCGATCTAAAAACCTGGTTGTTTCTACAGGCCGGGCTGGACTGACCTCCTAAGGGGGGGTGGGATTTTTAATTGGGTTTTAACTGTTTGGTTTGGCTTGTTTAGGTTTAATCTCTTTTTAAATTATTTATTGTTCTAAGTTTTATCTGTGAGCCGCCCCAAGTCCTTTCGGAGAGGGGCGGCATACAAGTCAAATAAAAATAAAAAAATAAATAAAATAAAAATAAATAACATGATCCTTTGGAGTAGAAGAAATGGGCGGGCAGATATAGCACAACCAGACTTGTATGTTTCTGTTGTTAGAGCCAATGTCCTTTGTGCTCTCTGAGCTTGGTGATTCTCTGGCAGACATTTCATTACCAAACTAGGTAACCTCATCAGAGCACATTGAAGGAGCTTGAATCTGAATCTCAGCTGTCTCCAACAACTGTTTCTGTCCACAGCAGAAATGCCTAGTCCTCCTAGTAGATATATTTGATGAGACATTTCTTTGATTCTTTGCCCAAGATATATTGAGGGGAGGATTTCCCAGTAACCACACTTCAACTGATTAACAGAATTGGAAGGGACCTTGTAGATCATCTAGCCCAACCCCCCACCCAAGCAGACCCTACATCATTTCTGTCAGATAGCAGGACATCCTACACCATTTCTGACAAATGTGCAGTCTCTTCTTGAAAGCCTCCAGTGATGAAGCTCCTGCAACTTCTGAAGGCAACTTCTGTTCCTTTGGTTGATCGTTCTCACTGTCAGAAAATTCCTCATTATTTCCAGGTTGTATCTTTCCTTGTTCAGTTTTCATCCATTATTCCTTGTCTGGCCTACAGGCGCTTTAGAAAATAACTTGACCTCCTCTTCTCTGTGGCAGCCCCTCAAATATTGGAAGGCTGCTATCATATCTCCCCAGCACAAGACGTTATGATTCCTTGATGTGCTGAGTAGCAAAATGGGCTATGTTGTGTTCAAACGCACCGGTGTGAGTTGTTTTTAGAGACCAAGAGAAGGTTGAGGTATTAGGTGCCATACTTCCTGTTCACAGGTATCATTGCCACATACATAAGTGTACTTTGGCTTAGTGTTCAGGATCTCTCTTAGAATGAGGTAGTGTTTAAGGACTATGCAGCTGTAGAGTTACCTCATGAAATCCTTAATAAATTGGCTGGTTTTTAAGCTGCCCCTGATTCGGTAGTTCTCTCTGAGGATTCACAGGTGTCCGGTTGGAGTTGACACTCAGTCTTTTGAAAGTAATCTCTCAACAGACTCCTCAGCCAAAGAGCCCATCCAGCTAGGAAAAAATTCATCTTTCTTTGAAATAGAAAGCCTGAAAAGAAGACTGGCCAGTTTTGCTCCGTTGCCCAGAAAAGAGAACCAGTTTGATGTAGTGATGAAAGTGTTGGTCTAGAACCATGGACCAGCCTCAGTCCGTGGCCTGCCAGGCACCGGTCCAGACAAGCAAGTGAAGCCCCATCTGCAGAATGCAGGCCACACGCGAAACCACACTCCCTGTGGTCCATGGAAAGACATTTCTCTGTGGAACCAGTCCCTGGCACCCAAAAGGTTGAGGGCAGGGGTGGGATTCAGCCGAACCGGTAGTTGAACCGACCGGCTGTCCCCGCTCACCCTGCCCCTCCCAGGAGTCTCCACACTGCCCTTTCTGGATGCAGATAAGTGCAGGATCTGCGCAGAGGCTCTGGGAGCGCAAAAAAAGGCCCTCCCAGAAGTCTGGAAACGGGCCTGTTTCCGGCTTCCGGAGGGCCTCAAGAGCTGGGGGAGGCCATTTTCGCCCTCCCAGAGGCCCAAGGGAAGCCTCCGGACTCTGGGGAAGGCGAAGAATGGCTCTCCCAGAAGTTTCAGTAGGCCATGCCCACCATGGCATGCCCACCCAGCAACCAGGCAGAGAACCGGATGTTGGGATTTTTGAATCCCACCCCTGATTGGGGGCCACTGGTTTAGAAACAGGAGATGGTGAGCGCTAGCCCCACCTTCTCCATGAAAGCCAACTGGGTGACATTGGGCCAATCACCAGGAGACAGTGAGTTGTTACAATCCTGCCTTAGGCGTGGAAAAAATGGCTAGGTGATCTGGGCCAGTCATTCTCTCTCAGACAAATTCACCTCACAGGGTTGTTGCATTAGGTATGTTCACCTCCTTGATGTATATAGGGGGGAAAGGTGGGATAAAAATCTTTAAAAAAAAAAGAGCAGGTGAGGCTAAATTGAAAAATGGAGGAATAGATAATAGGGCATAAAGCCCTCTCCTCACATAATGCCATTTCCTTTCTTCTTCCTTTTTTCTGACAAGAAACCTTTGATCTCAGCTATATTGATAGTACAGTAGAACCTCCCTCCGATCCCGACCGTAATCTGTTCCAGGACTTCGGTCGCAACCTGATTTGGTCGTGACCAGAAGCAAGATGGACTGCGCATCTGCGCACACACAAAAAAAATTGGCACGGAAGCAGAAATTGCCATGGCTGTGTTTGATCGCCAAGGATGTGTTCGTGGCCAGAGTGAAACATTTAGCAGATTTTTTGATCAGCCCCCAATTTGGTCGTGTTCAGAAGCATTCGTGACCCAAGGTTCTACCATAAATATAAAGAACTCTTGCCATTTAAGAGCTTGGGATTTGGTTTCATATTTATAGAGAAAGAAAGCACTCTTGATGTGGGAGAGACCATAGACATTGAAGTTATTAAGAGAACCACCAGGCTGGTAATTATGATTCACAATCATTGGGATGCGCATACTTTTAGCTAGCCAAGATGATATATTTCCCAGGAGTCTTGGGATTATCTGAACTCATCACAATGTAATCCACCATTCCCAGGAGCCCAGGAACAAGTTGCTTTCACCTACCGTAGATGTCAGCCTGATTCATATTAATTTGCTTCATCAGTTTCTGCATAGAAGCCCAAAGTTGATCTTGTTGCTGAATATTAAGAAGCTTTGAGCAAGAAGGAGGAAGAAAAAGTGTCCCCTCACAGCTTTATGATTCTGCCATATATTTTTAATTTCAGGAATGTGCATCCAGACAAGGACATTTAAATAATCTGAGCGAGAAATAAAGCAGAGAAAGAATTTCTTGAGAAACTCATGGTAACTACAGGTAAAGGTGGCTATAGAACAGAGGGGTGGGGAACTATGGCCCCTTTATGACTTGTGGACTTCAAATTCTGGAAGTTGAACTCCACAAGTCATAAAGGGGACATAGTTCTCCACCTCTGTTATAGAACACCTGGTATCATGCCCCTGTTGGAATCTGATTCCAAGGGGAAGGTTGAGCAGCTGTCAGGGAGTGGGGGTGTGGCTCCAGTAGCTGTGGAGGAAATGGGGGAAGGGCACAGTCCAGCTGGGCATTCAGAGGAAGACCCAGGCCCACCACCCTCTTCATCCTAGGGCACGCAGGGAAGAACGGAGAAGGGAGCAATGTGAGTTACATGGCTTACGGAGGAGAAAAGGGCCCTGATTCCCTTCATTAGCTGCAGCTGGGAAAATAGGATTTAAAAAGGGTGTTTGTGCACAGCACCTTGCTGGAAACAAAGTGTGAATTATCTTTGTTTGTCAAGTCTTACCTGGGTTCCGGCATCCTCCCAACTGTATGTGTTTTGTTATCTTTTGAATTCTGCCATTCCTTATCCTGCCCTGCCTCGTTAATTGCTGCAGCCGTGGTTTGTGTTGGTTTTTATTTATAATGTATATGTACTTTGGGTTCAGACTGAATTTCTTCCATTTAAAAACTGTTCTTGGGAGAGTTTTTTCTCCAGCCGATGATAACTGGACATTGGGGGCCAAGTTGGAGGTATTAAAGGGACTTTACCTACTTTTGTGACTTCGTTGCTTTTGTGCCACGCCCCAGGTCATCACACCTGGCTACCTTGGGGAATGGGGAGTAGCATCTTAAGAGGAAAATAATGAAGATAAGAAAGAAGCAAAGGCAGAAACAAGCAACACTACAGCAGTAACCAAAGCAGGGTCCTGCATTTTGGTTAGGAAAAAAATCAGAGATGGAAGAAACCCCAATGAGCAATAGGATGTGACAACAAGGACCTGTTGCAACGGATTATGCCAGGGTGGTCAAACTCAATTTCATTGAGGGTCGCATCAGGGTTGTGTTTGACCTTGGGGGGGGCATGGTGGGCATGGCCAGGGTGGGCATGGCCAGCTCGACATCACTTGTGTTGGGGCACCTGTGGTGGCCCGAGCAATCTGCTAGCGAAAATGGGCTCCCAAGCTCCGTTTTCAGCTGCGATGGCCTCCTGCAACTCTCTGCCAGCAAAAATGGAGCTCTGGAGGGACACCTGTGGCCCTTGGGAGCTTTGTTTTTGCTGGCAGAGGCACTGCAGGCCAGTCCTTCACTGTTCCCAGCTCTAAGCACCCGGTGGGCTGAATCCGACCCCCGAGCCTCGAGTTTGACACCCCTGGATTACACAGAAGCAGCAGCATATTGCCATTGCAAAGACAGCCCATAGAGCTCCAGGCTGCATCAGCAGAAGTATAATGTCAAGATTGTCTTAAGTCTTAAGAAAACTCATTGTTTACCTTTATTCTCCATTGGTCAGGCTGGACCTGGAAAAGTTCATCAGCTCTAAGCCCTGCATTTTTGGAAGAACATCAATAAACAGGTCTTGAAGGAAAATCTTACAAAGAAGAGCCAAATAAACTATCAGGACACTATTACAGTTTCCAACAGTATCTTTCTGTTTTTTGTTTAAAACCTACCAAGAAGATTTGGAGACATTGAGCAGTTTTAGGGTGGAGAGGAGATGCCTGAAGGGAGTTTTCCTAGCGATCTTAAGAATCTGAAGGGCTGTCAGGTAGAACATGAGCCAGAATTGTTGAGAGCTGTTCCAGGAGAGAGGACAAGAAAGAACTGGTTTAAATTATATGGATTTAAATGATAAGCAGATTTCAGTTGGACAACAACAACAAAAATGCAATCTTAATCATAAGAGATGGTTTAAAAAAAAGTGGAACAAAGGGCCTTGGCCAATGGTGGAATCTCTCTTGCTGAAGGAGTTTAAGCAGAAGTCGGATGGCCTCACAAGAATCCTGCAGTAGATTCCTGTGCAAGTTGGACCAGTCATTTGTAGGGTCCCTAACCTTGAGCGTTAAAATCTAGCTTTCTATGGAAAAACTTAAAGATTATTTAAGCCACCCACATCTTGTATTGATGATGATGATGGGTGGAGCAGCGGAGATCAACACTCAATAAAGTACATATGTCTTCATGACCATTCATCATTCTAGCCATTGTCCATCCACTGCCTCTTCTGCATGTTTCCAACCTATATGGCCTCCCGCCATACTTGCTGATGTCATTGCTCCATCTTGTTTTAGGTTTCTTTCATGGACGCTTTTGATCAAGTGGGATCCATTCTATTACTCCCTGGATCCAGCTGCCCTCAGTTCTTGCTATGTGACTGGCCCGTTTCCATTCCAATTCTTTTCTCTTGATGATATCCTATACTTTCGTTTGTTCTCTGATCCATGTGCAGGTCTTGTAATGCCAAGCATATATCTGTGGCTCTTTTCGCCACTTGTTGTGGTTAGCTGGCAGCAGGTGCAGATGGCTGAGGAGCGCGATGACTCTGATGAGGGGCCAGGACCATCAGGGAGTGTGGACTGCTGCCTTCAGAGATTGTGGGGGGCTCCCTTGGAGCCTGTGCCAAGTGCACATGCACAAAGAATTACTCAGAGGAAAGAACAATTACAGCAGCACAGACAACTCGGGAGTAAGGCTGCAAGGTATTGGCCTCTCCCTCAAGAGGATAAAAGCCAGGTTTGGAAAAGCGTTCTTTGCAGGCAGCAAAGAAGCTCTTAAGCTCAACTGGTGGACGTCTTAGTTTGTGTTTGGAGAACTTTGTAAATTAGTTCTTATCTCTGGGTTTTTGGCAGCCTTGACAAACAACTTGGCAAGGCTCTTTCTTGTTGGAGCTAATTAGTGGAAATCAGCCTTCAGAACAGAATTTGTTATTAAAACTTAAAATGTGGGGGCTGCTGCCTTTGTCTGTGTTTGCTCTTTGGGAACCCAGTTGGGTCAGAACACCACTCTTAGCTTTTGTATTGATTGTGAGGTTAGTTAGTGTCCATGTTTCACTGGCATATGTTGGAACAGGTAGCACACACTGATCAGAAACTGTTCTCTTCAGGCATAGGGGGAGGCTGTTCTTGAAAATTACGCTTAGCTTGCCAAATTTCTGCCAATCACATTTAACACACCATTCAATTTCCTTTATTGTATCACTTTCCTTTGAGATCCATTGGCCAAGTTATATGTAGGGGTCTACTACCTCTAGTTCTTCTCTCCATGCCCATTAGGGAATCCTAGATAGGTGGCTCTGCAAATAAATATTCTAGAACTTGTGAACTGCAGAAATCAGTAAGCCTGGCAAAACTTGACCATTGGTTGCATGCCGAGAATGACAAAATTGATTCTGTCTAATCAAGTGAAGGAACTTGTAGAAGAAAAGTCCTTTTCAAACTCTTCTTAACCTGCTCTGGTCCCATCCATCCATCAACCAACTGATTAACCAACTGAGATCCAGAAGAACCAGATCATACTGGGGGAGAGAATGCTGTCTTCCATTATATGACAGTGTGGGTAGAGTAAGGGAATAGGACTTATGGTGTAGGATTAATTCTGGGAAAGCAGCTTCCAGTTCATTCTCATTCATGGAAACTCTGTCATCATTCTTTGTGATCCTGCCCATCCTACCTCAACCTTTATTTCTTATGTCTTGGGTTGCTGGGAATTATAGTTTACCAACTTCTTGGGGTGCAGATCTTAACAGCCAGATTGCTTTTTGGTTTCCCAAACAGACCCTGTTATACCTGTGTTAGAAGTTTTGCACTAGCTGCCAGTTTATTTCTGGGTAAAATGCCAGTAGCTGTTAACTATAAACTCCAGTATAGCTTTGCTCCAAGTATTTAAGAAATTGTTCCTCGCACTACCCACTTCTGTTCATTGAAATTGTCTGACAAGTTTGTCAGCCATTGCTATAAGCAACTTACAGCAACAATTGAAAATCCCATATAGTTGATAAATTAAAATCTATCAACTCAAACCTTTATTACAGTCTTTAGGTCATGCAGTACAACAATAAAATGCATAAACCTGTAATTACTAGTAGTTAAACTTTAAAAGAAAGACATAAAATGCAATAAAATTACATTAAATACTTTATTATAATAATTGTAATACAGATAACAGTGGCAATCAAAAAATCTATTTAAAAACTTATCTTTTAAAATAGTTCTTAGTAGCTGGTTTTAATACTTTTTAATTGTTTCTCTAAATTGTTTTGAATATCTCAGTTTTTACTTTTTAACTTTTAAATTTTATTGTCAATTGCCAAAAGGCTCTGAAATTGGTGGCGTAATTTTAATAAACTCAAGATTTAAACACACATCGCTGAATGTTAAAATGATAGGAAGCGTCGTTTGAACATGCTTTTCAATGGCTTCTGTGATATTTTGCTTTCATTCACGTTGAAGCTGCTAACCTAACTATCAAATCTTAGAGGTTTTTGTGTGATAAGGAAATTGTTTGAGGACTGGTTGCACTTTTGATTCCATGTGTAAATTAAATTAGCGATGCGTTGATTTATATGCTTAGTAAATTCAAGATAAAAGAGCTTACTCCACAAGGTCAGTTACATAAGCAAACATAAATGTTAAGTGACTTTGAGTCCAGGAGAGCTGTTCATACATAAACTTAGCTGAATCTCTGTGCTGCATTATTATTCATGGTAGCCAAATAAATGTCAATAATAAAAGAGAATTAAAGATTTTCATTTCCCAGAGGTAATTCTTCTAAGACTGCTTGATCTTTCATTTCATTTATAATTCATTTCTGTATCAGGATACAGCTATTCACCAGGCAATGTATGACATGAAGTCGTTTAATAATGATTAAGAATGTAAAAATGTATGGCCCATGGGTAGTTGTCAGAAGACGTAGCGGAATATTATTGTTTTTGCCATGTTCTTATAGATCCTTCCACTCTTGAATATCAAGCATCCTTCTCTTCGCACATCATTTATTATAAAATATTTAATGAAAACGAGATGTATGTGTCTTAATTTACCATGTAGTACAATGACTGACATCTCTTACAGAAGCTCAAAGGCCTGGGTTAGGAGAAAGGCTTTTCTTCTGAAAGACAACAGCACAATCCATAAAATTGGATTCTTCCAGGAACTGATTCATATGCCGAGGGAACAGAAATGCCAGGGAGACCATGTAGACACCAAAACCAAGAGATCTTCCTGGACTTGCTGGCCAGGACTATTTGCTAAGTGAGAAAAGGGGACCCAAGTCCCATCACACAAGAGGTGGACACAGTCGTCCGTTGCACTTTCCTCTAGTGGTGCAGGAAAAGCCCTTTTAGAGGTTAGGGAAGGGATACCTCCTGAATGTGGAGACCTGGAAGAAGTGTTCAGTGTTAAAGAGACCTAGCTGAGTCATGGCATAGAAGGTGATTGTCTCAGAGAGATATGGATAAAGATGAGGGAAGGCAGGATCAAACTGTGCAAGTGTTCTGTCCTAGACTTTCCCAAAAAGCACTAAGCCAACTCTGTGTCCCAGCAAAACCTCTTTTATTAAATGAATGTGAATTTATTACATTCACATTCAGCCAATGGTCTGGTAAACAGTCTTTCAAAGGTATAATTATGAGCTCAGACCTTATCTATCTTGGAAAGCTGCCCGGTAAATATTTCCACACACAGTGCTGACAGGGAAGGGCTGGGCACAGAGTCTTTAGGTTACTCAGACAGTTCTTCACAAGGCTGGAACGAATGAACAAATTGTTTCCTGCAAAAGCCCCCTCCCCTTTTTCTCTTTTAATCCCTATGGGAGGGGCCATTCATTGTCCACCTGTGGTCTTACTCCCACATCAACCCTGAGTTCTTAATTGTTCCTTCCTTTGGGCAGCTCTGCGCATGCACAGGCTGGGAACTAGTTCCAGAAGCTCCCCTGCCTCACTGCTGTCCAAGCCCGAAGGCAGCTGATGACTGCCAGCCTGCCCTGGCCCCATCTCTGCCTCTGACACAGAGCCCTCATCCAAGCCATCCTCAGCCTCCAGGAATGGCCTGGGTTCCTCCTCACTACTCCTCCTCACTACTGTCCGATTCTGCTGCCAGCTCCATCTGACTGCAGATTCAAGTAGCAATCACAATGATTTGCTTAATAAGCACTGCAAAAAAAGGTAATAAAATCAAGACAGTCATGTGATGGCCTGCTTTACAACTGTCACGAGTTACAACTCCTTCAAAAAGTTGTAGACAAAACAGGGAACATACTGGCCTTTGAACAAGTTCCTTTTAGAGTTGCTTTGTATCATGGAGCAGATGGAAAAGTGGTGCTCAAAATGTTGCATTTTGCTCCAACTGTGACTTCATCTCAAAACAAAGCTCCCCAAACGCACATATTTTGTTTCGAATTCAGAATCCTCAAAGGAACTCTTATTTTCTATGTCTCAGTTCACAGACTGGTGTGGAATCTTGACGGCCACTACTCCAAGTCCCGGAGACTTTGGGTGGAGAGCAAGAAAACACAGCCATGTCTGTTGAATTGAAACAGATGTTAGACGTCTTTGCATTAATTTTATCTGAAAATAGACTCCGGCCCATGATTTGTAAACTGGCAGCTCTTTGATTTAAAAGCAAGAGTGGGTTTTTTTGTGGGAAAGCATATTCTAAACCTCGTGCCAAGCACTTGCCTGCTCAGTCCTCACAGGTCCAACAATAAATATGATGGATATTAGAAACGATTCTCAGAAGTGGTAGTGGAATTCAATACATATCAATAATAACAAAAATGAAATAAATTAATTATTCCATGCTTCTTCCTTCCTCCTGTACAAACTTGACGGTACTATGTAGTATTTATGTGTTGTTGTCCCCGGCAATGGAGGAAAAATTCTGCAAGCAATCAGTTATCAAATAATGGCAAATATAAAAGATGTGCAGAATTGGGAACATCCTAACCCAGCTTGTGGCAATGCCCTCTCTTTATTATCCTATCAATTGACTAACCTCATCTCAGACAAAGCGAGGTTATGGGAATTCACCTAGAGCATCATGCACCTTTAAACATCAGGGCTGCCTACAGGAACATCTGCAGTGCCAGACTTATTAGCCAAAGACGCAGTTGAAGAGGGACAAACAGTTTTCTTAATCATGTGCAAGAAAAGAATAGCATCCTAATGCATGTATTGTTTGTCAAGAGGAAGTCCATCAATAATGGTATAATTATGGATATATTAGATTTGAACATCTATTGTAGGTGATTAATTTTTGTTCATATCTCCATCTGTGGGCACTTAAGTAAACTATTCAGCTCACTCCTTTTTCATGCCTTTGTGAAGACAATTGGAAATGTTTGCTTGTCAATTACCATGAGTTTTTTTACAGTGTTAACTGTGAGTTTTAATACACTCTAAATATGTCAAGATCCCAACCATTATATCTGAGGGGTTTGCTTACACAAGATAGGAGCTATATTTAAACTTTAAAAACTTGAAAGTAAAGTATGCCCTAAATAAAGGATCTCTGTGGTTATTTGTGAATGTATTAAGTAGTTATTGCTGCATATTTGGAAATGTGAATTGTGTGAGGGAATGAGAGTAGCTAAATTAACTAATTGTTGAGGTCCAGCAACATGGTGGCCATGAACACTGTAGAAGCTTCAATGCCACTAGATGGCACTTACTGTCCTTCAGATTTAAAGGGGGGGAAATGGCTGGATTTTTTACCTCACAAGAATTCTGTGTTCTCATATCAAACTTCACGTAATTCTTTAAACACTGTTACAACCTACATGCTTTCCACATTCATTGGATGTCAAGTTTTTGGCTTCTGCTTGTGACTCAAGACTGTAAACTCAACTCAGTAGGCATTTAGCCCCGCACATACTATATACATAAATCTTCCCTGTGCCCTATCTTGTATTCCTGTCTCTCCTCTTTAGAGTCATGTTTATTATATCTTTTATACCTTCTGTGTCAACGGTCCCCAACCTTTTTGTCACCAGGGACCGGTTTCGTAGAGGAGGGTTAACATCATTGCCCAGAGTATCATGGGTTGCCCTCTCCCCCCTTTATAGCTTTATAGCTCCCACTGCCTTAAGGAAGTTCAAAACATTCTCAAAGATCCATCTCATCCTGGGCACCCTTTTTTTGAACTATTAGCATCTGACAGACAGTACAGGACAATAAAAACAAGGACAAATAGGCTGAAAAACAGCTTCTATCCCAGGGCAGTAACTCCATTGAATTCTACTGTATAGGGCAATATTAATGCAATATCAGGGGTTCTTAATTCAATTGTATAGAATGTGAAGGATGTGTGTGTTTTATTTTTATAGTTATAACATGCACTGAAGATGGCATTTAATTTCGTTGTATGAGGTACAATGACAATAAAGTAAAGTAAACTAAAAATGATTTTTCCACAGATTGGGGGGGAAGAGGAGGAGGGGCACACAACCTATCTCCCTCGCATACGCAGTTTACGGTAGGGTTCGTGCCCTTACGAGAATCTCATGCCTGATGTTCTGAGGTGGAGCTGAGGCAATGATGCTAGCACTGGGGAACAGCTGCAAATACAGATGCAGCTTCGTTCATTTGCCTGTCACTCACCTCCAGCTGTGCGGCCCAGTTCCTAACAGGCCAGGTACCAGGTTGGGGGTCCCTGTACTATGCCACCTACATGTATTTTTTTTATTTTGGATATTTTCATGTTGTTTCCTAATGGCTGTACTGGGCCCCCTTAGGCCAAGGGTCTTCAAACTTGTCAAGTTTAAGACTTGTGGACTTCAACTCCCAGAATTCCTGGGCTAACATGACTTGAGGAGGAATTCTGGGAGTTGAAGTCCACAAGTCTTAAACTTGCCAAGTTTGAAGATCAGTGGCTGATTTGATTTAATTTGATTCATGTGGTTGGTTGGTTGGTTGGTTGGTTGTTTAAATTGATAGTCATGAAATCAGGTGAGATAGTCCCCTTCTGAAGAGAAATTGGTGACTGTATTCTTTTCTGGTACATGAAACCAAGTTGACTGACGAAAAATGAAATGATGCACTTCACCATTCAAAATACAGAATAACTACCAACACCGAGATAAAACATCTATTGAAAGCAAGATAAAGAGCAGTTAATTAAATATTTTTCCCCAAATTTTTTATTTTTATTCTACATATACACATCAATACATAAACAGCATGGCACTTCAGCATCATACATTTTGGTGCAAACAAAAATAACAAAATTAATCATATCTCTTACATTCATCAAACATATAATTCTAATGTTAATACACATATTTGTATTAAATTATAATCCATCATTATTTAATTATTCAATATTCCAGTACATTCTTCTAATGCCAATCACCATATTGTTTAAACATACATGATAATTTCATTATTCAATTTCTTCTTTTGTTTTTATATTTTTTTAAAAAATCTCTTTTGGTGAGCAGTGCGGTTCCAGGTTTTTACATTTCAATACAAACATGACCATAGTTACATATTCATCTTTCTTGTTCAATTTCATTTCACATTATTACTTATTCTATTTTCTTTTAAATATTCTCAAATATTAAATTCATTCATATCTTAACTTATTTCATTTTTCTTAAAATATTTTCATATCTTACTTTACAATATTATCTAAGATTCTTATTTCATTTCTATATTCATTACACATATTTCTTTTATCTGTCACATTTGCAATTTTATCACATACTATTATTCCATTTATTGTTCAATGATTTTATCCTTGTTCTAATAGTCCAAGAAATTGTCCCCTTTGGTTGTCAGTTCGAGCTCTACCACCTAAGTTAATTAAATATTGAGGATAGCTGAAATAAGTTTTTGAAAAGCAAATTGAATCCAAGTCTGGGAAATGTTCATAATGAGAGCCTTCCAAAATTCTGTTGCCAATCATAAAAGATCCTCTGCCTTATTAATTAGCAACAAAAGGAGAATAATGTAATCTTAATATTGGGCTCATTTTACTAGATAAAAATGGTTTGAGGGACTAACAGATTCCTAGATTGTTTCAGGGCTTCTGAAGTAAATTGCTGAATTAAAAAGTTAGCGATGTCATTAAACTGGTAGCACAGGTTCCTGTTCTGAACCACAAGTTTCAGGAAGCAATCTGTGAAATAGCAAATGTTAACGTCTTACCAGAGTTAACCAAATGACATTTAGCTTGGAAATATGCAGAAGAATCATAGCGGTCTTTCAAATATAAGGCAGTCTGTAGCCCCATTCTTGCTTTTAAATTCTGACCACTTCTCCCCGAAGATACCAATTTCTCCCAAGTTCACTTTTTCCAAGCTGCTTTGAAAAACTGGCCCATACGTTGTGACCTAAGCAATTGTGGGAGCTGTATAGTCTGGCAATCACTTTTGGGAGTGTTTTATTCCACCTGAATTTTATTTTTCTTGGCATGAAGAGGGGACTACACAGCTCTGCAGTCTCATTCAAGTTCCAAGATCAGAGACTTTGCTTCCAAGTGTGGTCAGTTTGTATCTGAGGTTTCCGGATTAATAGGGAGCAGTTTGCAAATCAGTAGCATGTTTCATTGGGCAAAATAAGGAATAAGAGGTGGTTAAGAAGCCACAAGTGGAACAAATGGTCTTGTCATTCTCTAGTTCAGTTGCAAGGCTAAAAGAGAAATTCTTCTTATCCAGAGAAAGGAATATATCTTCAATTGTTTTAAAGATAGAATTCTTCCTCCCCTTAAAAAAATGAAGTCCTGAGTGGAGAATCTGATTATATAATGGGGAACATTGTATCAGGCACACTGCTGCAGCAGAATCATTCAATTAGGGTTAATTTTTCAATTAATAAATGCAAAAATGAAAAATGCTTTAAAGTGTTTAAAATGTTCTAATCTATCCTGGGCCCCAAGCAGGTCATTAAGTAATTTTATTTCCAGCCCTTGGTTCGTCCATGATTTTAGCAGGCCAGGTTCCCAGGCTGATTGCTCTCCTGTTTTCTCATTCTCTGGCCAGACAGTCTCCCTAGGGATTATCTTATCTCATGCTCCATTCCTATCATTTTTGGCCCCTGTTAGATTTAGTATCTGTCAGATATAACCCATTTCATGTGCCTGCCATTACAGTCCTGAGGTTGTTCCCTCTTAAGGTGGCCTCTTTGATGGCAATGTATCTGAGTGTATTGTAGATTCCCATTTATCCATCCGCTTTGTTAAGACATGGATCATCCTTTCTCATCACTGCGTGTTTGACTTCCCTTCCAGACCTCCATAGAATAACAGCTTCATCCAACTATCTAGAGTAATCTGGCATTTCTGTCTTGATGTTCATATCTCGCTCAGCTTTTGGACAGAGTCCTGTTCTCTTTGTTGAGACCCTTGTTCAGTAGATAAGTTTCTTCTTCACCCAAACAGTTCTTAGAGATGACATTTGCACAACCGTCTCTCCTTTCACAAGCATCCATTATTTTTGCAGTCAACTTTAGGGGCTTCTGTCAGAGTTTGCAGCAATCCAACCAGCACAGGAGTGAATAATTCAGCAGGGTTCGTTTATAGAAGAAACATCTTTATATACAACAATATAAAGTATGATGCATGTATACAATACCCATGCAGCAGAAGCCAGAACCAGAACTCAGAATCCAGAAGTCATAATCACAGAAGCAAAGATTGCAAGGACAAACCAACACACACACACACACACACACACACACACACACATATATGTTTTCGTAGATTTTCACGGGTAAAGGTATGTAGGTCTTGGTGTATTCGGGTCTTGTCCCGTGTAAGATTGAGAATACCTTGGCAACGTTTCGACGAAATCTCATCCGTCATCTTCAGGCTGGTGTCTTCAGCTTTGTTCTTCTGGGAGAAGTGCGTGATCGTGGGAAAAACAGCCACGATCACGCACTTCTCCCAGAAGAAAGAACTGAAGACAGCCTGAAGATGACGGATGAGTTTCGTCGAAACGTTGCCAGTATTCTCAATCTTACACGGACAAGACCGAATACACCAAGACCTCATACCTTTACCCATGAATATATATATATATATATATATATATATATATATATATATATATATATATGTCTTGGTGTATTCGGTCTTGTCCCGTGTAAGATTGAGAATACCTTGGCAACGTTTTCGAGAAATCTCATCCGTCATCTTCAGGCTGGTGTCTTCAGCTTAGTTCTTCTGGGAGAAGTGCGTGATCGTGGCTGTTTTTCCCTTTTAAACTCCAGAGTTGGCTGTGTTGTTACTTCTTGATTGGTTGATGGAGTTGATGTATGCAGATTGGATGGCTTTTTCCTGAGACCCTGAGTGGCTGAGGTGCTGGCTGTGTGTCTCTCAGCCTTTTGTGTTGTAACGACCTGGGTAATGGGCTGTGTGATGACCTTCTGAATTCTATTGTTGTGACATCCTGGTGTGGTGCTGTAGTCTCCTGGGTCGTTGTCTGTGTTGCAACCTCCTGATGTTTTATGTTGTAATCTCCTGAGTTCTGTGATGTAGTATCCTGGGTGGAAGGCTGTGATGTGACATTCTGGGCCTTGATTTGGCTCGAGTTTGAGGTCTGGCTATGTGTTTATAGCGTGTGTCAGTTTGCTTAGTTTGGGGGTCGGGGGGGGTGTAGCAGCTGGTGTTGCAGCCATGGTCTGGTTTCTGGATGGTGGTTGCCTTTCATCTGTGGCGTGGGCTTGGGTTTGAGTCTGGTGAAGGAGATTGGTGGTGGCATCATGTGTTATTTTGGGTCCGGTGTTGGTTTTTGTGGCTGGGACTCGTTTGTTGATTAGGGCTAGTTTCCAGATGTGTGTGTGTATGTATGTGTGTGTGTGTGTGTGTGTGTGTATGTATGTATATGTATGTGTGTGTGTATGTGTATATATATATATATATATATATACACACACACACACACACACACACACATATTACAGATCAGTCAAGCTAAGCCACGCCCAGGCTCCAAGCTATCTGACATAGCTCACAACAGATCCAGTTTCCTAGTCACCAAACAGTTCCCATTGGCTGACTTGGTGTTATGGCTATCCCAGCTCATAATTTCTTACACACTGGCAGTTTCTGGTATCTTGTCTAGATTTTGGGTGTGCAAAATATTATCTCAGTTCCTTCAAGCTTCAGTAGCTGGCCGATGTAAGTCATATTTAAGTCAGCTACAAAGCCGTTCTAAATGAAAGGATATGGTTCTGTTGGTTTCTGAATGCACACAGATAATGGAGGTCTACTTGCACGTGTGTTCCATTTTTTTTATTAGGGGGTTTGTTTTTCCCAAAATATAATAATTTGCAATTTTCAGCCTGGACAAAAAAAAATTCTAGAGCTGCGGCAAAGGGTGTTTGCCAGAATGTTTTCTCTCTTTTCTTTTTGTCCTTTTAGCTGCCTGAAAAATTTTATTTTGGAGATTTAAAACAAAGCATGAGCCCAGGAAAGCTTTCAAAGAAAAGTAATTAAAAATGACAAGTTGTGGCATAAACCTGACAGCGTTCAGGAAATATGCAGGATGGATATTATTTTTTTTTTCATTTATGCCTTCTAGCATGTTTGTTATTGTCTTCATAATGAGCCATTCTTTATAGCTAGAGTTCTTTTTTCCCCTACTGTTCAGTGTTTGGGTGTCTAAGGCATGCTCCTTTTTTTTATGAGTATCTTTATCTCCACGTCATGCTTTTAAAGGTTTATGCAAACATACGATTCAGAAGCTTTAGGTAGAAAACGCCTGTCACAACTGCGATTATAATAACTAGCATCCTAATGAGTTGTGCTCCATATGTGGAAAATAATCTATAAACTAAACTGTTACATAATTTATATTAAAATGTGCATGCAATTATTTTGAAAGGGTGGGGAGGGGTGTAAATCCTATACATTCCAATTACAGTGGCAATTAAGTGAAATTATGTGGATACTAATTAGATGATCCTAAAGGATCATAGACTTGTGTACTTAATTATCAGAGGAACAATCAACAACTCATTTAGGAGGACTACATTTATTTCATTTGAAGAGGCTGATACTGCTGCAGTTTCTCCTGCCATCCTCGTGTTTTGGAGATAATTCCATTGAGAGCGGTGTGATCTATCCTGTATTTCCATGAGTGTAGTTAAGAACAGAATGTAACCTTTGGAGATTAGCATAAATTTCAAATCTCATTGTGCCTCAGAAAGATATTTTAAAAACCCATTATTCTTAATAAAACCCAGTTAAGAAGACAGCAGTGTAAGAAGCTGCCAAACCTAGAAACCTTTGAAGAATGTAAGTAAAGGCCGCGGAGTTTCTAAAGTCTATGGGGAGCAATGGGTGGAACCTGTTATTTATTTATTCATTCATTCATTCATTCCTAAATCATAAATAAAGAATTAAGGAGTGCAACTATTACGGGTTTAAATGTAAGTCTCACTCGCAGCTTGAGTTTATGTAGGATTTTATCCTGAATGACTAATCATACGGCATATTGAATGCACAGAACAGTTTTATCCTTGGGCAAGGGTCGTCCAAATTTATGGAGGACTCTCAAGGACTTTTGAGAGTACAGATAGTCCTTGGCTAGTGGTGGGATTCAATTATTTTACTACCAGTTCTGTGGGCATGGCTTGGTGGGCATGGCTTGGTGGGCGTCACAGGGGAAGGATACTGCAAAATCCCCATTCCCTCCCCACCCCATTAATCTGCTTTCCAGCTCCGTTCTCCTGTGCAGGGCAACCAAAGAAGACCCAGCCGGTCAGCTGGGACTCAGGAGGCAGAGAATTAGATGGGGTTGGCG
The DNA here is from genome assembly GCA_009733165.1 of Naja naja. Lineage (NCBI taxonomy): Eukaryota > Metazoa > Chordata > Lepidosauria > Squamata > Elapidae > Naja > Naja naja. The sequence goes on from CM019151.1 coordinate 88,647,172, forward strand.
GGGCCAGTCAGAGGTGGGATTTGCCAGTTCTCCAAACTACTCAAAATTTCCACTATCGGTTCTCCAGAACTGGTCAGAACTCTGCTGAATACCACCTGTGTCCTTGACTTATGACCACTATTGAATTTCCACTATTAAATTTCCATTGCTAAGCAAGGCTGTTGTGAGTTTTGCTCTGCCATCTGACTTCATTTGCCACAGTTGTTAAGTGAGTAGGATGATTGTTAAGTGAATCTGGCTTCCCCATTGACTTCGCTCATCAGAAGGCCACAAAAGGGGATTCCCTGACCCCAGGACACTGCATAACTGTCATAAACACACACCACTTGCCACGTGATTATGGGGATGCTGCAATGGTTGTGTGGAAAATGGTCAAGAGTCACTTCTTTAGTGCTGTTGTAACTTGGAACAACCTCTAAATGAATGGTGGTAATTCAAGGACTACCTGTATGTTCTGGTTGCCATGGGCGCATGGAGTCATACGCCCCCATGCATGACCTGTCATAAGCATGTCGGGCAGGCCTCCTATTACTGCTATACAATCTGTGTCCCTTTTTCTTACCCGTACATTTGGATATTTTGGGGCGACACCACCAACACTTGATTTGCCAGGAGAAGGCCTCCATGGTTTTGGACAAGAAATTGAGAAGTGTACCATGACCTTGGTTCATTCAACAGAAGGGCAGAGTTGGAAGGGACCTCTCAGCCAACACCCTGCTCAAGCAGGAACCCCTAAACCATTTAGCACAAATGACTGTATAATCTCTTCTTGAAAACTTCCAGTGATGGCACCACCCACAACTTCTAGAGGCAAGCCATTCCCCTAATTGATTTGTCTCAACATCAGGAAATTTCTCTTTATTTCTAGGTTGCATCTCTCCTTGATCAGTTTCCTCTTGTCTGAAATGGTATAGGGAGTTCAGCTAGAAGATCCCCGAGCTCCTTTCCAGCTCTATTCTGATTGGTTGTATCTGGAGACTTCATAGTGTTGATCAGCCACATAATAAAACTTCTACACCAATTACACTTACTACCAGGGTTCTTGGGAATTTGCATTTGTTCCCAGGACTACAGGTTTTGTGTAAGTTTTCCAACTGAATTAATTTCTGGAGACTGAGCAGATATGTGGCAGTAGCTGTTCCTGAGTTTGAAGAATTGGTGCGGAAGATTTACATCTTCCTGTCTCCTATAACTTGGGAGTCGGAGAAGTTCATTCCACTTTGGGGTGGGGGGAAATCCTCCAGATATGAAAGGAAACAATTTTAATCCTGAAACTGATCTTGATAAGATCCATAGACCGAATGAACAAAATGAATGGATATTTAAACCCAGTCAGATTATAGTGTCAAACAGGACCACTAAATTTGGAGGCAAAGGGAGGATATAAAATCTAATGTATACAATGTGTACTTTCCCCAGGTTTTTTTGACCAGATAAGGCCCTTTGACAGGCTCAGCTATTTAGAAAACATACAGAAATTCACAAAATTATACTTCACAAGATGGGAGAGAGCTTTATGAAGAACAGAGGTCACATTGCTTGCAAGAGAAGACAAAGCTTGGACCTTTGTTGATGTTGTGTGTTCAAACCCATCCTGTCTTTCCTAAATTTGCACCCCTGCTGCAGTCAGCTGCAGTCTCAACACCCTCTATTCCTTTTAAGAAAAGATAGACAAGGCAATACAATGATAACATCTGGACTATTCTGCAGGATTCTTACAGACCACTCTCTATATCTCAGTCCAGCTGGGCTAACTTGTAGAGTACGTAACAATTTTATGTGCGTCTCTTGTCCAATTCTTGAAGACGTTTCGAAACTCAGAAAAATCACCAGAAAGTGTGCACAACCTTCCTTCATTGGCTAAAACCCCTAACTCCTACCCTCAAAATAACGCTAGAGAGGACTGCACACAGAACAACTAGACAAAAGAACAGTTTTTTCCCCGAACACCATCACTCTGCTAAATAAATAATTCCCTCAACACTGTCAATCTATTTATTAAGTCTGCATTACTATTACTATTAATCCTCCCATCCTTCCTTTCACCCATCTCCTCCCACTTGTGACTGTATGACTGTAACCTTGTCGCTTGTATCCTAACGATTTTTATTGACTGTTTCCTAATATGATTTAATTGCTTATTGGTACCCTATGACTATTATTAAATATTGTACCTTATGATTCTTGACTCTTGACAAATGTATCTTTTCTTTTATGTCCACTGAGAGCATTTGCACCAAGACAAATTCCTTGTGTGTCCAATCACACTTTATTTATTTTATTTTATTTATATTTGGATTTATATGCCGCCCCATCTCTGGGGGGACTCGGGGCGGCTTACACAGAAACATAGATACAATATATAAACAATTTACCTAATCCAAATAATTATAAAATATTAAAACATCCCGAAATTAAAATCCCCAACCCCGCTCAATCCAGGCCGGCCTGTAAAAACAGCCAGGTCTTGAGATCACGACGGAAGGAGCGCAGGTCAGGGGCCAGACGTAGCTCCAGGGGTAGTTGGTTCCAAAGGGTGGGCGCCCCCACAGAGAAGGCCCTCCCCCGGGAGACCGCCAACCGACACTTGGCCAATAAAGAATTCTACTCTACTCTACTATATTATATTCTAAAAGGAGTAAAACAGCCTTTAGTCTTTGTTTTATAGATTGCTGCTGCTTTCAAAACAAGCAAGCAAGCAAGCTAGAAATCCAAGAGTTGGGATCTACTGGGAGAGATTTGTGTTTCCTTTATAGATCCTGATCTTGTTCACTCCTGTTCTAAGGTTATATTCCAAATCCTAACAAGAAAGCGTGTGACTAAGCTGCTGTGCAAGCAAAGCATAAAATAACCATCCCAGGAACAAAAGTAAACGTAAACTCTGAATTGCAAAATGTAAGATAATACATTATATTTTGCAAACCTCTACCATTTGCATTTTGTTGCCTGTGGCACACTGTGATGGAAATAGACGTATAAATGGCCCTATTTTGCACCTTGGAAGTCACGTACATCTAGTTCAGTTTTATTCAGTGGTACAATTGATGGCGAGGGGGAATAAAAAAACCCAGCATAAGTGCTACAGCTTCTGTTATCAGCAGGGCAAGGAGCCATGGAGCTTGAAAATTACAGAGAAATAATAGAAGTGCGCATAGTGGAGGATAATTTGATATTAGTACCTTGAGTGGATTGCATGATTCAGTTTGTAACTAGTTAAAAGAACCGCCGTTTAATCTTTTAGTTAAAGGGCTTTAATTTTCTGTACACCTGTAGCCAGACTTCAATTCATGTCCACATTTTTAATTTTCTCTCATTTCTCCATGCTCCATCGGGCGGACTTTTTTGAAAAGAAATTATTTGAGAGACCTATGATGCTCACTTTGCACCTATAGTCTGTTCACATGCATGCAAAGACCTAGCAGATATTAACATTTTAAGAAATCTTACCATCAGAGCTGCAGGGAATGCTCAACTTACAACTACAATGAGGACCAGAAATTATGTTCCTAAACAAGGTGGTTTGTTCACTGAGTCATCCCCAATTTTATGACATTTTTGTTAATGGAAATCATTGCAGTTGTTAAGTGATTCATCATTCTATTTCTCCCATTTTGCTTGTCAGAAGACAGCTGGGAAAGGTTGCAAATGCACATTTATTGGAGTCTGGGAAGCTGCAGCTATCATAAACACATGCCTGTTGCCAAGCACCCAACTCACAATCATGTGACCATGTATGAGAACCAGTCTTTTTGTAACTTTGAACATTTGCTAAATGGATGATTGCAAGTTGAGAGCTACCTGTAGAAAGGTATGCAATATTCAGACCTAAAGCAAGTTTATAATGTACATCAGGGGTGTCAAACTCGATTCCATTGAGGGCCACATCAGGGTTAATGAATTAATAGAATAGAATTCTTTATTGGCCAAGTGTGATTGGACACACAAGGAATTTGTCTTGGTGCAAATGCTCTCAGTGTACATAAAAGAAAAGATACATTCGTCAAGAGTCAAGAATTCTTTTTTTTATAAAGGTTTTATTTTTCCAAAAAGAACAAACATAACAAACAAACATAAAACACACAAATCCATATCAATTTCAAGTGTGTCGGTCGGTCAAAAATCACAGTGCCTTCCCCTCGTTATTCATACTCTGTATTACGAAAAGAAAAAACCATTATCATTATTATTAACCCTCTACCATATTATAATCTCTAGATTGTTTCAACAGTTCTATCTATCTTTATATTCCATATATATTCCATATATTACCAAACTTTTTTATCTAACCATTGATAAAACATGTTCCATATCTTATAAAACTGCTTTTCTTCTTGATCCCTAATTTCAAATGTTAGTCTACTCATTTCGGCACAGTCCAAAATCTTCTTAATCACTTCCTCCTGCATAGGTATCTTGTCATTTCTCCAATTTTTAGCAAATACAATTCTAGCAGCTGTCAGTACATTAACAATCAAGTATTTCAGTTCTTTGTTAAATGTCTCTGGTACAATTCCCAACAGGAATATCTCAGGTTTCAAGTCTATATGTTGTTGTGTCATTTTTCTAACCACATGTGGATTTTAGTCCAGTATCTTTTAGCATCAGCGCAAGTCCACCACATGTGGTAGTAGGAGCCGGGTATCTGATGACATTTCCAACACTTATCCGATTTGTCCTTAAACATCCTTGATCCTTCTTGGGATAGGTGCCACCTGTAAAACATCTTATACAAATTTTCTTTATATGCAGTTGACATTGTCATTTTATAATTCTGATCCCACAGTGTTTGCCATCTCTCTAAATCTATGCCATAACCAAAAATTTTCCCCCAAGCAATCATTGTTTCCTTAACCTGCTCCTCTTCCATTCTAACTTCTAATAAATGACCATAGTTTTTTAATCACTTTTTCATTCGTACCCACCAAAATTTTATCTAGTTCAGTTTGCTTTTTATAAATACCTTCAGTCCTAACCATCCTCATCATATCTGGATTGTATTTGCAAATATGAAAACCAATTCATTTTTATTCCTTGTTCTTGTAATGTTTGCATCGATTTGAGTTCACCCTTTTCATTTAAAATCTCTCCATATCTAATTGTTTGTTCCTTCTTATATATTATTGGATATGAAAAAGCTTCAATAGTAGATACCCATAATGGAATTTGTATATAATGTTGTTTTCTAGTTTTTTCCCAATTTAAAAATAAAGCTTCTCGAACATAGTGTCTTCTAAAATATCCTTGTTTTTTTGTTCCCTTATACCATAAGAAAGCATGCCATCCTAATAGCAAATCATGATCTTCTAAGATTAATAATCTACTATTTCTCAATGTTATCCATTCTTTCACCCACATCAAACTTGCATCTTGATAATACAATTCCCAATTAGGTAGTGTAAATCCCCCTCTAGACCTTGCATCTTGTAATAGCTTAAATTTAATTCTTGGTTTTTTGCCCTGCCATATAAATTTTGATGTGATTTTATTTAAATCTTCAAAGTACTCTTTCCCAAGTCTGATTGGGATTGTCTGAAATAAATATAAGATTCTGGGTAAAACATTCATCTTGACTGTCGATATTCTGACAATAAGAGATAATTGCATATTTTCCCATCTTTCAAGATCTGTCGCTATCTACTGTTTGAGTTTTATATAATTATCTTCTTTCAATGTACTGCATCTTGATGTTATATATATTCCCAAATATTTAACTTTATTTGCAATCTGTATCTCTAGTAAATCTTCTAGGTCTTTCTTACGTCTTGCTAACATATTCTTTGTTAGAATCTTTGTTTTGTCTTTATTAATTTTTAAGCCTGCCACCATTCCATATTTTTCTATTTGCTCTATCAACTTAGGTGCTGATTTAAGTGGATCCTCTAATATGAATACCAAATCGTCTGCAAACACCTGAAGTTTATATTCTTCTTTTTTAATTTTCATTCCTTTTATTTCTTCATCTTCTCTAATGGCTCTATTCAGCACTTCTAATGTTAAGACAAACAGCAGTGGTGACAGAGGACAACCTTGTCTAGTTCCTTTTCTTATCTCTATAAATTCTGTCAATTCTCCATTTACCAATATCTTCGCTGTTTGGTTGCTATAAATTGTCTCAATAGCCTGTATAAAGTTTTTTCCAAAGCCCATTTGCATCATTTGCAATATCATAAATCGCCAATTCACATTATCGAATGCTTTTTGAGCATCTAAGAACATCAATGCCATCTGTTTTTCAGGATGTGCTTCGTAGTACTCCAAAGTATCCAGAATTATTCTCACATTTTGCTTAATTTGTCGTTTTGGCAAGAATCCATTTTGATCTGTGTGGATAAATTCATTTAAATACCTTTTCATTCTTTCTGCCAATATTGAAGCAAAAATTTTATAATCTGAGTTCAGCAGTGAGATAGGTCTATAATTTTTAACTTGTTGTAGGTCCATTTCTTCTTTAGGTATAAGGGTGATATAGGCTTCCAACCAGGTTTCAGGTATTCTCTTTTTTAGTAACACTTCATTCATCACTTCTAGAAGGGGAGTGCTTAACACTTCCTGGAAGGTCTTATAAAATTCCGCCGGTAAGCCGTCTGGACCTGGTGCTTTCCCTGTATTTTGTTTCTTCAAAGCTTCTGTCAATTCCATCATGGTTATATTCCCTTCTAGCATTATTTCAATATCTTTAGGTATCTGTGGCAGTCTTGTCTTTTGTAGATACTGTATAATTTTTTCTCTGGGATATCTTCTTGAGAGTACAGTTTTCATAATAGTCTCGAATAATTTTTTTTCTTTCATCATTCCCCTATTGTATATTCCCTTTTCCATCTATTAATTGGCTAATTTTCTTTGTTTCTCTTTCCTTTCTAATTTTATAAGCTAACCATCTTCCTGGTTTATTAGCATTTTCAAAATAATTTTGTTTAGCGCCTTTAATCTTTTGAGCAACATCTTCTTTATCCATTAAAGCCATTTTATGTTTAATCATGTCCATTTTCCTTTTAATATCTTTCCCTTGCGGTGATTCTTGTAATTCTTTTCCAATTTCATGAAATCATCTTCCAATATTTTAATGTCTTTTTTTAGTATTTCTTTTCCTTGTGTATCAATTATCAATCCTCTTGTACAGGCCTTCATCGGTCCCAACGGTTTGTAATGATGTATCTTTTTCTGTTTTCCTTGAAGAAAAAGTAAGTTCTGTTTCAATTCTCTTTTAAATTCTTCTTCTTTCAAAATCATATTATTTAATGTCCATCTAGATCTTCTCCTCTGTCCTTTCCAAGCAACTATCAGTGGATTGTGATCTGCCCAGGTCCCAATTTCAATTTGAATTTTCTCTATATCGAGAGCATATCTGCAGATGCCCATACCATATCTATTCTTGACCATGATTCATGTCTGTTTGAATAAAAAGTAAATTCTTTATTTCCAGTATTTCTCTCTCTCCATATATCTTTAATATTCATTTCTTCTATCATTTGAAAAAAGGACTTGGGCAGCTTTCTTCTAGTTTTCTTTTTAGTTCTCTCAGATTTATAGTCAAGCTGATCATTAATTATCCCATTAAAATCTCCCATCAAAAATATTTGCATAGTCTAATTCAATCACTTTTTGGTATAATTTCTTATAAAATTCTTCTTGGTTCTCACTTGGTACATATATTGCTATCAAGAGCATTTTAGTATTGTTGTTTATTATCTCCACCATTAAAATCCTCCCATCTTCATCTGTATAAATCAATTCTGCAGTAATTATATCTTTAATGTACAAGACCACTCCTCTCTTTTTACATTGTGCCAATGATGTAAATAACTTTCCTAACTTTTTTTGTCTCAATACATATTCATGTTGTTTTTTAATGTGGACTTCTTGTAGACAAATTATATCAAATTTTAGTTTCTCTAATTTGTGAAATATTTTCCTTCTTTTAGCAATCGAATTAAGTCCATTTATATTCATCAAATCAGTTTTTCCCTTCCATTTTAGGTCTTGTATATAGGTTTTGTTGCTCTAGTCGTTCTAACTTCTCTTCGTTCTCTAGGTAGACCACCTACCACTCCAAGTTGTTCCTCTTCTTCACTTGTTACTACACCTTCCTTTGGAAGTTCCACAATCAGCTCCTCTTGTCTTCCATTTCCATCCTTTCCTCTAAAATATTCATCGTAAAAGAATTGCGCTCTCTCCACTGTATCAAATCTATGTCTTTGTTCCCACCACACAAACAGAAGGCCTTCTGGTATAACCATCTGTAATTTACACCTCTCTTCAACAGTTCTTTGGATAAGAATGCATATTCTCTTCTCCTCTCTCTTATTCTTCTTGGTACCTGTTTCAATACCATAATGTCTTTGTTATTGCGCTTCAATGTCTTGTCTCTAGTTGCTTGCAGTATTTGTGATTTAATGCTCTTCTTAGTGAACCTAATATGGATTTCTCTTGGAAGTCTATTCCTCGTTGCATACCTTGTATAGACTCAAATATTTCATCTATTCCATCCCTCATCTTCTCTTCGTTGTTTCTAACAATTCTGCCAAAATCTGTGTCATTTTCTCCAACAAGTTTTCACCCTTCTTCCTCGACATTTTGGAATCTCAAATAAAATTCTAATCTATCCACTCGCTCGCAGTGATTCATTATGGTCACTCTCAACTTCACTTAATCTGATGTTGAAACTCTTCATTTCTTCATCTCTTTGTTCTTGCTGTCCTCAACTTTCTTAATCCTCTCACCATATTTCTCCATTGTTTGCGAGAGCTTTTATATTTTCATCTGTCTTGTCCAGCTTCTGTTCAATTATCTCAATTTTTCTCATTTTTCCAATCTCGCTCACCGCTTGTAATATCATCTGTATTTTATCTTCTCTTTTTCCTTTCTTGTTGTGATATTGTTGATGCGGAGTTGTAACTGTGGAACTGAAGACCTTCTACTCATTCTGGCAGAGATTGTCAACACCAATTCCAAAAAGGGAAAGAAAAAGGAATGGAACCAATAATAAAAAGTAAAATTAGTAATATAAGAAGGAGAGGAACAATCCTACTCAAAAGAGAGAAAAATAGTAAAAAGAAGAAAAAGAGGAATTCCATAACGTGTCAATGATATATCAATGATTTGAAGAAAAGATAAAAGTTTAAAAACTAAGAAAAGAATGTATAAATAAAACTTGAGTTTTTTTTTAAAAGAAGGGAAAGAAAAAAAGAAAAGATCCAATAGTTGTCTGTCTTGTTTCCAATGTACAAAATGAAAAGCCACCTCTCAAAAGAGAAAAGGCTAAAAATTGAAAAATAGGAAGATATCAATAAAAAAGTTGAAAAATAAAATAAAATAGTAAAGTATCCTTTAAGAATAACAAAATATATTTTTAGGGGCTCCAATTATAAAAAATTAAATTACAAACAATAGGAGACCTTGGCAGGAAGCAATATCACTCTTTATTCCACTTAACAATTGAAAGAGGAGAAATTCCAGCTCTTCTGTTTTTTGCCTCTCAAAGAATTCCAGTTCCTTTATTTTAAAACTCTCCAAGGTCGCTTTACTCTTCAATTCCAAACTGCAGGCTCAAAGATATTCCAAAAGCGCCTGTCCAGCACTTTCTAATCAACAGAGCCTTGGATACAATCCTTGCAAATGTATATGTTTGATAGCGAGCCTCTAGGTAGCAATATTATATCTCTCAGCCAACTTTCACTTCCTTGCCGGATGGCTCCCAAAATATATCACTTCCTGTCTCATTCAAAACAAGAAGGACAGAAAAAGCCTCAGCAGCCATTTCTTGTATGCAAAAATGAAAAGTAACCAAGTCCAAATAGCCAAATTACATTAGAGCCCCCAGTGCCAAAAAGAGAAAAGAAAAAGGAGACAAAGTTCAAAAATATAAAAGGCATTCAAAAACTCCCAAGAAGAAAAAGTGGAGGAAAAGTCTTTAAAGCCATGAAAAGAAAGAAGAAACAAAGTTCTTTACTTTCAAGCCCAATCTCTTCCTCCGCCTAGTCCATCTCAGATTCAATTTCACACCATTAGAATCACTAGGGTGTTCCCAAAGGGTTAACAACCAAATGATCTCACTGACCGACACACTTCTTCCGATCTCATTCCTCCGGAGCTGTCACAGCTTCTTCAGCCGATGGCTGCCTCAGCACGTTTTGGGTAAAGGCTGTCCTGGATCAACCAGGGACTTTGGACGCCCTGGGATCAACAGAAGGCGCCCAACTTTCACCAACCCTACGAGTCAGTTTAGATCCTGGGGACCGCGCTATCGGGTGATCTCAGGAGTCAAGATCACCTCCGTCTCGCACCGACTCCAGCTCCGCCCATCTCCTAAGAGTCAAGAATTCTAAGGTACAACACTTAATGATAGTCATAGGGTGCAATAAGCAATCAAATCATGCTAGGAAACAGTCAATATAAATCATTAAGATACAAGCGACAAAGTTATAGCCATACAGTCACAGGTGGGAGGGGATGGGTGATAAGGAGTGATGAGAAGAGGAATAGTAATAGTAGTGCAGACTTTGTAAATAGTTGAACAGTGTTGAGGGAATTATTTGTTTAGCAGAGTGAAGGTGTTTGGGAAAAAACTCTCCTTGTGTCTAGTTGTGTTTGAGCTCGGGGAGGCCGGGGGGGCAGCTCAACATCACTCGGGGGCACCTGTGGTGGCCCAAGTGCTCTGCCAGTGAAAACGGACTCCCGAGCTTTGTTTTCGGCTTCAATGGCTTCCTGCAGCCCTCTGCCAGTGAAAATGGAGCCCTCCCAAGCTCCATTTTTGCTGGCAGAGGCAATACAGGCTGGTGCTTTTCCAGCATGGCCCCGTGGGCCGGATCCGGTCCCCAGGGCTTGAGTTTGACATCCCGATGTACATCAACATTACACTGCAACCAATAGGCTATGTAATGAATTACTCTCCCACAATAAAAATAATAGTTGCCCTGATGAGAGAGCCAAACGAAAGCTCCTTCTAGACAACTCTCTCTTAACCAACTGTGTGATGTCGAAGATGGCATTCTCGATTTTTGATGGCTAATACAGGAAAAGCCTAGCCTTCCAATTCTCCTGAAGGTGATACCATACTTGCCAGAAGACCAGGAAAAAAAAATCAGCTACCCAGGTCCTGAGATGGATGATCAGAGGGTTGGCGGCTGGGAGGAAAGATTCTTTGCCCAGTAGGAGAAAAACGGGGAATGCTTCATCCAAAGGGTGCTAGTGGGGAAAAAATGATCTTGTCTCATCATCCAAACATAAAATAAACCCAAAGAAGTATGTTCAGGGGTGGGATTCAAATTTTGTAACAACTGGTTCTGTGGGCATGGCTAGGTGGGTGTGGCCATGTGACTGGGTGGGTGTGGCTCCCCTTTTTTTGGCACCAGTGCTACGCCTCCCTCCATTTTTTGCCTTCCTGGGCCTCAGGGAAACCTCCTGAGTGAAGCAGTAAATGAAGGGAATTGGCACAGCTGATCATAGGAACAGCTGATCATCAGGAGGGGGGAAAATACCTCAAGGAGTGAAGAGGAAGAACATAGTCAGCAATGTCGGGCATGCGCGCAATGTTGCACATATGTGATAAGGACTGACTGGGCAGAGAGGGGCAGGGGCAGGGCCAGTCAAGGGCACGGTTCTCCGGACTGTGCAGAATCATAACAATCAGTTCTATAGAACTTGTCCGAACTGGTAGAAACCCACCCCTGAGTACGTTGTGTGCTCAAAAATAGATGTATGCAGAGTTGAGTAATTTATTGGTGATTGCAAGTTTTGATGACTTAGATTTTAGATTCCCATTTGGGAAAAGTTTGGGAAAAGATCTCCCACCATGGAGGGGAGAATATGAGTGATCCCTGCGGCTTCTTTCTAAAGTCAAGAAATCTGCACTTGGACAGCCTCCAAAGGGACTCATCCTGATTAGGAGAAGAGCTCTCAGAGCCCAGATGATGCTCCCCTTCCTTGTTGGGGGCCCCTTGGCCAAAATCCATTTCTTCCCCTGGGGGGAGGAATCTTAGGGCATGTTTCAACATTTCGCCGCTCAAAAGTTGTGACGACCTTGATTGCTAACAAGCTAGTCACTGTCTTCAACCCAGACTGAGCCACCGCGTCATATTTTGGTTATACTTTAATATAATGTAGATGTGCTTGGTAAACAACTACATAAGTGTCATAACTTTTTAACGTGTTGTTTGTTTCATTTGAAGATGCTATAAAATGGATTGGAAATGGGCTGGAGGGAAGCATGACCACTTTAGGGGACCTCCAGACAAGAGAACATTTGGAGATGTGAGAAAACTGGGTGTTCCAAGATAGAGTTCAATTATGCTGCAAGAGTTTTTTTTTCAATTTACAGCAATCATATTGTGATGACCCAGGGCATGGACACAAAGGCAACACAGTCAAATAAGCAAGAAGAGTCCCTTTATTATCTCCAACTTGGCTCCCAATGTCCACGGTACCTTCGGCTGGAGAAAAAACTCTCTCAGGAACAGTCTTTAAGTGGATAAATTCAGTCCAAAAACAATGTACATACAAACTGTAACTAAAAATCCACACAAACCACGCTGCAGTAATTAACTTGACAGGGCAGGAGAAGGAATTGCAGACTTGAAAGCACAGCAAAACTCACACCATTGGGAAGATGCCAGGAACCCAGATAAGCCTCCATGATACCAGATAATTCACGATTTGCTCTCAACAACTTGCTGTGCACAGCTTCCCTTTTTAAACACTGTGTTCCCAGCTGCAGGTAACGAAGGGAATCAGGGCCCTTTCCTCCCCGTAAACCACGCAACTCACATTGCTCCCTTCTCTGTTCCTCCCTGCGTGCTCTAGGAGGAAGAGGGGGTGGGCCTGGGTCTTCCTCCAAATTCCCTCTGCCTTGCTCTACCTCTCCCCTGCTCTGCCCAGCTGGCCTTTGCCCTTCCCAAGTTTCTGCCACAGCCATCGGAGCCACACTCCCATTCCCTGTCAGCTGCTCGGCCTCCCCCTCTGAATCAGATTCTGACAGGGGCATGACACGTATAAAAGCCTTGTTCCCTCTCTTAAAGACTTCAGATTGAGGATCTTGGACAAGTTCCACTTGAGTTCCTGCTTTCCCTATATGAATGGGCCTCCCTATATTTACCTGTAACAATGGGGTTTTATCCAAACATGTTCCTGAACTTGTAATTTCACAGGCAGAGAGAGAGTCGAGATCACGGCTCTTTGTTAAACTGGTTTTATTACACTCATTAGAAAACCACAAAGATTCTGCAGGTTTTGGCTTCCAATCTATTTGTGGCCCAGATTCAAGTCCTACCTGAGCACCTAAATGAATGGAGAGTCATTTTCCTAGTGGAAAGGGCTGCCAACATCTGGGCATGGTTACTGCAGGGCCCTTGACCGTTTTCAGCCTGGATCCGTCTGGCCCTCACATGCACGCTGCTTACACAGTTTCCATAAACATTTTGATAACTGCTTCTTTTGTTGCTTCCTATTACATTACCCTGGTTATTTATTTAGATTTTAAAAACAAACACAGTCGTTGTAAAGCTTTTTTGGATCTTCTATTACAGTTGGTTTTATTCCTTCATCTTGCTATTGTAATTGATGCAGTACGTGTGTTGTCTGACATGCAGGCGTTTTAATTTTCCTAATTCGTACATCAAAAAGGGCGTTAATGATATCACGCCCTTTAAAAAAAAAAGAACACCTCTGCTCATGATGGATATGTGCATCTTGTTTTGTGACTTTAAACCCGTTTTCCCCGTGCGTTATGAGTTTACATGGATAATGGCATGTTCGAATACACCTGTTGCTAAATGCTTTGAAAGAATGGCTGGAAATGGAGCAGAATTGCCAAAAAGGATGAAAGCAAAAGTAGAAAACATTTCCATTAAATCTATCATGCCAAAGAGAACCTAACCATCTAGATTCTTCTTTTTTTTTTTTAAGGAAAATGGATATCATTTAGGGAATCTGTTTTACAGTGCAAAGCCATTCGTCCTCCTCCTCCCTCCCTCCCTCTCCTCCTCTCCCTCCTCCTCCTCCACCTCTTCTTTCCAAACCCCTCTCCCTTCTATTCCTGATGCCATCACCTAGTTGGGTAATGAAACGTCTGCAAGAAAACAACCAAGCTCGGAGGGCTCTAAGGACCCCACAATCCTCCTCCTTCTCTCTACATTTCATTTGCGTTTGTTAATTCCAAGCGCTTCTCTCCTGAACTAAGGAACCTGTGGTTCTCCCAACATAGCTCTGCCCTAACCATAAGCCCACACTGGTTGAGATTTAAAGATACCAGAAACACCCAGAAGGCTGGAGTTTTCCCATCCCTGCTCTTTTCAGTGCTCAACTTGCCATGGGTTGTACTGACTTGGTTGCATATCATGCTCCTGGTTGTCTCCAGGACAGGCCCCAGTTAGGAGACCATCAAAGCCAACTCTTGGCTGAGTCCACTTACAAAGTGAGTTCAGAATGTGATCAAATTATGTCGTAAAACATGTGTGTGTGTGTGTTTTCTTCCCTTTTAGAAAATGAAGTAAATTTTTATAAGGGACGTGGTGGCTCACTGGCTAAGATGCTGAGCTTGTTGCTCAGAAAGGTCGGCAGTTCAGTGGTTCGAATCCCTAGCACTGCGTAATGGAGTGAGCTCCCGTTACTTGTCCCAGCTTCTGCCAACCTAGCAGTTCGAAAGCACGTAAAAAATGCAAGTAGAAAAATAGGGACCCCTTTGATGGGAAGATAACAGCATTCTGTGCAGCTTCGTCATATAGTCATGCCGGCCACATGACCATGGAGACATCTTCAGACAGCACTGGCTCTTCAGCTTTGTAACCGAGATGAGCACTGACCCCTAGAGCCAGAAAGGACTAGCACGTATGCGCGAGGGGAACATTTACCAATAGAATAGAATAGAATAGAATAGAACAGATCAGAACAGAACAGGACAGAACAGAACAGAACAGAATAGAATTCTTTATTGGCCAAGTGTGATTGGACACACAAGGAATTTGTCTTGGTACAAATGTTCTCAGTATATATAAGAGGAAAGATACATTCGTCAAGAGTCAAGAATCATCATGTACAACACTTAATAATATAGGGTACAATAAGCAATCAAATCATACTAGGAAACAATCAGTATAAATCATAAGGATGCAAGCAACAAAGTTACAGTCATACAGTCACAAGTGGGAGGGAATGGGTGATAAGGAGTGATGAAAAGACTTAGTAAATAGTTGGACAGTGTTGAGGAAAATATTTGTTTAGCAGAGTGATGGCGTTCGGGGAAAACCGTCCTTGTGTCTAGTTGTTCTGGTGTGCAGTGCTGTATAGTGTCGTTTTGAGGGTTGGAGTTGGAACAGTTTATGTCCAGGATGTGAGGGGTCTGTAAATATTTTCACAGCCCTCTTTTTGACTCGTACAGTATGCAGGTCCTCGATTGAAGGCAGGTGGGTAGTAATTGTTTTTTCTGCAGTCCTAATTATCCTCTGGAGTCTGTGTCTGTCCTGTTGGGTTGCAGAGCCAAACCAGACAGTTATAGAGGTGCAGATGACAGACTCAATAATTCCTCTATAGAACTGGATCAGCAGCTCCTTGGGCAGTTTGAGCTTTCTGAGTTGGCACAGGAAGAACATTCCTTGTTGTGCTTTTTTGATGATGTTTTTGATGTTAGGTGTCCATTTTAGGTCATGTGATATAATAGAACCTAGAAATTTGAAGGTCTCTACTGTTGATACTGTGTTGTCTAGTATTGTAAGAGGTGGTGGTACCTTTTAAAAGCCAACTCTTGGCTGAGTCCACTTACAAAGTGAGAGCAGCCCTTCAAGAATGTGATCAAATTATGTTGTAAAACGTGTGTATGTGTTTTGTTTTTTCTTCCCGTTTAGAAAATGAAGTAAGAACTTTCCCAGTCTTAATTAGTGACCAGAGTGAGATCATTGACACTAATGGAGCCGGAGATGCCTTTGTAGGTGGTAAGTACCTTTTGCATGTGATTCTGTTTGGAGATCTTTCTGTTCTTCACTCTTCTTCCTCTCCTTAACCGGCAACTTCATCAGACAATGTGATGACAAAGGGGTTGGTGGTTTGTTTGTTTTTACCCCCAACAGAGAGCATCAAGTTTGTTTCTTTGCAAGCCTTCATTTGCATCCTAAGAGTCTATTTTAATGGATTGTTAATTCTCTCAGGGAAAAAAAAACGTGTTGGTACCTTTAGCAACATCTACATTGTTTTCACAAGATTAATTGTGCCTGTCAGAATGTTGCGTAAACAAAACAGCCTCAAATGTGCTTTGTTGGAGTCCTCCAAATTCTAGTCTGGCTCAAAAAACCTTAGCACATTGCTCTTCTTTTGAGGAGGTTGTGGCGAATATTGCAGAGTATGAAAATAACTTACATTTGAACCTTAAACTTCTTTTTTTCGCCCTTAGTTGCATCTGTTTCCTAGGCTGATGGTGGGTAAATGCCCCTCCCCCAAATGATATACTTTAAGAGTCAGAAATAGCAGAACATCTGCTCCGATTTATATCTGATCTCAATTTTTCTAAAAAATATTGGGAAGGGATGACTCTCAGTCCGCATTGTTTAAAAATGCCTCAAATAAATCAAAACCCCATGTAGCTGCAAAGTTATCTTGTTGACGATAAATCTCTGCATTCTGCAACAACACAGGCTCTTTCGCTTTGAAAATGGTTAGTACTGAAAGCCCTTAAAGTTGTCCACAACCCTCTCCTTATTTTTCTCAACACCCAGGACTTGTTCTTACGGTGTGACTACGGTTGTTGTTGCCACATCAGAGGAAGAGAATATATGAGAGTCTTCACTTCTTGGCTCAAGTCTGTAACAATCTAGGTTTACTTGAGCCACCCATCTTGTACTATCAGGTCTGCGTTGCAGAACTCTAGACTGTCCCTAGGTGGCAGCAACATGGTTCAGAAAACACAAATGTGGCTGCCCTCTGGTGGTTGTTTGGGTATTAACCCAAATGTGACAGAAACAGAATTCTCCTCCTCTTCCTCCTCCTTCTGCTTCTCCTTCTCCTCCCTTTCTTGCTCCTTCTCTTCCTCCTCCTCCTGACCCAAAAGACCAGAGAATGGTTGGTTGAAAGTTTGTTCTGACCAAGGCTTCCTGAGACCATAATTAAGCACACGTTTAGTCCAAACAGTCCCTCGAGATAAGCACCCACCTTTCTCTCCTTTGAATTGCTGCCAACAACTAAAGCACCAAATTAATAAAAAACCAACCAAAGTACAAAGTCCACACAGAGCTTCAAGGTTTAATCCAAACAGAGCAGATGACTTTGCTTCCTGCAAAGGTTTCTCTACCTTTGCCTGTCTATTTTTTTTTTATTAGACTTATATGCCGCCCTTCTCCCTAGGGACTCAGGGCGGCTCACAGTAAAATACACAATACAAATTAAATTAATTAAAACACTATTAAACCCAAGCCCAATAAACTCTAAAACCAATGAAACTAATCTAAAATACAATTAAAAACCCATCCCCCTTCCCTTCAGTCCAGGCTGGCTTGCTGAAAAAACCAGGTCTTCAGGTTGCGGTGGAAGGAACGGAGGTCCGGGGCCAGTCGGAGCCCCAAGGGAAGCTGGTTTCACAGGGTGGGTGCTACAACAGAGAAGGCCCTCCCCCTGGGTGTCGCCAGCTGACACTGTCTGGCTGATGGCACCCCAAGGTGGCCCTGCCTGTGGGAGCGCACCGGGAGATGGGACGTCGATGCTGGCAGGAGACGTTCCCACAAGTACCCCTGACTCAAGCCATGTAGGACTTTGTATGTTAACATCAGCACCTTGCATCTCACCTGGAGGGCAACCAGCAACCAATGTAGCTCACGCAGGAGGGGTGTAATATGGGAGTATCAGGATACTCCCATCACAACCCATGCGGCCGCATTTATACCTTATGGGAGGGTCAATCACCTCCAAGCCTTACTCCTGAGTCGCCCCTTTTGTCCTAGCTGCTCTTGCCTTCTGGTAGCTCTGCACACATGCGCACTGGGAACAGGCTCCCCTGGTTCCTCTGCTTCGCTGCTGCTAGACTCTGCAGGCTCCGGAGTCAGCACCCCACTCCCAGATGGTCCTGGCCCCATCTCTGCATCGGATACAGGACCCTTGTCCAAGTCCTCCCCAGACTCCCGGACTGATCCCCATTCTTCCCCACTGTCCGATTCTGCTGCCGTCGGCACAGGCTGCCGGTGAACCACAACAGGGTTATCCTAAAAGCATTTACCCATGATGACCCAGAGTGTAACACAAATGTAACAAAATCCAAAATGTAAATAAATGTCCTTTAATGTCTCCAGTTTGGCCCCACTGTTCAATAATACTCAGTTGGAGATAAAACGTACTCAAAAATAGTCTTCAGAAGAAAGCAATACAGTCCGAATTTAATGAGCAGATAGAGATGAAATAAAAAACCAAACAAACTACCATGATAAAAATTTCCACAACAGAACAAGAGAAGTATTTACCAAATTCAAGGAGATAACAAGGCACAGTCTGTTGGAAGGACGCTAACCAAGATAACTTTGGACCAAAATAAAACATGCTTTGTTTCCAGCGTTTGCCAGTACACAGGTCTAAACTCTTATTCAGTTGTCACACCTGCATCCCATGAAGAGGATCGAGGCCCTCTCCTCCTGAGGAGGCCACATCTCTCCCTTATCATCTCCTCTCTGCATGCCCTAGGATGATAGGGGATGGGCCTGGGTCCTCCTCTGACTGCTCAGGCGGCCTCTGCCCTTCCCCAGCCTCCTCCACAACATCCGGAGCAACACTTCCACTCCCTGTCAGCTGTTCCTCCTCTCCCTCAGAGTCAGTCTCCATCAGGGGCATGACATTACCTGTGTTATCGGATGATGAGCTCATTCTATTCCCTAAGCATTGTAGCAAGGAAAAGAGACGATGAGGACCAGTTGGGGAGATGGAATCATAGATTCCCCATTCTTCTTTTAGTAGTAGTGGTTACCATTAGAAAAAGCTAAGGCCAGACAAGGCATTGGGATTGAATTCTAAATATGTTCTATTCATCTCTGCATTTTCAGCTAAACTCCATCCTGGAGGTAAACAGTAGGAGGCTTCCTAATGGACTTGCGAAATTTGTGTTGCTTTACTGAGAGCTGATCTCCAGGTTCAGCTTCCAAGGGACAATATTTACATAGCGTTAACAGATGGAAAGCAACAGTTTTACATAAAGGGCACTGAGTGTAGCAGAGAAAATCTACCTAGTTCTCTGTACTCGCATCTGAATATTTTGCTGGCGACCAAATTGAGATTTTTTTTTTAAAGAATGAATATTTGGAGGGTTTGGACTGTTTGGAAAGAAGAGAATTGATGGAGCAAATTCTTCATTCTTCATTTGTCCGATTCAGGAGAAAGAACTGCCTCTGAATCTGTGTGATGGCACAGAAAGAAAGTTAAGTAGGAGAGCTAGAGAGAAAAAGTTCTGCAAGACTGTGTGTGAGAGCGTAGAACTTGGTGAGAACCAGCTGCATCCTGAGTAAGAACTAAAAGTAGAGAGAGAAGTATGCCTCATCTAACAGAGTGTCTGAGAACCAGATTGACGCCCATCATGAGTTGCAAACCTAAAACTTTATTTCCTGCTTTATTTCCGGACAGTCCAGTTGCCTCTTGAAAAAAGCCCCTTTGGGTTATTTCCTGCATATAACCACAAGTATCTGATCTTTGAAAAATCCAGACAGATTTAATAGTAAAAAATCTTGATGGTAGGACAACATAAAGATTAAACTAAGCAGAAGTCAAGAAACGGAAAGTGGAGCGAAGCCAGCAATGTTGGTGATTTTTTTAAACTCTAGAACAAATAACTGGATTTCTGTACTGCTAATAAACCTTAAGACTTGTGGACTTCAACTCCCAGCTGTGCTGGCTGAGGCATTCTGGGAGTTGAAGTCCACAAGTCTTAAGGTGGCCAAGGTTGGAGACTCCTGCTTTAAGGATTAAAAAGAGCTTTCATAATAAAATCACATCAGTGATAACAAATAAAACAAATATCAGTAACACCAGGAAAAAAAAACTCAGCTGAAAATACTAGTATAATATGACCAAGATCTCTGACAGAATCAATAAAGAACCAGTACCCTTCCATGATTTCCTGCTTCGTCCTGCATCGGCTCTAAAAAAACACATTTTCAACTCAATTACTTACCTTCTACTGCAGCCCCTGGGACTAAAACAGCTGAGGTGTCGCGCGAATCAGCTGTGCTAAAAACAACCAGGAAATAAAGCACAGGAAATAAGAGGGGCAGTATGTGGGAGGGCCAAATGCTCACCGGAACTACCAGTTTACCCAAACCGGTTTGAACCGTTAGAATCCCACCCCTGCCCCTTTCCAAATGTGGAGGCTACCTGCACTCACCATTTAAATGTCATTGTCAGGATTCCAGCAGTTACACCCATTTAAATCATGAGTCTCAAGCCAAACTTCCAAAACTTAAAAAGGATTTAATTCATATTCTCCAATGGGACACATCCATAGACAAGAGTCATCAATCATGCTCTCCAGTTAGAATTTTGCGCGGGAGAAACTTCAGTCACCTAGTTACTATCTTTGAAAACATTTATGGAATGCACTTTTGGTTTGCAAGCTGCCGCACTGCTTTCTCCTCCCTTTCTGTTGACAACTCTAAAAAGACCATAGAAATATTTTATAGGTTGATAGTCATCTAGAACAGGGGTCTCCAACCTTGGCAACTTTAAGCCTAGCAGACTTCAACTCCCAGCTTTGCTGGCTGGGGCATTCTGGGAGTTGAAGTCCACAAGTCTTAAAGCTGCCAAGGTTAAGAATCTATCTCTCTCTTTGATATATCACTAAGGCAGACAAGATCCATATCACCCTTGGATGCTGTGAGTTGGAATATAAGACAGGGATTTTATAATCCACATCCCATAAAACTGGGACGTACGTTGCAGATATTTTTACAAGTCACTTGACTTGCTACCAGTTCCTATGACTTTCAAGGCAACTTTGGACTAGGAAAGAGGTGTGTGAAAGCAGCCATTCATCAGGTGCAGCTTCTCCACTCACAGGAAAGAAACAGGCCTCAGGAATGGAGTTAATGGAAGACCTCTCCAAAATTCCTCTCTTTGCGTAAATTACTATCGGCAGTCCTGACTTACAATGGTTCCTTCAGTGACCAGTTCTGAGTTGGCAGGAAAGGTCATAAAATGGGGCAAACTCACTTAACATCATCTCACTTAGCAGAAAATTTGGGCTCAATTGTGATCGTGATTTGAGGATTCCCAACAATCCTCCACTTCTCATTCCTTCTCATGCACAAAATCTGATCTACAGAATAATAATAATGGAAATAATTTTTTTCCTCTCACCATCCAGCAGGTGATTTATTAGTAACTTTAGTGGCAGGTTTGGGGCTGATGTAATTTGAGGAAAGCAAAATTTAGTTGGAGATGCATTAAGGGGGTTATAGCTGGCTAGAACTAACTGCATCTAATTTGGTCCTCTGGTACTGCATATCTGTTCTCCTAAATATACCAATTTCCAAGGAGCTAGTAAATTTTAGGAGCAACAGAAGAAGAGACTTACAGAATAAGAGAGTTGGAAGGGACCTTGGAGGTCTTCTAGTCCAACCCCTGCTTAGGCAGGAAACCCTACATCACTTCAAACAAATAGTTATCCAACATCTTCTTAAAAACTTCCAGTGTTGGAGCATTCACAACTTCTGGAGGCAAGTTGTTCCACTGATTCATTGTTCTCACTGTCAGGAAGTTTCTCCTTAGTTCTAGGTTGCTTCTCTCCTTGATGAGTTTCTATCCATTAGTTTCTTGTACTGCTTTCAATCGGAGAATAGGTCGATCCCAGTAGTGCGATTCAATCAGTGTAACAACTTTGGACTAGGAAAGAGGTGTGTGAAAGCAGCCATTCATCAGGTGCAGCTTCTCCACTCACAGGAAAGAAACAGGCCTCAGGAATGGAGTTAATGGAAGACCTCTCCAAAATTCCTCTCTTTGCCGTAAATACTATAGTCCTGACTTACAATGGTTCCTTCAGTGACCGTTCAAAGTTGCAATGACATTGGAAAAAGTGACTTACGGCCGTTTTTTACAACAGTGGCAGGAAAGGTCATAAAATGGGGCAAAACTCACTTAACAAACATCTCACTTAGCAACAGAAAATTTGGGCTCAATTGTGATCGTGATTTGAGGCCTACCTGTATTTTGCTACCTGGAAACCCACATTAAACAAAACCGAGTAACATTTTCTCGAGCAGATTCCCAACAATCCTCCACTTCTCATTCCTTCTCATGCACAAAATCTGATCTACAGAATAATAATAATGGAAATAATTTTTTTCCTCTCACCATCCAGCAGGTGATTTATTAGTAGCAGGTTTGGGGCTGATGTAATTTGAGGAAAGCAAAATTTAGTTGGAGATGCATTAAGGGGGTTATAGCTGGCTAGAACTAACTGCATCTAATTTGGTCCTCTGGTACTGCATATCTGTTCTCCTAAATATACCAATTTCCAAGGAGCTAGTAAATTTTAGGAGCGATAGAAGAAGAGACTTACAGAATAAGAGAGTTGGAAAGGACCGTGGAGGTCTTCTAGTCCAACCTCTGCTTAGGCAGGAAACCCTACATCACTTCAGACAAATAGTTATCCAACATCTTCTTAAAAACTTCCAGTGTTGGAGCATTCACAACTTCTGGAGGCAAGTTGTTCCACTGATTCATTGTTCTCACTGTCAGGAAGTTTCTCCTTAGTTCTAGGTTGCTTCTCTCCTTGATGAGTTTCTATCCATTAGTTTCTTGTACTGCTTTCAATCGGAGAATAGGTCGATCCCAGTAGTGCGATTCAATCAGTGTAACAACCGGTTTGTTGATTGCATGCACGCACCAAATGCATGTTTGGCGTGCGTGCATACTATTTTAAGAAAATCATTTTCAGCTATAATACTTACCTTCTTCTGCAGTGCCTGGTGAGTAAAACAGCTGAGGCATGGCCAAACCACTCTGCCGTGCGGATCAGCTGTGCTCCAAGACAAGGAAATAAAGTACAGGAAAGAGTAGGGGCAGGTAGGTGGGGCCAAATGATCACCAGAACTACCGGTTCACTCGAACTGGTCCGAACTGGTAGAATCCCACCCCGGGTCGATCCTTTCTTCTTTGTGGCAGCCCCTTAGATATTGGAACACAGCTATCATGTCATGTCATATAATATTCAAAACATGAACGGCAGAACATTCAAAAACTGCCCCAAAAATTCATGTGGACATCATTTTGGCCTACATCCCACCTCCATTTTGTGAACTTCATTTATAACATCCATTCCAGCATGTTCCCACCTGGAATTCTCATGATGACTGGCAGCTACCAGGGCCATCTGGAAAGAATCCCATTTTTTTCCACAGAAAATATAGTCCTCTTCCAATAGGTTGGCCACCATCTCTTGATCTTCTGTTGATCAATGGTTTCTCTGCAGGGGTGGACTTCAAAAAATTTAGCAACTGGTTCTCTGTCTGTTTGCTGGGTGGGTGTGGCCATGGTGGGCATGGCCTAGTCGGCCTCATGCACCACAGCAGGGGGGGATTTTCACCTTCCTGGGCTCCAGAGGCCCTCTGGAGGCTGGAAAAAGCCAATTTCTGGAACTTCAGGGAGGCCCGTTTTTCACTCTCCCCAAGCCACGCAGGCCCTGCACTTACCTGGGATCCAAAACTGGCCCCATGGAGACTCCTGGGAGGGGAGGAGCGGGGTAGACGGGGCCAGCCAGTCATTGTAAAATTAGCATCCGGTTTGCCCGAACAGTGCGAACCCCTGTTTCTCTGTTTGAACAGAATTTCAGGTGTCTTTTTTAAACCTTTCAATCCAACCCATTATCATAATTAGATGTAATATTGCCAAGAAAATAAATCTAAGATCCAAATGTTGGGATCAATTGTGATTGTAAGTCAAGGACTACCTGTATATATGGAACTGATTTTGTTTCAACAATTCGATAAACTAGATGTCCCTCAACTGACAATAAGAACTCCTCACCTATTGAATAACTTCCACTTTAGTTCAAGAAATCTAAATGTCGTAGCAATAGCATTTAGCACTTAGACTTATATACCACTTTATAGTGCTTTACAGCCCTCTCTAAGCGATTTACAGAGTCGGTATATTTGCCCCCAACAATCTGGGTCCTCATTTTACCCACCTCAGAAGGAGGGAAGGCTGAGTCAACCTTGAGCCTGATGGGATTTGAACTGCCAAATTGCAGGCATCTGGCAGTCAGCAGAAGTAGTTTGCACTATTGCACCCTAACCACTGCGCCACAGAGGCTTCATGATAATAATCAGCAAATAAAGAAATGTACAGTGTTGTTTTTATTTTTTATATTGTCCAGATTTTGGCAGAGACCAAAACAAGGGCTATGCCAAATAAGATACCCTCCAGCTTTTCTCTCCAAGCCTTAGGAAGTTGCATGGAATTTAAAAAACATGACAGTAAGACGATCATCATAATTAAAATACCTGTCACAGATTATTTCCCTCACCTCCTATCCTAATTTCCCTGTCCCCTAGGATAAATCTGCTTCTCTCCTTCGCCATCTGACAGCTGTAAAATATGCGCCTCAGATGATTGCTAGAGTAACTTCATTGTTTAAAAAAAAAGACAGCTGATTTTCTGAAACTCCATTGCTTTGTGAATGGCGCCTGGTGAATCTTTATAAATGAAGCAGAATGAAAAATAAAGACCTAGCTATTCCGCTTCCCTCCTTCCCCTTTCTTACTCTCCTCCCTCTCTCTCTCCCTCTTTCTCTCCCTCTCTCACATACACACACAAACGCACACCTCAAACAAAATGAACTATTTTCTATGCAGGCATTTATTTCTTTAAAAAAAATACAGTCCACTCATCTGTGGTGCTATGCATTATATATAAAGAAATGTCAAATTATTACCAAAATAATTTGGGTGGCTCAGCCTTGGGTGGCTCAGGCTGTTAATTGCCTGCACTTAAGTTCCAGCTGCCTGCAATTAGTGCAGGCTCGAATCCCACCAGGCTCAAGGTTGACTCAGCCTTCCATCCTCTCAGGGTAGGTAAATTGAGGACCCAAGATTGTTGGGGGCAATTAGCTGACTTTGTAAAAATGCCGCTTAGTAATAAGCAGGCATATACAATGGAATGAAGGCTATTGCTGAGCACACTGGGTTGTATCCCAAAAATTGTAAGCCGCCCTGAGTCTTCGGAGAAGGGCGGCATATAAATGTAATTAAAAATAAAAAAAAATTTAAAAAATGAAATACCAGTAAGTTCATCTTCAGAGGTTTGGGGGCTGCCTAAGAGCATGTGACACCCCCCCCCCTTTTGCAACTCACATTGGCTCCAGAGACTGCGCAAGAGCACATCCCATTCATGCATGGCCTCTAAATATTGCACAAGAGCTGGCTGTGCTTTCAAGGGTAGTTGTGTTGGATGTTGGTAAATGGTGGTGTGTCACTGAAAACTCGGTGTGTCCCCTTCGGCTTGCGTGACACAAGTTAGCTCCCACTGCTCTGGTTTAATGAGAATGCACTCCTCCCAATTTAACTTCTTAATTAGTTTATCGAAGTATAAAATAGAAAAGGGGAAAAAGCATGGAAAAGCAGAAGGAGGGAGGGAGAAAGAGGGGGTATAGTGTAACGGGAGAAAAAAGAAAGAAAAAGGCACCAACCTCCGATGCTCTTTGGCACAGTCGAAGATAACAACATTACAACCACAACTTTTTTGCTTTTACACAACAGTATGCACAAGCCGTTTCTATAACAATAAGCCTGTCTAGTTTACAAAAACACAATCAAAGTTTAATTTATTGATTTTTTTTCTCACTGCCAACACAAAAGTTGGAAGCAATTTCAAATTAGAGACAGAATTAAATATAATCCCTTATTTGGATAAAAGAATCATCGTAACCATCTCAGCTTCTCCTTGGGTTGGAAATAATATATCATTCATTGTTACATTTTCAAATCTAGTCTGTTGTCAGGGCTCCAGCAGTTACCCTCATTTAAATCATGAGTCTCAGCCAAACTTCCAAAACTTAAAGAAGATTTATTAGGAATAAACATGTTGGCACTGCCTGGGTATAGCTGACTCTGAGACACATCATTCACTGTCGCCCTTGACCCTAGTTTTCCCCCACCCCCTGGGTGTATCATAATTCATATTCTCCAATGGGACACATCCATAGCCCAGAGTCATCAATCATGCTCCCCAGATAGAATTTTGCACAGCAGAAACTTCAGTCACCTATTTACTATCTTTGAAAACATTTATGGAATGCACTTTCAGTTTGCAAGCTGCCACACTGCTCCCCCTTCCCTTTCTGTTGGCAACTCTAAAAAGACCATAGAAATATTTTATGAGTTGACATCTGTAACGTTTTACCAACTTTAGAATATTACTCAGCATTACTTTAAAAAACCATCAGATCTGCGTATACATAAGTACTCATTTTACACCTACAAAACTAACTTAAAGCTTTCTAACCGTACATATATCTTTTTTAAAAAAAAAATCCATCCTGATTCATTAAACCATATTTAAGTCACTCCCTCCCGTTTATCTTCATAGAATAGAGAACACTCTGCTCCCATTTGTTCTCAACTTTTAAGAGTCCTTGCTTGACTCACTCAGATAGCTCTTTCTTTACATTCTTTTCCTCCTCCCTCCTCTGAAATACATACAGGCTGTTCTCAATTTTCAACCATCCATTTAGCTGACCGAGGTTACAACGGCACTGGAAAAAAGTGACTTACGACCATTTTTCACACTTACGACCATTGCAACCATCCCCAGGGTCACATGATCGAAATTCAGGCGCTTGGCAACTGACTCCTATTTATGTGGGTTTGCAGTGTCCCAGGGAGGGGGGTACATGATCACCTTTTGACCAGCAAACTCAGCGGGGAAGCCAGATTCACACCTGTGTTGCTAACTTAATAACTGCAGTGTCTGCATGTTTGAAAATATATTATTCAACAGCTAGAAAACATTCTTGTACTCCTTTGATTTCATACGGTTTTAATGGTTTATGTTTGTCCTCCTTTGGGAAGAAGAAGAAGGCTAGGAATAGCTAAGCAAACTGTAATGACTGCACTGAATGGATTGCAAAAAATTGTTGTGGTGGAATTGAATTTGATAATGAAATAAGTATTAGCCAGTACGTGGTGTGTTTGATAAGCAGTGCGCTCATGGGTTTTCTCTCGCTCTCAGAGATGAAAAATATAGATACAGAGTAAAAATTATTGACACTTCATAGGCTGTTTGTTCCAGCTTCTGAGTCTCCCGCGGAGGTATTTTTATAACAGCCGCATCAATGGGTCTTTTTCCCCAGCTCTTTAGGTTTCACGGAGTCGAATCAATTTCTACCCCGGCTTCAAGTAGCTGTTACAGAACAAGCGAGACATCCTAATCAAGCCGTGGATGTGTTTCCTCAAACTTCACATTGATTTTTAACTTGGTTTGAGGGAAGCAGGTCTTTAGCCTGGCATCAAGGTAGATGAGCAGAGCTGCAGGTTTTTTTCTGTTTTTTTTTCATTGCTATCTGTCTTAAATGGGGAAGATTCAGCAAAAGCTGCAGAAAGGTATAAATCAGAAGGGCTGAAATCAAAGCCTTTAAAAGAGAAAGCTCTTAAGAAATGGCAAGGAGGACAAAGTTGCATCAGGCAGTTTTGTAGAAAAAGTCTTTGCGCAGGGCTGATGTTTTTCCAGTGTGCTCTTCTGGGGAGCCCAGGCGAACATGTCACAACAGAGGTTCTGTGATGACCCGGGGCGTGGCACAAAGGCAACCCATCCAGGTAATAAGTAGGGGTCCCTTTATTAGCTCCAACTTTGCCCCCAATGTTCCGGTTACCTTCCGGTCTGGAGAAAAACTCTCCCAGGAACCTGCAATAGCCTTTGGCTGCAGATATTCCAATCTAAAATGATGTAAAGAGAAAACTTTAAACTATAAATCCACCAAAGCAAGATAAGATAATAAATCTGGCAGGGCAAGATAAGGAGTTGCAGAAGTGAAGTAACACGGCAGTAAATCAAACCAGTTGGGAGGATGCCAGGAATTCAGATAACAGCAGCCGACATTAGATAAATTAGATAAATAAAAATGTTTGTTCCCAACAAATGCCCCTCCTAACTGCCTCTCCTTTAAACTCCCTCCCCAGGTGTGCCTTGTGAAGGGAATCAGGGCCCTTTCCTCCCTTGTAAGCCACACAACCCATGTTACTCTCTTCTCCGTTCTTCCCTGCATGCCCTTGGATGAAGAGGGGATGGGCCTTGGTCTTCCTCAGAACCCTCTCTCCCTTGTTCTATCTCTTTCCTGCTCTGCTCAGCCTGACTTTGCCCTTCCCCAGTTTCCTCCACAGCCAATGGAGCCACTCTCCCGCTCCCTGACGGCTGTTGGTCTTCCCCCTTGGATTCAGACTCCGATGCAGGCATGACAGGTTCCGAAGTTTTTATTTATTAAACAAATTTACATAGCTGCCACCTAGGTGACTCTGGGTGATTTATAATATTCTTTTTAAAAATCCATTTTGTAATAAAAGTTGCACTTGACCAGGGCTTATCAACTAACACATCTTTCCTGGATTCATACAAAAAAGGTTTACAAACCACAGTGGCCCCCAAAGTCAAAATTAAACCACGTTTTCATTTAGCATGGGTGGTGAAGGTGACCCTTTGTTTCATCAGCTCAGTGATAGAAAGCAGTCCAGATTAGGAGCTTGAGATGAAATGTGAAAGTGGAGTAACTTTTAATGCCTATGGATTCTCCCAGTTGATTTTTATCCCAAGCGGAAATGAGGACAAGAGCAGTGGGGCAAAGCAAGGAAAAGAGACAGAAGAAGGAATGGGAGAGGAGCAAGAGAAAGAATGGGTATTTGCAGAAGCCAAGATAACATAGGTTCTGATGCAGTGGTGGGATTCAAATACTTTTACCACCAGTTCAGTGGATGTGGCTAGGTGGGCGCATTTTGTGCAGGTGCACACACTTTGTGTGCATGTGCCAAATGTGCACTTTGCGCAGGTGCAGAGGCATTCTAACTCACCTCCTGCAAGCCTGCACTGTCCCGGTTGCTTCAGCAGCAGCTGCGCAGCACTCTGCTGTGCCACGCAAAGCAGCTGCGCTTCAAATTCAGAGGATAAAGGTGAGTATGGGAGCCCAGGCGGGGGTGGGTAGGCCCAACAGCAGAGCGGTGAAGAGAACAGGTTTGGTCTCTACTGCTCATCGCTGCTACCAGCTTGGCAGAACTGGGCCGAACCGGTAGAATACCACCACTGATCTGATGCCTGGTTTGCAAACTGTATTTAGGTGAATCTAGGGAATGATGCCGTGATTGGACAGCTATTTGTCTGGAATAGTATAAGGCAGGGGTTGGCAACCTGCGGCTCTGGAGCCACATGTGGCTCATCCATCCCTCTGCTATAGCTCCCTGTCGCTGGTCAGCTCCACAAATGATAGGACTTTCAGTTAGGAAGAGGAAGAAGGTAGAGGAAAATGGACGCCGTGCTAGGAGGAGACTCTATGGTAGGGAAACCAGACTTCCGGTCAGCTCCAGGATTCAACAAGGGGCTTCTGGTTAGGACCTTTGTGGCTCTTTGAATGTTTTAAGGTCTCCGACCCCTAGCATGAGGACTACATGAGAAGAGGACTAGAAGTCTTCCAAGGTCCCTTCCAGCCCTGGGATTCCATGATAAGCCCTGCCCAAGTGCAACATGTGAGCCTCTGTTGTGAACATGTTCACCAGAGCCTCCCAGAAAAGCAACTCTACTAATTCTCCCTCGCCATACTTCTGACTTCCAAATCTTTATATTAGACCTGCCGATATTTCCAGCACTCCATTATCAGCAGTGGCAGAAATCCCTCTGGAAGGCAAATGTAGTTGAAAGCCATTGCCTTCAGTGGTGGGATTCAAAAAAATTTACTACTGGTTCTGTGGGTGTGGCTTGGTGGGCGTGGTCATGTGATTGGGTGGGCGTAGCTTTTTCTTTCTTTCTTTTTTTTTGCTTTTTGCAGCCACCCCTCCACCCGTTTTTGGGGCCTTCTGAGACTCAGAGGAGCCTCTAAGGGGGATGTTTTTGCTCCCATAAGGCTCCTCTGAAGCTGCATGGGAGGGACATGCAGCACCCCTCCATGCTCCGTTTTGGCAGCTTCCTGGCCTCAGAAGAGCCTCTGGGGGGCATTTTTGCTCCCATAAGGCTTCTCTGAGGCTCAGGAAGGCAAAATATGGAGGGGGGGCTGAGCCATTTTTTGCCTTCCTGTGCCTCAGCAAGGGGAATCCTGGCACAGCTGATCGTATGTACAGCTCATTGTCGGGGGGGAAGAAAGAAATATCTTAGGCAAATGTCAGGTGGGCGGAGCGGGCAGGAGGGTGAGGTCATGGACAGCCAGAGCTTACTACTGGTTCGGTGATTCACACCAAATATTTGCTACCGATTCGCCCGATCCGGTGCGAACCGGCTGAATACCACCACTGATTGTCTTCCTTAGGGTTCTTTGCCTTCTTCGGTCCTCAGGGCCTCCTAGCCCTAAATATAGACGTTTCATTTCACGATTACAGCCGGTAGCTGTTAATGAGACTCGTCCTTGGTGAACTTGGCTAATTCCTTTTCAAAGCAATCTAAGCTGATTGGCATGACACGCATCCTACCAGCTCATGATGCACCCAGAGGTTAATCATGCAGTGTACCTGCCCGAACCTGAGTATTAGAAAACCATGAAAGCTTTTCTTCTTCACACATCCAGGCCTCTGGCAGGAACAAGGTGGCCAACTTGTCAAGATGTCTGTCAGCATTCCAAATAAGCAACTCCAAACTAGTAAACTCAGAGACAAAGCATTTCATCCAAATTCCATTTTATTAGAGTTGTCATATTGGCACATCAGGAAAAACTCAAATCTGAGAGTTCTGGGTTTTCCTTCCCAAAAGAAATTCAAGGATCCATCCCTTGTACCCAACAGTCCATCACATGGCCCAATGAAATCTTCATCCCAACTGGAGAGGGAGGGAGAGAGGAGAAAGAGAGGGGGGAAAGGGAGGGAGGGAAGAGAGAGAGAGAGGAGAGAGAGAGAGAGAGAAATGTGCCAGGGAGTTTCTGTACTCTTGAGAAAATGTTGAACCTGTCTTGTCCTCACCTGTTGAAATAGGGTGCTGCATGTCCTTCTGACTCCAGTGGCTCAGCAGCTGATGCTGAGCTTGTCGATCAGAAAGGTCAGCAGTTCGAATCCCTAGCACCCTGTTATGCAGTGAGCTCCCGCTACTTGTCACAGCTTCTGCCAACCTAGCAGTTTGAAAGCATGAAAAAAAATGCATGTAGAAAAATAGGGACCCCTTTGGTGGGAAGGTAACCGCGTTCCATGCGCCTTCGGCATTTAGTCCTGCCGGCCACATGACCATGGAGACGTCTTCTGACAGCGCTGGCTCTTTGGCTTTTTAACAGAGATGAGCACCACCCCCTAGAGCCAGAAATGACTAGCACGTGTGTGCGAGGGGAACCTTTAACTTTACAGAGTTAAGATCCTAGCGTCATCTTCGACATCCTTCTTTTCAGTGTCTTCCTTGGTTGTGAGTCATCTGGTGTGAGCCCCATGTCTCTGCTTTGCTGAAAGCAAACTGAAATTGACTAGCCTTTGGGCATCCCCATCAGCCGTGTGATATTTCAGTAAAAGTGCAGGATTATTGACAAGGAGCTGGGCAACGACCGAATATAACAGCAGGGCCTCTGTAAATAACCCATCACTGGCTGCGCTGAGCAGCTGCTGGACTTGAGCATAAAAAGCCTGCGAGTCTATTAAAAGGTAGCCCAGTTCTTCCCTTTTTAAAACATCATCCTGCTTTTTAAAAAAATCTTATTTTACGACTCGAATCATTCCGATATATTTCCTGCGCGCTTAAGCTGGAGCTGTGGGTTCTGCAGCAGGAAGGCAATTTCTTAGCTTTCAAACAAACGAACATAAGGAAGCAAAATCAAAGGTGGAAGGAACAAAATGTACGATTTTGGGAAAGGTTCTTTATTAAAAACAGGCAGGCCCCCACAGCTTTCTTTTCAGTGGAGCCTCGTTTATTTGTGGCTTTTTTTAAAAAAAATTACTTCGCTGTTTATGTGGGTTCAGGAGAAATTACTTCGCTATTCTTATTTTGACTTCTGAAGAGAGAAGCCTTTTGACTGCAATAACAAAAGAGTTTTTTTAGCTCCAAAGTTTAGACAATAGTCAAGGCTTATTTTAATTTTATTTAAACAGGAAAATGTTATGTAATTTCAAACATCTGAACATTTTTATTCAGCACAAAACACCAGTGCTTGTTTTAACATAGTTTTAGATATATGCATGTAGCTTCCAGATGGGGGGCAGAAAAAAAAAGAGAGAGAGAAATACCACTTTCTCCCAATTCCCCGTGACTATTAAGACAATTTTGTTGTACAGGTAGTCCTCAACTTACAACAGTTTGTTTAATGACCATTCGAAGTTACGTCGGCCCTAGAAAAAGTGGCTTGTGACCATGTTTCACACTTAACGACCGATGCAGCATCCCTGGAATCGCATGATTGACATTCGGATGCTTGAAACTGATTCATATTTATGATGGTTTGCAGCATTCCGGGGGTCACCTGATCTCCTTTGGCGCCTACCTGATGAGCAAACTCAACGGGGAAACCAGATTCACAACTGCGTTGCTAACTTAACAACTGCAGTGATTCCCTTAACCAATGTGGCAGGAAAAGTCATCACAGGGAACAAAACTCGGGGGACAAACTTCTCACTTGGCAACATAAATTCTGGGCTCAATTGTGGTCGTACGTCAAGGACTACCTCAAAGTAGGGCTTCGGAAGTAGGGCTATGTCCAAGGGTGGGCTGCTGGGGGTTCGCAGGGGTTCGGGAGAACCCCTACCTAAGATTCTGTGCAGTTTGGAGAACCCCTAAATCCCAGAGTTCAATCCTAGACAGCGGCAGGTATTTCTCTCTCTGGGCACAATGAGTAAATACCATCTGCAAACTCCACGTTGGCAACAGGAAAGGCATCTGGCCAGTAAAAAAATCAGTTCCATTCAGTTGCCCTGATGCAAGGGGTTACGGCAAAATAAAAAAAAAAACGTAGTTGCGGGACTTAGCCTACGAGTCTCAGCTGTATCTATCCAGTTATAGTTGGTATCCTATATGAGTGAAGTTCAGATTCATTCTTGGAAGTGTTTGGCATTGAGCCATCTTGCTTTCTGAGCTTTGTTCATTCTGCAAAGCCCCTTGGCTCGGTTCCTCTTCCTTTCTTTTTTCATCATCCAAGCAAACTTTGTCCTCTTCCTACAAGTAGGTGTTACTTTAAGACCCTTCTGCACAGATGTAGGTTTACAGTCATCCTGTTTTTAAAAGTGCCTACTAGCTTAGTAGTTACTAATATGTAAAAGTAAAAAGTTGAGGCTGTATACAGTGGTATCTGAGTACTCACTGTTTATTTGGTTCCGAGAGGTGCCATGAGTATCAAAAATGATGAGTGGCGAACAATTTTTCCCCATATAAGAAATAATGTAGTAAGTTACAAGGCAGCCGACACCAACAAGTTCTAGCTTGTGCATTGTGTACCAAACAGTGAATACTCAGACAATATTTTCATGTCAAAATGCGTTGAATACCAAATTTTGATGAGTTTCAAAGCATTTGAGTACCAAGGTACCACTCTATTATTACTTTATTCTACTGCACTACAAAGAAGTCAATGTTTTTTTTCCCTTTTCCTCTACACCTTCTTCTCTTCCCTTTTCCCTCCCCTACTTCCCCACCATTTTCATTTTCTTTTGTATTTTATATTCTAATAAACTAATAAAATTCTTTTTTTAATTGTCTACTAGCTTTGAGGTAAGGAGCATGATCCCATGTCACATTTTTACCACTGACTTTCTATTTTTGTCTTTTTGTTTTCTTTTGATATTCGTTGACATTTCTATCATATTACAAAATTGGACTTAAAAAAATAACAGCTTTACATTGGTTTTTATGATGTTTTTAGCAGTTTAAACTTTCTCGAAGCAGCATTAAGGAGGAGTTTTTAATTTGAGCTGCGGCAGAGAGAGGTTATAGAATGAAAGGAACAATCCGGATTATGGTATTATCCTCCACTCCACATATGGAATTTTTAAACGAGGTTTATAGTATGGTTGCACAATGTTATTTGGGAAATGGATGGCAAAAGTGCCTTAGATCTGGTTGGGGAATTCTGGGAGTTGAAGTCCACATGGCTTAAAGCCACCAAGTTTGAGAAACACTGCCTTACATTACTTTTGAAACAAACGTTCCTCTGACTAGAACAGAAACTGTTGAGCCTAATTTTGATCGTGTCAGAAATAATACGATAAAATAAAAAGACTGAAATATATTCTGAGGAGGTTTGAAAATACAATGAGGGGATAAGGTAAAGGTAAAGGTTCCCCTTGCATATATGTGCTAGTCATTTCCGGCTCTAGGGGGCAGTGCTCATCTCCGTTATAAAGCCGAAGAGCCAGCGCTGTCTGAAGACGTCTCTGTGGTCATGTGGCTGGCATGACTAAACACCGAAGGCGCATGGTACACTGTTTCCTTCCCACCAAAGTGGTCCCTATTTTTCTACTTGCATTTTGACATGCTTTCGAACTGCTAGATTGGCAGAAGCTGGGACAAGGGATGGGAGCTCACTCCGTTATGTGGTGCTAGGGATTCAAACCGCCAAACTGCCGGCCTTTCTGATCGACAAGCTCAGCGTCTTAGCCACTGAGCCACCACGTCCCTAATGAGGGGATAGATATGTGCTAATTTATTTCTTCTGATTGGACTTACCTCTTTGGGCCAAAACCTACAGTTAATGTAGGGAAGAGAAACCAGGAACCCTGGTGGCACAGTGGTTAAATGCAAGCATTGCAGGCTAACTCTGCCCACTGCCAGGAGTTCAATCCTGACAGAGTTCAAGGTTGACTCAGCTTTCCATCCAGATTGTTAGGAGCAATATGCTAACTCTGTAAACTGCTTAGCTAGGAGGTGTAAAAGCAGTGTGAAATGCTGGTTTTGGAAGATTGATTTATTTTTAAATTGTGCCATCTCAGAACAGACATACTTAGCAGACAGTCACTGTGTGGTTTCTTTTGGCACATTCCATCATTGGTCCATCTAAGAAACCTATCAAGTGTTGTTTTAGCCCCACAGAAGTTACTTTGTCCGATTCTGCAGCATTTCTACAAATGGTATTAAAATGCGATATAACGTCAGAATGGATTGCCGTAGTAAAGAAATCAGCAATAAACAGGAAAAGATGGCTTGATGTTTTGTGGGGAGTCCTTGGTGCTCTTTGTTGTATGCTTCCAGACGTTTCATTACCCAACTAGGTAACATCATCAGTGCGAGTAGTGAATGTGGGGTTTGCTCCCTGTTTATATACAGTAATTTTGTAGAGGTGTGGATTAACACCAAACAAATCAATCAGAAAACAATACCCTAATCAAGGAACGTCCAAGGGGAAAACCACACACACACACACACACACACACACACACTGGCAGGGCTGTATATTTTATTTTATTTTTTATTCATATTTATATGCTGCCCTTCTCCAGAGACTCAGTGCGGCTTACAATGTTTGGAGCACAACCCAATGTGCTCAGCAATAGCCTTCATTCCATTGTATAGGCCTGCTTATTACTAAGCGGCATTTTTACAAAGTCAGCTTATTGCCCCCAACAATCTTGGGTCCTCAACTTACCTACCCTGAGAGGATGGAAGGCTGAGTCAACCTTGAGCCTGGTGGGATTCGAGCCTGCAGTAATTGCAGGCAGCTGGAGCTAAGTGCTAGGCGTTTAATAGCCTGCACCACCAAGGCTCATGGACAGAGCTCAAGCTCCACTACTCACTAGCATTGATGATGTTCTCTATTAGGGTAATGAAAAGTCTACCAGCAAACCACCAAACCCAGCGAGTGCCACAGTTCAATCCTGAGCCACAGATATTCTCTTCTGTTGACATTGCCTCATTATATTAAAACAGATTAAATAAAAGAACAAGAACAAATTAAAGTGTCAGTGCATCAACCTCCCAAGCATTTGCATTTAAAACATATTAGAAATCCTGTGGAGCATGACTTCCTAATCTTTTTACCAGCAGTGGCCATAGGAAGAACTCTCTCTGTGCGTACGGTTGTGTAGAAGTGTGTACTGGGAAGCACCAGATGAGCTGCCTATGCTCTACTCTCTGTGGGAGAGGAGAAAAGGGCAAAAGGAAAGGCCAGATTTTAAAAAATGGACCCAGCCATGCCAGGGAAAGCCGGGTGGCTCAGAAAGTCCCCCATTATTCCATTCTAATCTGGCTGGCCACATCACCCAAAGCAGGGGTAGGATTCTACCGGTTCAGGCGAACCAGATGTTAACTTTGCATCTGGTTCTCTGAACCAGTATTTGAACCAACTGGCTGCCCCGCCCACCCCGCCCCTCCCAAGAGCGGCCCATTTTTGATGCAAGTGCAGGTTCCGCATGGAGGCTCTGGGAGGGGGGAAAATGGGCCTTCCGGAAGTCTGGAAACAGGCCTATTTCCGGCTTCCGGAGAGCTTCCAGAGCCCCCTGGAAGCCGTTTTTGCCCTCCCAGAGGCCCGAGAGAAGCCTCCGGACTCTGGGGAAGGCAAAAAAAGGCCTTCCCGGAAGTTCCAGTAGGCCACGCCCACCCAGCAACTAGGCAGCGAACTGGTTGCTGGGATTTTGGAATCCCACCCCTGGGCCCAAAGTCAGTGTATGCAGCCAACACACAGAGATGCACCATAAGGAGAAAGCAAATCGCACGTACAGGCAGACACAGAACGAAGCTGTCCCTGCCCACTGTGCTCACCGGTGGCACAGAGGTTGGAAGAATCTCAGAAGCCCATGCTCTGCAGACTTTCCCTCCCTGGTCTCTATTGACGGTCCTTCTCTCCCTCTCCTAGAGACGATGTGCATCAGGTGTGCTCAGCCTTTCATATGTGTGTGTGTGTGTTTTTTTCCCCCTCTCCCTTTCATCTTGTCCTTCAGGCTTCCTGTCTCAGTTGGTCTATGAGCGGCCGTTGACAGAGTGCATCCGTGCCGGGCACTACGCTGCCAGTGTGATCATCAAGCGTTCCGGTTGTACCTTCCCGGAGAAACCTGACTTCAAATGATACCGGCACGCTGAGGGCTCCACAGGAAATGCTGCCTACTTCCTGTCCCCTGTGACCCTGCATTGGCATTTCTGTACTTCTGTTCATTTGGACCTTGGACACATCTCTTGGATACCTTTCTCCCTGCATCATCATCATGTCGGACTGCAAGATCATGCAGGGTGCAGTTTCTGGTGCCCTGTACATCTCTCTCTCTCTCTCTCATACACACACGCACACAGAGAGAGAGAGAGAGAGTTCTCAAGGGAATGCCAAAATTCTTCTGCTATCCTGAAGTTTGGCCAACTCTGCTTGCCTTGACCAGGAGAGAATTCAGTTGGGAAATAAGTAGAATCATGGTACAAGTCTAAGAAATAGAACTGGGCCTTGGTCCCTGGTGTGGTTTACTTACCTTCCCAGCTGAATCCTGGTTCTCTTGCAGTAATGAGGATTATAACCATGATTTCCGAGGTGTCCCAAGATTATTGTGTGATCTGGGGTAGGAAGTTGGATGCAGGGTTCCTCAAATGAGAGGTAGGACTTTCATTCTCCATGTTAACTTGGATTTCGGCTCAGGAATCTCATTTTCCCAGAGCAGGATCTGGATGTTTATGATAAGTGTTAAGTTCATAATAGATACGGGCCACTTATAAACCCGTGACTGCATCTCAAAATATATATATATATATATATATAAACGTATTATGTATAAAGAGAGTACAGAAAATTCATGCAGGCTGTTTCTTTGGGACATGCCAAATGTTTTATTTCAAACGCACAGTTTTAAGACAATAAGGTACGTTAAAGAATGGAAACATCTTCATTTGTATTACAGTATTCAAGAAAAGCATTCTCCAAAGTAATTTACTATGTAATTTGATACTGATAAATAAAGGAATTGTGATACAGGCGTTCTCTGGGTTTTTAATGCTGTGACGGGCTTCTGTTGCAGTAAATAGACTCTTCTAAGAATAAGTGGGAAGAATAACTGGACTGCAATTCATCAATGATGCAGATAAAAATACATTATTTACTGTAGAAAGGAGGAAAAATAATGTAATTAAGTAACTCAAACCTATAACTTTGCCACTATTAACTTAATAGGCAAGGCGTTAAAAATACTGGTGATATTGATCCAGTAATGAAAATCTAGTGATCGTTATTGAAATAAAATGGTCTTCATTTGAAAGCCAGCAGAATTTCAGAACTTCCCATCACCAAGACAGAACCTGAGAAAAACTGGATATGGATCATTATTTTATAGCAAAATTTTCCCAATGGCCAAGCTAAGTAACTCCAGATGGGAAAAAGCTGGTTAGTTGAAATTTTACATTTCAGCATAAAATGTAAACTGGCGGCGATTAATGTAATAAAATGTATATTTGTAGCTTTAGGCAGCCAAGCTTCAGTGACCCCCCCTCCTTTCTCTCCCTCCCTCCCTCCCTCCCTCCCTCCCTCTCTCTCTTTCTCTCTCTCTCTCACACACACACACCATTACATCTGTTCCCCTTTTTGTTCACCCAACTAGTTGAGTTCATCTCGCCTCTCTCGTGTCATGCGTAAAAAAATACCCTCAGGATTTCAGTTTTGAAATGGGAAAAAATAACACTGCCCAACAAAGGTGTGTAGCAGTTCAACTGTGCAGGGAGAGCAATTAATGTAAAGCCCTCTCACAAAGAAGCCAAAATAAAAAGTCTGGCCTTGGTTACTCACATGTCACTGAACCAGCATAAAGGATGAGACGTCCGTTGTGGCAACGGAGATGGCCAATTTCTCAAGCTGAATGAAAAGTCGAGAGATCAGAATAGCAATTGGGGGGGGGGCGTCCTTCCAGCCCCTGGATCCCAAGTGGAAGGACAGCTTCTCCAAACTCTGCAGATATTTAACATCGCTCTTCTCCCCCCCCCCGCCCCACCCCCGGTTACTGGAGTGAGACGGTTAATAGCCATCGGCAACCGATGCTGCTGAACAATCAACTTTCTCGGAGAGAAAATGTGTAGGAAAGACATCTAAACCCTGCAAATCACAGATACACTGTGCACACAAGTCATTGTCCAGATGACTGGTGAGTGGCTGACCTGCACTGTCTTTCAAAACAACTTGAGGGGGCCGTGTTGCCCATTGTGTTAAGTTTCGCACACTTTGGAATTGTGATTGCCCATGTGTGTGTGTCAGGAGACATAGGTGGTAGATACATTTCCTGCAGCTCTAGTAGACATCTTCTTTTGCAATGCTACTTGTTAACTTTAAATATAAATCTAGACAGCATACTAAAAAGCAGAGACATCCCCCTGCCAACAAAAGTGTGCATAGTCAAGGCTATGGTTTTCCCAGTTGCAATATAAGGCTGTGAAAGTTGGACCATAAGGAAGGCTGAGCGCCAAAGAATGGAGGCCTTTGAACTCTGGTGCTGGAGAAACTCCTGCGAGTCCCTTGGACTGCAAGGCCATCCAGTTGGTTGATCCTAGAGGAGATCAACCCTGGCTGCTCTTTAGAAGGCCAGATCCTGAAGAGGAAACTCAAAGACTTTGGCCACCTCATGAGAAGGAAGGACTCACTGGAGAAGAGCCTAATGCTGGGCACAAGCAATAAAAGAAGGGGACAGCAGAGAAGGAGGGGGCTGGATGGAGTCATGGAAGCAGTAGGCATGACCTTAAATGGACTCCAGAAGTTGGTAGAGGACAGGAGGACCTGGAGGAACATTGTCCATGGGGTTGCAATGGGTCAGACATAACTTCGCAACTAACAACAACAAACTTTAAATATGGAGGGAGAAAGGGACTTCCTTATCTATGGCCTAGGAATGCAGCAAAATGCTCTTTGAAGCATTTATATTAAGTGCGGTTTTTAAGTGGGCAAAATTAGGTAAACTAAAAACATTTGATAAATCATTGGAGCTAGTTTAAATGGGACATTACATTAAGCAGAAATGGGAATCTTCGCTCGCACTTCCAGTCCAATTGTGCAGAACAATCTAGTGTGGGTTTTTTTTCTGGTTACATTTTGTATTTATTGCTGTCTTTTCGTAATGCATATTCCACAAAAAAGGGTTCTCAGAAAAGATACACAACTGTTGGACTTTTCCCTATCGTGCTTCTTTGATAGGAAGACTGTCAGGTGCAAGCAGCCAGATCCACAGGTGAAAGTTCAAGATCAGTACTTTATTGCTTTCTACCTATAATACAAGAACCTCCCCGGACTCCTTGCCTTCCCTTTGGAACAAAAGATAAGGTTTCATGGAACTTGGGAGCTGGGAGGTAGGATCTGGTGCAATCTCTTGCAGCTCTCCAAGGACTCATGACATCCTCTCCCTTGCCTGACTGAGAGTTTCCCAACAAAGACTCCGGTCATCTCTTACAGCTTCAAGTGGCA
Source organism: Naja naja (assembly GCA_009733165.1). NCBI lineage: Eukaryota > Metazoa > Chordata > Lepidosauria > Squamata > Elapidae > Naja > Naja naja. The sequence continues at coordinate 88,687,613 of CM019151.1, forward strand.
GGTCCTTTCCCCTCTTGGAAAAGGCATAGATTGACCTGAAGAAGCTGCCTCATGCATCCTCTGGTAGAGAAGACCAAGCTGGCCTCAGTTGGTCTCCCAGCATAGATCTCACCTTGCTCTGTGTAGGTGCCCTGAGGAACACCTCCCAAGCACAAGAATAGCAATAGCACTTAGACTTATATTACCACTTTACAGTGCTTTCACAGCCTTCTCTAAGTGGTCTACAGAGTCAGCCTTTTGCCCCCAACAGACAACATCAGAAGGATGGAAGGCTGAGTCAGCCTTGAGCCTGGTGAGATTTGAACTGCCAAATTGCAGGCAGCCGGCAGTCAGAAGAAGGAGCCTGCAGTACTGCACTCTAACCACTGCGCCACCGCGGCTCATTGATTTCCTTCCTGTCATTTGGCAGCTGTCTGTTACCTCAAGTCAGCATCTTTCCCCTGAGGTAAAATACGTGCTGTTCCCCCCCCCTCCCCATTATTTGGGCAGAATAGCCACAAGACTTAAGCAGAACGTGCCAAACTGGCACAAGTCAAGAATTGCATTGTCTTCCCGGAAAGTTGAAATAGGGATTTAGGATGAGCAGACAGTAGTGGGTCTCCAGGTGCTGGACTTCAACTCTCGTAATCCTCATTTATTGCTCATCCTATCTGGGGAGGAAGGGAATATGGTCCAGTAACTACTGGGGGTTCAATGCAGGGAACCAGTGGTTTAGAAAATAGGATTAAATAAAACAAAAAAAGATTAGTTCACCAGCAGCTAATAGTGATGACAACTATCTGTCTGCTCCAGAATCCTGCACTGAGGAGTAATTAGTGGCGAGCAGCAACAGAAAATAGCTGTTGTCTTTTTATCTCCCTGGTTGGGGACTCCGGGACTAGAAAGATGGATTAAATGAACCTTAGCCTGATCCTACAGGGATCTCCTTATCTTATTTTATATGCATTAGTTTGTGGATTTTAATCCTGAAGTGTTGTCTTGGCAGAGAGGAAACCTTTGAAATAAATTTGGGTGGGGGCCATGCTGGTTTGCAGCCGTCAAAAGTTCAAGGCTTGCCTTTTTCCTAACAAAATAATACAATTTTCTCTTTTGCCAAGAACTTTCTGACGTTCACTAGTGAGAATTCCTGCAAGCTGTTCAGCAGAAGAACCAAATGCATTTCAGAGTCCACAAATGGCTACGAAAGCCTTAATTTTATTAAGACAGGTTAGGAAATGCACTCCCTCATAGTTATACGTGGCTGTAGATATCCTTGGTAAGGGGTCTTCCAATCCTTCAGTGCTACAGAACGAAAGCAGAAGATGCACCAAACAACGAAGTTCAAGAAATGGGGTGGTATGTTGAATTGGTGGCTGTTGTTGTGGCTCATCGGCAGCCGGTGCAGACGGCAGCGAATCAGACAGTAGGGAAGAACTCCAGTCAGGGAGCCTGGAGAGGACTCGGATGAGGGTCCTGCATCCGATTCAGGGATGGGGCCAGGACCATCTGGGAGTGGGGTGCTGCCTTCGGAGCCTTCAGAGTCTGGCAGCAGCAAGGCAGAGGAACAAGGGGAGCCTGTTCCCAGTGTGCGTGTGCACAAAGCTGCTAGAAGGCGAGAGCAGCTGAAACAAAAGGGGTGACTTGTGAGTAAGGCTGGGAGGTGATTGCCCCTCCCATCCGGGATAAAGGACAGGCAAAGATGACAAAATCTTTGTGGGAAGCAAAGTCATTCGGTCCAGACTCATTCTTGAATCTCTTTGTACTTTGGGTTGGTTTTTGTTCTAGTTCATTTGACACTTCTGTTATTGGCAGCACTTCACAGGGAAGAAAGGTGGGTGCTTATCTCGAGGGACTGTTTGAGATTCATTACCGGTTGGGAATGAAAACAATTCCCAGCATTGCAATAAAAAAAGTCTTGTTTTTAAAATAAGCGTGTGTGTAGTTATGGTCTAGGAAGCCTTGGTCAGAACAGCTGTTCAGTTGTTTCTGGTGTTATCCAGAACTTCAGATATGAACATAGAAGGATGTCTGATGTCTCTATTTTGCTTGGATGACTTCATACAGAAGTCTTGTGTCAGGACTTCTCTACATCTTGATTCTGGAATGAAAGAACAGAGAGGCAGCCTTGCAGGATAAAGCTACAAAAATCATGGGAGCGTACAAGATTTGGCTCAATTTTGAACATAGAAGCATAGGCCTGTCCACAAGCTTAAAAAATATTGGACGAAAATACATACCTGGTTGGAAAAAATGATAAAACAGCATATAGACAGAATACCAGAAATATTCTTACTGGGCATTCTACCAGAAAAATATGATAAAGAGACTATATACTTGATTTTACATGTACTAACTGCAGCTAGAATTGTATTTGCTCAACAATGGAAGTGTGACGAGATCCCGACAGATGAGAAGGTAATTAAGAAAATACTAGAACGCTTACTATTAAGGACAAAGAAGAAACTAAATACTTTTGACATGGGACTCATTTTATCGATGGCTAGACAATAAAAACAGAAGTTAGAAAGAAAGGGATATAAAAAGGATAAACGTTAAAATGGAAATTTGTTGAAATGGATAAACCAAATATTATTGTTACTGTTAATGTTATTGTGGTGAATGTTATTGTAAACACTTGGATTATGATCGTCTAAAAACAATTGAACCCAGACAACACACTGTTTGATTGAAATGGAATTTTTTATATATTATATTAACAAAACAAATAAAACTTAGGGAAAAAAAGAATCATAGAGGTCTGGGAGACCTTACACCATCCTGGTCAAAGGTTGTCTATACTCTACTCCAATGATGGAGCATCCACAATGACAGGAGGTAAGCTATTCCATTGATTTAATTGCTCTCACTGTCAGAAAATTGCCCGCACTGAGAGGAAATTTCTCCTTATTTCCAGGTTGGATCTCTCTTTGAAAAGCTTCCACCCATTATTTCTTGCCTTACCCTCTGGTGCTTTGGAGGATAAATCAATCCCCTGTTCTTTGCGACAACCCTTCAAATATTGAAAGACTGTTTCCATATCTTCCAATAATAGTAGAATGGAACTGGGCTGAACTAAGAAGTGGCATTTGCTGGCCTCGAATAATTTCGAGGAATTGTCTTAACAGAGAAGGGAATCAAGATAGTGCAGATTAGATTAAGACCACTACCTTGCCAGGAAAGTATAACAGTAGTACTTTAATTGGCCATTTTAATGATGGAGAGCAAGACCAACTTATAGTGAATGGTGACAACTGGCAAAATCAAGAAAAAGACTCACTTAGATTTGTGGAATGATTTTTTATTTCTAGGGTGAGGCCATAACAAACCTTGAAAGCCTGCCAAAGCAATTCTCCAGATCAACCAACACCTAGCATAAGTAAATTGGAATCTCTTTCTTATGCCCCTCTTGCCCCCTAAAGGAAGAACTCTTTTCAGTTAACAGAATAGCAGAGCTGGGGGTTTACGTTGGTTGTCCGCTTTATCCTGTCTTCCCAGGCCTGGTGGACGCTTCATCACATCTGGACATCTCGCTTGAGTGTAGACTGCAGAAGGCTTGGAGTGGGGGCGGGGGTTGGGAAGTTGGCTGTGTGGGAAGCTCAGGCATAGTTCAGGAGAACCTTTCCTGGTGATGAGTTTGTATCTTTGGCATTAGGAAAGGTAAGAAGGGGCAGCACTGGCGTGTGCTAAATCCTGTTCTAAATGTATCTGCAAGCCAGTTTAATTGATTTAATCAGATCAATGTTATTCCTTGCTTAATCAGTAGCAAAGTGACTATGCCATTCTATATCTTCCCCACATTGCAATAGATAGATAGATAGATAGATAGATAGATAGATAGATAGATAGATAGAGATAGACAGACAGACAGACAGACAGACAGACAGACAGACAGACAGACAGAGAATAACAGTTGGAAGGGACCTTGTAGGTCATCTAGTCCAAATTCCAGAGATAAGATGAGCAGACAGATAGATAATAGGCAGGCAGATAGATTTATAGATAAGATAGATGATGGATAGATAGATAGATGATAGATAGATGATAGGTGGATGGATGGATGGATAGATAGATAGATAGATAGATAGATAGATAGATAGATAGATAGATAGATAGATAGATAGATAGATAGATGACAGACAGGTTGAGAGACCTATAGATGAGAGAGAGGGAGAGGAGAGAGAGAGAAACAGAAGAGTGCTGAAATCAGAAAGTTGGTGATAGCAACAAGACAATCAGGTTAATGAGATTGTGGTTTAATCTTGAAGAGAAAAACAAAAGTAGGACAGGCATGCATGCAACCCGAAGGACACACAACACAGTCATCTCTGCCCAAACATCTGGAGAGCATGGTAGCCTCAGAGCATACAGTCTTACAGAAGTGCCACAATAATACCTTCCACCACATTCTTTAGTAGTTGTTTTTTTTTTAAATTGAGATGTATAGAAGCTCAGAAAATGCTTACATTTCAACCTCCTGCGGACCTGCCTGTCAGTTACTAAGCCTTTTGATGTCTTTATCTGGAAACCTAGATATATGTATGGTTCATTCCAGACAGGCAGCTACTATCTGCTTTTGAGCCGTCAAGGTCTCTTCTCCTTGTTTCTCTAACTGTTGGCTAAGAAATGGATCCCAAATTCCCATTGTTCCCTGTGGGTTTTATCTGCCTCTCTTATGGTATTTACTTTGCATTTTCAAAAGAAGAATTTGTCTGGGGGAAGGCCCAGTTCTGCCTTGCTGTCAAGAGAGAAACTTTTCAGACTGTTTTATCCCTTGATAAAACCATAGAACAGGGAGCTAGAGTCAAAAAAGTCAAGATGGCAGCTATAAGTGTACAGCTGAAGCCCCACCCCTTTTCCACATTCACAGCCCAGTCAGCCCATAAAAAGTGGGTGGGGCTTTGATGGCACAGCCCCACCCACCCAGTTGGTTTTTTGAGAACTCTGCCTGATGTCTTTGGATAAAGCTTTGTTCTAAACCAGGGGTGTCAAAAATGGCGCCCGCAGGCTGGATGCGTCATGCACAGGCCACGCCCACCCCAGCTGTGCAAAGACAAAAAACGTTGCGATACATCGAGATACATCACGTGACGCAATTGAGTTTTGACGCCCGTGTTCTAAACTGTCTTGGATCCATGTTATTTTAGAATAGAATAGAGTAGAGTAGAGTAGAGTAGAATAGAATAGAATAGAATAGAATAGAATAGAATAGAATAGAATAGAATAGAATAGAATTCTTTATTGGCCAAGTGTGATTGGACACACAAGGAATTTGTCTTGGTGCAAATGCTCTCAGTGTACATAAAAGAAAAGACACATTCGTCAAGAGTCAAGAATCATCAGGTACAACACTTAATAATAGTCATAGGGTACAATAAGCAATCAAATCATACTAGGAAACAGTCAATATGAATTGTAAGGATACAAGCAACAAAGTTACAATCATACAGTCACAAGTGGGAGGGGATGAGTGATAAGGAGTGATGAGAAGATTAATAGTAATAGTAGTGTAGGCTTTGTAAATAGTTGGACAGTGTTGAGGGAATTATTTGTTTAGCAGAGTGATGGCATTCAGGAAAAAACTGTCCTTGTGTCTAGTTCTTCTGGTGTGCAGTGCTCTACAGCGTCGTTTTGAGGGTAGGAGTTGAAACAGTTTATGTCCAGGATGTGAGGGGTCTGTAGATACTTTCTCAGCCCTCTTTTTGACTCGTGCAGCATACAGATCCTCCATGGAAGGCAGGTTGGTAGCAATTGTTTTTTTCTGCAGTCCTAATTATCTTCTGAAGTCTTTTAAGTTACTGATCTATTTTTCCCCTTTGGTAAAAGAATAATTGTGAACTACTGCTTCAATTAAAAACACACTTGAGATTAGTATTTAATAATTACTGGGCGTAAAGAAATAGTTAAGCAATCAATAATTTATTTTGATTCGTCTTTTAACAGTGTTTCATCCTAGTGTTATAAGAAAAATTTAAAGATTAAAAAAGGATGATCTCATGTGCTTTATCCTAAACCTGTTGGAGAAATACTGGGAAAGAAGGGTGTTAGATTATTAATTATCTGGGCCTTGCAAATATACCGTCTTCTATTCCTCATTACATTTTAAGTTGCAGTGCTGCTCCTGGATACAGGGATAGGAAGGGGGAAAAAGATGATACAATATAAAATTTCACACACAGAATTGTCCCCTGGAAGCTCATATGCTGTTAGAAAAATATCAAATTTAAATTGCGTATACTGTTTAGAAGATGAATGCAGGGCACAATATAGAATAGAATAGAATAGAATTCTTTATTGGCCAAGTGTGATTGAACACACAAGGAATATGTCTCTGCCGCAGAAGCTCTCAGTGTACATAAAAGCTGTAAGTGATAAATCATGATCATAGTCATCATAAAATACATTCATCATAAATAATAAGATACAACACTTAGTGATAGCCATAGGATACTAAATAAGCAATCAACATAAATCATACTAGGAACTAATAAACAATATAAATCATAAAGATTCAAGCAACAGAGTTATAGTCATAAGTACGGTAGAAAAGGAGATAGGTAATAGGAAAGATGAGAAGAAGAATAGTAATATAGTCTTAGTAAATAGTTTGACGGTGTTGAGGGAATTATTTATTTAGCAGAGTGATGGCGTTCGGGGGCAAAAACTGTCCTTGTGTCTAGTTGTTCTGGTGTGCAGTGCTTTATAGCATCATTTTGAGAGTAGGAGTTGAAACAGTTTATGTCCAGGATGTGAGGTGTGTGTAAATATTTTCACAGCCCTCCTTTTGACTCGTGCAGAATACAGGTCCTCAATGGAAGGCAGGTTGGCAGCAATTGTTTTTTCTGCAGTCCTAATTGTCCTCTGAAGTCTTCGTCTGTCTTGTTGGGTTGCAGAGCCAAACCAGACAGTTATAGAGGTGCAGATGACAGACTCAGTAATTCCTCTGTAGAACTGGATCAGCAGCTCCTTGGGCAGTTTGAGCTTTCTGAGTTGGCGCAGAAAGAACATTCTTTGTTGTGCTTTTTGATGATGCTTTTGATGTTAAGTGTCCGTTTTAGGTCTTGTGATATGATGGAACCTAGAAATTTGAAGGTCTCTATTGTTGATACTGTGTCCTCTAGTATTGTAAGAGGTGGTGGCATGGGAGGGTTTCTCCTAAAGTCTACCACCATGTCTCCAGTTTTGAGTGTGTTCAGTTCCAGATTGTTCCGGTTACACCACGAGGCAAGTTGTACAACCTCCCGTCTGTATGCGGATTCATCGTTGTCTCAAATGAGACCAATCACTATTGTATCATCTGCAAACCAGTATTTAACAGATGGATCATTTGAGATGCAGTTGTTGGTATATAGGGAGAAGTGGAGAGAGCACACAGTCCCATTTGTAGTTGTTAAGTCAAGTGCCACCTGTACTGAATTCCTAATTATCCCATAAAAGTATAAATCTCATTTCTCAGCACTCCCATCTGAATGCCACAGTTGATTTAAAAATCTGTCAATTTAAAAATAATCCAATATTCCCAAAAGCATAATCCCAGGAGGAGTAATTTAATGGACTTTCTCATTTTCAGCCGGGTAGCCACTCTTCCATTTAATCCCTTGCCATCAGACGATCCCCTTAAAAGCTTTGACTTTTAGAGCTAAATAGGAAGCAAAGAGAGGGGAGAACCCCCCCCCCAAGCAAACCATGCCTTCTTCCTAATGAAGATGCTTCATGGATTTCCTTGTTAGACAATAAAAGAATAGTGAGTGAATAATTGGTTCAACAGTAGCTTCATTAGAGTCCAAGAGAGAAAACAGGATCTTCCGTGTGAGTAATTTGTGATGATTGGGAAAAGATGGAGCATTTATTACAGACTTGCCTTCTGTTCCGTAGCTGGGAAATTCAAGCTCAGCAGCTCTGAGGTGTGAAAACACAGCAGAAGCAGTTCTGGTGTCTCCAAAGGATCAACCAGCAAAGAAAGCAGTGGTGGGTTTCCAAATTTTTTCCTACCGGTTCTATGCACACTCACACACCTACGGCACAATTCACCCATGCGCACGGAGGGCTCAAAGGCTGACCTCTGTCCGAACAATGATGAGTTGAGCTGTTTTTTAGCTCAGCTGAGGCGTGGCCATCCTCTCTGCCCTGCAAATCAGCTGAGCTAATAAACAACAGAATTTCCATTGATAAGCAATGCAGTCATTTAAGTGAGCTGCAGCCAATTTTACAACTATTTTAAGCAAAACACCCTGGTCATTAAGCAAACCATGCAGTCATTAAATGAATGCAGCTTTCCCCAATAACTTTGCTTGTTGGAAGCTGCCGGGAAGGTCTCAAATTGTCATGCCCCTGTTGGAGTCTGAATCCAGGAGGAAGACAAACAGCTGACAGGGAGTGGGAGTGTGGCTCCATTGGTGTGGAGGAAACTGGGAAAGGGCAAAGTCCGGCTGGGCAGAGCAGGGAAGAGGTAGAACAAAGGAGAGAGAGTTCAGAGGAAGACTCAGGCCCACCTCCTCTTTATCCTAAGGCATGCAAGGAGAAACGGAGAAGAGAGCAATGTGGGTTGTGTGGCTTACGGGGGAGAAAAGGGCCCTGATTCCCTTCATTAGCCACACCTGGGAATGAGAGTTTTAAAATGCTGCAAGCTAAGAGTGGCATCTGCTGGGAACAAACGTGAGTTTATCTTGTGTTGACTTTGGTTGTCTGCGTTCCTGGCATCCTCCCAATTGTGTTGAATTACTGTCATTCTTTCAAGTCTGGAATTCCTTCTCCTGCTCTACTGGATTAATTATCTCATCTTGCCTTGATTGGACTTATAGTTACAGTTTGTGTTGACCATGTTTTGGACTTAATTTTCTGCAGCCAAAGGCTGTTCCTGGGAGAGTTTTTCTCCAGCCAGAAGGTAACCAGGACATTGAGGGCAAAGTTGGAGCTAATAAAGGGACTCCTACTGATTGTCTGACTGTGTTGCTTTTGTGCCACGCCCCTTTGGGTCATCATACAAATGGTGTATCACATGGCCTCGGGGACACTGCAACCAATGTGAATACATGCCAGTTTCTAAGTGCCCGAATTTTGAACATATGACCATGGGGAGGTGGTGTCAGTCAGTAAGTTTGAGGACCGGTGCCACTGTAACTTCGAACAGTCACTAAACGAATGGTTGTAAATCAAGGAGTAGCTCTATGCACTTGGGGACTGCTTCTCAACCGGATCTCTTTTTGGTTTCCCAGTTGAGGTGACAGAGATATCAATGGAGTATCATAACATTGGGATGCCAGCTCCGGCCCTTTTTTCTGAGAAACCACACATCCCAAAGAGGCGGAGCTTGTGGCACCTTATTCTGAAACCTCTACAGAAGGGGTGTCAAACTTAATTGCATTGAGGGCTGCATCAGGATTGTGTTTGACCTTGGGGAGGTCTGGGGGGGGCATGGCCAGGGGGCGTGGCCAGCATGATGTCACTCATGTCATCCCAAGCCCTCTGCCAATGAAAACAGGCTCCCAAGCTCCATTTTCAGCTGGGACGGCCTCCTGCAACCTTCAGCCAGTGAAAATGGACCTCACGTGGAGCCCTCCCTAGCTCCGTTTACACTGGCAGAAGTATCATGGGCCAGTCCTTCGCTATTTCCAGGTTGGCCCCCGGGGACCAGATCTAAGCACTCTGTGGGCCGAATCAGGACCCCGGGCCTTGAATTTGACACCCTGCTCTACATGGTATTCTGAAAGTCTACATGGAATGGTGGCTGCAGTTGTCAACTCATAAAATATTTCTCTGGTCTTTTTAGAGTTGCCAACAGAAAGGGAGGGGGGAGCAGTGTGGCAGCTTGCAAACCGACAGTGCATTCCATAAATGTTTTCAAAGATAGTAGCTAGGTGACTGAAGTTTCTGCCGCGCAAAATTCTAGCTGGAGAACATGATTGATGACTCTGGGCTATGGATGTGTCTCATTGGAGGATATGAATTATGATACAACCAGGGGGTGGGGGGAAACCAGGGTCAAGGGTGACAATGAATGATGTGTCTCAGAGTCAGCTACACCCAGGCAGCGCCCGACATGTTAACTTCCAATAAATCCTTTGGAAGTTTTGGAAATTTGGCTCGAGACTCATGATTTAATTGGGGTAACTGCCAGAATCCTGACAGCGGTTTTATCTGGATACCTCATTTGGTCCAAACCACAGTCTCAGAAAGGGCCATATCGCATCTCTTCTTAAAACGCAGCCTTGGCTGCCAGTGGGCAGAACAAAATTTCCTTATTTCCATATTGTCTTCAACCCCTACATCGTTTAGGTCCATTGGTACCCTAATTCTCTCAAAATACACCTCCTTGTATTTTCACTCTTAATTAGAGGCAAGATTTTAACTCTTGGGGGTGTTAATAGGAGTTATTAATTCTACTTGTTCTCATTGGCTTTAACTGCTACTTTAAGCAGATTTTAATGCCCTCATTTTAAATCTGCTTCTATTGTAAATTGCTGATTTGATTGCTTATTGTACTCTATGACTATTATTAAGTGTTGTAGCTGATGACTCTTGACTCTTGACGAATGTATCTTTTCTTTTATGTACACTGAGAGCATTTGCACCAAGACAAATTCCTGGTGGGTCCAATCACACTTGGCCAATAAAAGAATTCTATTCTATTCTATTCTGAAGAGGTTTGATGGTCAATGGCATGCCAAGTGAGATAGTAAAACAGAGTAAAACATGCTAGCACTCACTGAAAGAGTCCACAGTTTAATCAACCAACCTGTATAACTGCATAAATCTGGGAGCAGATCTTTTGCAAAATGGCTGCGTTAACAGTTTTAAATCTATCCTTCAGAGGCTGATTTTTTTTTAACTGTAAACATGGCCTATTTTCAACAGATATCACTGTACTTAAAAAAAAAGAAATCAGGTTAGTTAAGGCATACAGTACATGCTTATGTTACTTTAATCTTTTTCATATTTCCTAACATATTGACAGGTTATTATTATTATTATTATTATTATTATTATTATTATTAGTATTATGTTTCCACAGAGATAATAAAATGTATACAAATATTATACGATCCCTCAGGTTGCAATTAAAACATCGGGCACCTGCCTTCCTGGAGGCAGCATGTTGAGAAGGGAGCAGATTACAGGAACATAGAATCTAGAATAACAGGATTGGAAGGGACCTTGAAGGTCGTCTAGTCTGACCTTCTGCTCAAGCAGGGAACCCTATACCATTCGGACAAATGGCTGTCCAGTCTCTTCTTGAAAATCTCCAGTGATGGAGCAGGTAGCAACATCTGCCGGCTGAGCGTTCCCAAAAAATTGGGAATTGTACCGCAGGGCTCCATCCAAGCATATTGCTGCTTTTGGCCTACTCGAAGCAGAGAGGGGTAAAAAGGCAAATGGGTTTTGAAAAAAAACAAAAACAAATGGATTTTGAAATGGAAACCAGTGGAACTGAATCCCTGCTGCCTACCTCCAGCAGACCAACTCTGTTTGTCAACTGATATTCACCCATTTGTTTTCTTGTCATTTTTCCTGCTTCAAAACATCTACATTCCGCCTTCAGGAAAAATGATGGTCATTCCGTTGATGGTTAATTCCTGAATGGGGATGTAATAATAATAAAAAAAGAGTAGAAGCTATTCTTCAAAAACTTTTTTTAAAATTCTAAACATGATCTACTTTCAACAAATTCTTGTGAGGGAGATGGGCAGTTTCTATATGAAATGATGATGATGAGAGAGAGATGATAGATAGATAGATAGATAGATAGATAGATAGATAGATAGATGATAGGTAGATATAGATGATAGATAGATGGATGATAGGTAGATAGATGGATGATAGATAGATAGATAGATAGATAGATAGATAGATAGATAGATGATAGGTAGATGATAGAAGGATGATAGATAGATGGATGATAGGTAGATAGATAGATAGATAGATAGATAGATAGATGATAGATAGATGACAGATAGATAGTTGATAGATAGATGGATGATAGGTAGATAGATGGATGATAGGTAGATAGATAATAGAAAGATGGATGGGTGGATGATAGATAGATAGATAGATAGATAGATAGATAGATAGATAGATAGATAGATAGATAGATAGATTGTGTTGGGGGCAGGGGTGCGCGAAGGGAGGCTCAGCCACTCTCATTGTACACAGGTTGTACTCTGACAATAAAGATAATAATAATGGGTGGCCCAGGATTACAGAATGGCTGGCGCATTACAAGAAGGAGCCCAGCCCTGAACGCCCAGGAGAATGGGAATGGGGTGGGGAGGAGATTGGAGGGACAGGAGGAGAGCTCTCTTCCCCTCCCAATTAATGGAAAGAACTCCGTGCATCTGTCAGCAGCTCCATTGCCAGACAATCCCCCATAAAAGTCCCCATTCATCAGTTGTCAGGAGATCCATGGCCTATTCTTCAATTCACACAAAACTCAAAAAGAAAAAAAACAACCACCACCACCGGCTGGCTAATTGGGTAGCGTGTGGGATGCAGCTGGTGCTACTGTTGGACAGAGTGAGGCTTCCTCTCTCTCTCTCTCTCTCTCTCTCTCCCCCGCCTTCCCTTCCCTGAGATAATGGCCAACTTGGATGAAGGGGAGATTTGCAGGGGGTGGAAGGGCAGCGTCATTGTCCTGCTGGCTGAGCTTTGGTCCTGAGAAGAAAGATGGATCCCATTTTTATGAAGGAGGGAGCATATCAAAATGCCATTCGCCCCTTCGGGTGGCCCAAACATTGTCAATCTAGCCTTTAAAAGGGTCAGGGGGAGTTTGTTAGGGGAACTCAGCCCCTGGCTAAGCAATGTGGGGTGAGCTGCCGAGCCGGGATTTAACAGATTTAACAGATCAACAGAGTTGGAAGGGACCTTGTAGGTTATCTAGTCCAACCCACAGCCCAAGCAGAAGACCCTACGCCATTTCGGACAAATGGCAGTCATCAATCTCTTCTTGAAAGCCTCCAGTGATGAAGCTCCCACAACCTCTGAAGGCAACTTCTGTTCCATGGGTTGATTATTCTCATTGTCAGAGAATCTCTCCTTATTCCCAGGTTGAATTTCTCCTTGATCAGTTTCCATCCATTGTTCCTTGTCTGGCCTACAAGTGCCTTGACCCCCTCCTCTCTGTGGCAGCCCCTCAAATATTGGAATAGTGCTATCAAATACCTTCTTTGTAATTATATCTTGGTTTTTCTCTGAGAGGCAACTTACAGAGACATCTCCCTCAAATGCCATCCCCTATAGGCTATCCATATTACAGATTGACAGAGTTGGAAGGACCTTGTAGTCCAAACCCCCATCCAAGCAGACCCTATACCATTTCTGACAGTTGACAGTCCAATCTCTTCTTGAAAGTCTCAAGTGATGGTGCTCCCACAACGTCCGAGGGCAACTTCTGTTCCATGGGTTGATTGTTCTCAAAGTTTCTCCTTATTTCCAGGTTGCATCTCTCCTTGATCAGTTTCCATCCATTATTCCTTGTCTGGCCTACAGGCACTTTAGAAAATAGCTTGACCCCTTCCTCCTCTCTGTGGCAGCCCCTCAAATATTGGAAGGCTGGTCTCCTGTCTCCCCTGGTCCTTCTCTTCACTAGACTAGCCAGGTCGAGTTCCTGCAAGCGTTCATTGTATGTTTTAGCCTTCTTGATAAGTAGGGCCAATAGAGCATAGAATAATAAGGTTGTTAGGAACCTTGGAAGTCTTCTGGTCAAGCAGAAGACCCTATATCATTCTGGACAAATAGCTGTCAAGTATCTTTTTGAAAGCCTCCTGTGATGGAGTACTCACAACTTCTGGAAGTTAACAGTTCTCACTGGCAAGAAATTTTTCCTTAGTTCTAGATTGGATCTATCTTTAATAATCTTCCACCCATTATTTTCTTGTGCTGTCCTAAGGTGCTTTAGAGAATAAACTAAGGCAGCTATCCATCCTTCTCTTCTTCAGGCTAGTCACACCTAGATTCCCCCACCCTCTCATTGTACAATTTAGCCTCCAGACTCCTGATCATCGTTGTTGTTCTCTGCACATTTTCTAGATCTTGATGTTTTTTATGTATCTTGGTGACCAGAATTGGACGAATTGGATGTTGCTCTGGATGTTTTCTTTTTCAATAATTTTTATTGTTCTTTTCCACCTTTAATACATATTTCTGGGTGTTACCATAAAAGAGGACCTGACCTGGGGTGCTCACATTGCAGCCCTGGTCAAAAGGGTCCAGCAGAGAGTATACTACCTGAGACTTCTCAGAAAACAACAACTGATTGAAAAACTGCTGGTGACCTTCTACTGCTGCACCTTAGAGAGCATTTAAACTTACTGCACCTCTGTATGGTTTGCCAATTGCACAGTGGCAGATAGAAAAGCACTCCAGAGGGTTAAGGTCATTGCCCGAGGATCATGGGTTGCCCTCTCCCATCTTTGGAAGAGCTTTATAGTTCCCACTGCCTTAAGAAAGTTCAAAACATTCTCAAAGATTCATCTCATCCTGGGCACCCTTTTTTTGAACTATTACCATCTGGCAGACGGTACAGAATAATAAAAAGAAGGACAAATAGGCTGAAAAACAGCTTCTATCCCAGCACAGCTCTTTTGAATTCTGCTGTATAGTGCAGTGTTGGTGTGGTGTTGGGGGTTTCTGGTTCAATGTGTGAAGGGTGAAGGATGTGTGCTTGTGTTTGTTTTCATGGTCATGGTCATGATGTGCACTGAAGATGGTGTTTGATTTCGTTGTATGAGGTGTATTGACAGTAAACTAAACTAAACTAAATTAATCTTAATTTTAGCATTACTGTGTCATCATTATTATACAATTTCTTACACAAATCAATCTCATGTAAATATCTACATTTGTATACCTTTATATACATTTATCTGTAATTTTCTTATTTCCTTTTATCTTTATTTCTATTATTCAACCAAATGTACCAATTATCCCAAATTTCATAATACTCCGACTCTTCTTTCTCTTTTAATTGTAAGGTCAATTTATACATTTCAGCACAATCTAGAATTTTTCAAATTATTAACTCCTCCGAAGGTGCATTGTTTTGTTTCCCACATTGTGCATCTACTTTCCTTGTTGCCATCAAAATACCTAATAAAATATATTTAATCTTCTTCCTATATTTCCCTTTAATTATTCCCAACAGAAACAACTCCGGTTTAAATTCTATTTGCTTTTCCACTATCTCTTGTATCCAACTCCATATTTTGGTCCAGTATTTTTGGGCTTCCGGGCATGACCACCACATATGATAGAAGGTTCCGTTTGCATTTCCAGCATGCAGGATTCATGTTAGGGTACATTTTGGCCAATCTCATTGGTGGGAGATGCCAACGATAGAACATTTCTATCTGTATTTCTTCATGGGGGTGGTGGGAGGGGTTGTCTTAAATTAGGATTCACACACACACACACACACACACACACACACACACACGTATGGTATCCCACAGAAAGCAGAGCTGATATTTCTGGCTATACTTCCTTCCCTAGGTTCTGTTGAAGAGGTGTGCAACCTGATGCCTCTCAGAGGTTTTACACTTTTATTCCCTTAAGTCCTGGCCAACAGCAGTCCTGAGGTTGGAGGTTGATCATCTGGAAGTAATGTGAAGTTGGCCCACTCTGGCACCGGGCTAATTCAAAAGTATGTTAGGCATATCTATTCTGTGGCTAGCCAGAATATGCTGATTATGGTAGCATGAGGTTTTGTCTCAACTGGAATGTGGTTTTAAGCAGCCAAACAGAAATGTTGTAAGGTTCCTAAGTACAAAGAAGCAATGTAAACTGGAAAAAAAAATCAGCATAGTTTGTTTGGCAAAAAATAATTAGCTTATGATTGTGCTGTGTTTTTGTGTGTGTGTGTGTGTGTGTGTGTGTGTGTTTTGTAAGGGAAGGCTCTGTGATTAATTGAAAACTTGGAACTGACTCTTCTGCTTTGGGTTGTTGTTTTTTTTGTTGGTTTGTTTGGAATTTGTATTTTAGGAGCGCTCCACCTTCCTCTGACATGAAGGGATCTTATAGCTTTGCAAATATTGTGCAAGCAGTTTGATTTCGTTCCTGTCAGTTCACGTTGCTTGTCATTCTATAAATTTGGGGATGGGGGAAAGAAAAAGGATATGTATGTATGTATGTATGTATGTATGTATGTATGTATGCATGCATGCAGGTATGTATGTATTTTCTGCTACTAGATATGTAATTTTGCTTGGGAGCACCTCAGGGTTACGTTATGTAAGATGGGTGGCTCTACAAATCTTTCCAATAAATAATTAAAAAAAACATTTTAGACTTTGACTTAGAATTAGAATAACTTTATTGTCACTTTGAATGTACACTAATTGGCTTGCATTAAAATGAAAGTTCATTGCATATAGCTCTCAAATGGGTCTCCACCTCTAATACACACTATACTATATTTTGCCTGGAAATAGACAATAAAGGGAGATATGCATTATTCTGGGGTAGGAGGGAGGAGTCTTTTTTAAAACAAATGTAAATTATTACACATTCTACCAGTGATGGGACTTAAGACATGGACGGCATTGTTCCATGCAGAATAAATGACAGATCTGACTACAAAGAGCACTTGGGTGTACTTTTTATTAGGAAATGCCAAGCATCCCTGACATGACTGTGGCAAAGCCCAACTCCATTAGCCAGAAAAGTCACAAATCCCTGGACCAAAAGGTATATTGACGGGGGCAGAACTGAATACCTTGGTGTCCTTCAAGCTAAAGATTTATAGCAGAGGTGGGCAACTATGGCCCCTTTATGACCTCTGGAATTCAACTCCCAGAATTCTTGATGCAACACGGCTTGCTCAGGAATTCTGGGAGCTGATTGTCCACAGGTCGCAAAGCAGCTGTAGTTTCCCCACTCTTGATCTGCGGTATCTAAAGAGAAAAACTGTGGTGGAATGTAGTCTGGATTCCCAGGTGGGAGAGGCTGCCTTCTGGAGGAGCAGGAGATGGTGAACTTTTGATAGTTTGGCTGGCAGGAAGAGAGTTAAGATGGCTCCCCCTTAGCAATTCTCAGAATATATCTTTGAAATCACACTTGGTTTCCTTTCATTTCACAAGATTTCTGTCTATAGGTAAGGAACATTAAGGGAAACTGCTTAGCCTGAGAAACATAGCATGCCTTTCTTGGTTTTTCAAGCCTGACAAAACCAGAATAAAGTGTGTGGATGGCTCCATGAAGTCCCTGAGCCACATGCTCATCCCTGGAGCCTTCCAGACATTGGACGACCATTTGACCAGGATTGTATCAGGTCTTCTGCCTTGAACAGGAGTTTGGATTAGAAGACCTTTGAGGTCCCATCCAGTTCTATGTTCTCAGTGAATTTTGGATGGCATTCATCCATCGTAGTGTTTATCTACCTAGACAACTTGAAGAGGTGTGGATTTCAGCTTCCAGAAATCCGGAGTCCCATATCCATGCAGGTTGGGGAATTTTAAGAGCTGAAATCCACACTTCTTCAAGTTGCCAAGGTTGGTATGCTTCTTCTTTCCAAGGAATATCCTGGCAGAAAGGATAATAATAATAATAATTTATTTGACTTGTATGCCGCCCTTCTCCCTAAGGACTCAGGGCAGCGAACATTAAAACAGAACCAAATTTACAGTAAAAATCCATTAAATAGAACAAGTCAAACACATTAAAATACATTAAAACAAATAAATAACCCTAAAACCCCACCCAGGTCAGGCCTGTTGAAATAACCAGGTTTTCAGGTCCCGGCGGATGATGATGCTTACTTCCTGCTTCTCCTTTCCAAAAGCCATTCTCATGTTTCTTCCCAGGTTGTCCAGTTCTGTGCCTCTTCTTCTTCTGCTCATCCCACCTGCAACTGACAATTACTGCTAATCTTGGTATCATCACATTATATACAATATACAATATAATTATAAAGATATGATAAATATAATATAATATAATATAATAATATGATATGATATGAGCCATGGTGGCGCAGTGGTTAGAATGCAGTATTGCAGGCTACTTCTGCTGGCTACCAGAAATTTGGCAATTTGTTCTTGATGGGCTCAAGGTTGACACAGCCTTCCATCCTTCCGAGGTAGGTAAAATGAGGACCCCAATTGTTCCAGGCAATAGGCTGACTCTCTAAACCATTGAGAGAGGGCTGTAAAGCACTGTTCAGCAGTATACGGGGACTGGAGGCTAAAACATATGAAGAATGTTTGCAGGAATTGGGTATGTCTAGTGTCTAATGAAAAGAAGGACTAGGGGAGACATGATAGCAGCTTCCAATATTGGAGGGGCTGCCACAAAGAAGAAGGAGTCAAGCTATTCTCCAAAGCACCAGAAAGCAAGAAAGGCAGCAATAGTTGGAAACTAACCAAGGAGAGAAGCAACTTAGAACTAAGTAGAAATTTCCTGACAGCTAGAACAATTAATCAGTGGAACAACTTGCCTCCAGAAATTGTAAATGCTCCAACACCGGAAGTTTTTAAAAGATGTTGGATAACCATCTGTCTGGTGTAGGTTTCCTGCCTAGGCAGGGGGTTGGACTAGAAGACCTCCAAGGTCCCTTCCAACTCTGTTATTCTATTCTATTCTATTCTATTCTATTCTATTCTATTCTATTCTATTCTATTCTATTCTATTCTATTCTATAAGTCTAAGTGCTATTGCTATTAATTCAGCCTTCCATCCTTCCGAGGTCTGTAAAATGAGGACCCAGATAGTTGGGGACAATAGGCTAACAGTGGAGAGAGGGCTGTAAAAAGGACTGTGAAGCAGTATATGTCTAAGTGCTCTTGCTCTATTATTATTAATTATTATTATCAATAAGCTGTTTTACTGTAGTTTAGGCCAACCCAGTTGACCCAGCAACCTTCCTGTGAGGAACTTAATCGAAGAATGACAACAGCACAACAAACTTTTATTATGGCCGTGAAGTCAAAAAACCCAACATAGAAATGCACCCACCCACAATTACATATATGAGCAAATGTTGTGCATGGGGTAAGTTCTCCCACCGAAGGTTGACTGCTTTTACTGCGAGTTAAGACCATGCTGGCTGGGAATTATGGGAGATGCATTCCCAATGGATCCGGAAAGCTCCAGCTGGGAAGACTAGTTGAACCTGAAGAGGACAAGACAAGAAAGGGTTGCAATCTAAAAGCATTATTTAGCCAAGTAAGGATTGTCACATGAAGTTTTGATTCTCTGCTGCTTCAGAATGCAAGATGACATCTGACGGCTTAAGATACAGGAATGAAGCTATATTTAAAGAAAATTGTCTAGAATCATTTCCCCACGAGCCCTTTACTTGAAGAGGACTTTCCTGAGAAGGAGCTTTTCAGGGTGACCAGCAGCTGGGCTGTTCTTCTGGATTGCTTGTAGCAATGGGTGGCTGAATTAGACAGCCATTAATGGTGGAGGGATATCATCATCATCATCATCATCATCATCATCATCATCAAGAGCTTTTCTATTGCAGAAGGAAAAGGAGAAGATGCACTAGAGCAGCTGATATTCCTTGGTCATTGGTCGGCAACCCACAGCTCTGGAGCCGCATGTGTTTCTTTCATCCCTCTGCTGCGACTTCCTGTCACCGGTTGGTGCCACAATTTTGAGAGGAGCTTCTGGTTAAGTGAGGGGAAAGCATGGCATGCCAGGAGGAACCTCTATGGCAAGGGGCGGGGTTTCCAGTTGGCTCCTCAACTGATAGGGCTTTTGGTTAGGACAGGTAGAGGAAAAAGAACGTGGTGCTAGGAGGAGACTCCATGGTGGGGGAACTGGACTTCTGGTTGGCAGAGGAAAAAGGACACCATGCTAGGAGACATTATGGTAGGGGAACTGGACTTCCTGTCGGCAGAGGAAAAAAGGACGCCGTGCTAGGAGGAGACTCTATGGTGGGGGAACCAGACTTCCGGTCGGCAGAGGAAAAAAGGATGCCATGCTAGGAGGAGACTCTATGGTGGGGGAACCAGACTTCTGGTCAGCAGAAGAAAAAGGATGCCATGCTAGGAGGAGACTCTATGGTGGGGGAACTGGAGTTCCAGTTGGCTCCAGAATTGAACGGGAGGCTCCCAGTTAGGACCTTTGCGGCTCTTTGAGTGTTTAAGGTTGCTGACCCATGTCCTTCATCAACAAACTCAATCAAACTCTTCTCCTTTTTATAAACAGTCTTCCTGATAGTCAATGGACATGTCTCCCATGCAACCCACTTGCCTTGTAGCAAAGGCCAGACTGTGTTCTCTTTTATCCTAGCAGCTCAGGATATCAGTTAGTGACAGTTGATGTCTGGAGACGTCTCTGAGGTCATGTGGCCGGTATAACTAAATGCCGAAGGCACACAGAACACTGTTGCCTTCCCACAAAGGGGTCCCTATTTTTCTACTTGCATTTTTTTGCGTGCTTTCGAACTGCTAAGTTGGCAGAAGCTGAGACAAGGAATGGGAACTCACTCCATGATGCGGTGCTAGGGATTCGAACTGCCGAACTGCTGACCTTTCTGATCGACAAGCTCAGCATCTTAGCTACTGAGCCACCACGTTCCTATCCAGCAATAGAAGAGGCCAAATCTGAGGCCCAAAGGTGACTGCCACTAGACACAAGATCCTTTAGGGAGCTTTTCCTTCCTTGGCCCATAGAGAGGGCCAAGCTAGAGTTCAGTTGTCCCCAATGTGCTTTTTTTTTCAAGAGACAACTGGACTTTCTGGTTTTTCTTTGAAGACTTTTCACTTCTCATCCCAGAAGCTTCTTCAGCTCTGATGGCTGAGAATCTCTATAGATATCTAGATTTGCAATCAATCAATCAATCTATCACCACATGATAAAAAAAGATGTTGAGACTCTAGAAAGAGTGCAGAGAAGAGCAACCAGGATGATGAGGGGATTGAAGGCTAAAACATATGATGAACAGTTGCAGGAACTAGGCCTGGCTAGTCTAGGGAAGAGAAGGACCAGGGGAGACAGGAGAGCAGTCTTCCAATATTTGAGGGGCTGCCACAGAGAGGAGGGGATCAAGCTGTTTTCCAAGGCACCTGAAGGACAGACAAGGAATAATGGATGGAAACTGATCAAGGAGAGATTCAACCTGGAAATAAGGAGAAACTTCTAATGGTGAGAGCAATCAAGCCATGGAACAGAAGTTGCCTTCAGAGGTTGTGGGAGCTTCATCACTGGAAGCTTTCAAGAAGAGATTGGACTGCCATCTGTCAAAAATGGTGTAGGGTCTCCCTCTTGGGCGGGGGTTGGACTAGATGACTACAAGGTCCCTTCCAACTCTGATTCTCTGATAACATATGTTAAGAATAGAACTGGAAGGGACCTTGGAGGTCTTCTAGTCCAGCCTAGTCCAGCCTCTTCTAGTCAAGGAGGAGACCCCACACCATTTCAGATAAATCATTGACCAATCTCTACTGAAAAAACTTCACCCACAACTTCTGGAGGCAAGTTTTTCCACTGAGTTTGATTATTTCCAGAGGGCATCTCATGGGACTTAGAATCCCATCCCTAATGTGCAGGGAATGGAAATGGGCTTCTAAAGAATTAGTGGGTGTGGGTGTGGACCTCATAGAAAATACAAAACCACTCCTAAAGGGGTTTGAGGTTGAGAAAGTGCTGGCTGGAGAATTCTGGCAAGTCCACCCATCCTAAAGTGGCCAAGAGAATTCACAAAGGACGAGGAAGAACCTGGGAGATGCCACCAAGAAAGAAGTCCACAACCCAGGGTTGCTTGTCTGCTGAACTCGGGAGTGACACCAATGTGAATTCAGCTTTTTGGGGAGTGAAAGAGGGAGGTGAGAAAGACAGAGAGAAAGGGCGGGGGGCTTTCCTTGCGCGGAAAGTCTTGGGCCATAACTGCGTCCCGAAAAGTTGGAGAAGAGTCCCAGTCCCCTCACCCAAGCTAAGCGGCCCGTGCGGGTTCGAGCCCCGAAGGCACCTTGGGACGACGCCCCCGACCCGCTGGTCTTCAAGGTTGCCCCGTCAGAAAAGGGCTGAACTTGGACCGTGTGGGAAGTGGGTCACGCGGAAACGGGGGCGCCTTTTTATTTGATCGATTTATTGATTTGTTTGGATTTGATTTGCAGTGAAAAGGGCCCGTTGGGGTTTTCTGGTCTTGGGAATCCCACCGGGCCGAAGTAGAAGCCAAACTCGGGAGTTTTAAGGCAAAGGAGCTCCGCCGGGGGTGGGGAGGAGAGGGGGATAGATAGATAGATAGATAGAGATAGAGATAGAGATAGAGATAGAGATAGATAGATAGATAGAGAGAGAGAGAGAGAGAGGACGGTGGTGTAGTAGCGTCTCCTTCTTGGGCGGAGGGGTTGGACTAGATGACCTCCAAGATCCCTTCCAACTCGGCTCCTCTATAACCTAATCTAAAAGCAGCGGATCGAGGCCAGGCGGCAGAGGGGCGCCTTTGGCCACCCTCTTCTTCCTCCTCGGGGGTCGCCGTGCCAGGAGGATCCCGACTCCGGATCGGGGGGCTCCGGCATCCCGGCGGCGGCGGCGGCGTCTAACCTCATCGTTGGGTCTGCCTGCCTTCCTCCTTTCCTCCCTTTCTCCCCCCACCTCTCTCCGCCGCCCGAGCGTTTAACCCGGCTGGTGGGCTCGTCAGACCCCCCCCCTTTAAGCCGCTCCGTTTCCCGCTTGCCAATAGCAGATTATATATATATATATATATATATAGGAAAGAGAGAGAGGGAAAAAAAGGAGCCGGAACGGGGAGGGACCTCGGCTGTCAGCGCCCATGCAGATTAACCTTTCAATTAGCTCCTCTTATCAAGTCCCGGCTGGCTCGGAGGCTCCGCTCCTGGCGGGGTGGAGGAGGAGGAGGAGAGGCCGGTGGAGCATCCCAGGAAAGAAGGAGAAGGTTTGCCGAGGGGCCAGGTGGGGTGTGTTTTTGGAGGGGAGGGGGACGCGGGTGGGCAGCAGCGGGCAAGCAGGGGAAGGCGAGGTCCCTCCACCCATCACCACCTTTCCTCCTTCCTCCTCTTCCTCCTCCTCCCTTCCTCACCACCCCCGCAGGGCTTTGGGGCATCTTCCACGGGGGCCCAATGGCCGCCCACGGGGGTGGGGGTGGGTGGAAGCGGCGGGACGGGTCTCCCATTGTGTGCGGAGGCGGGCGGGCAGACTGAGTAAAGCCAGCCGGGAGCCCCCCTCGCTCCCTTCCTCCCCGTTTGCTGCCTTCCAACCCGGGAAGAGAAGGGAAGGGAAGGGAGGCTGCTTGCAATTTGCAAAATCCGCTCTTTTGGGGACTCCGGGCTTGCGGGGCTCCTGGGTGCAGCTCGCGATTTTCCTGGAGGAAAATGCCTTGGAGCCGAGGCCAATGGGCTCCCCCCCTCCTCGGCGTCGGCGGGTGGGAGAGAAGCCGCAGCCAAGAGGTCAGGGCGGCCGGAGCCGCTTCCACGCGGGGCCGGGGGCGCGGGTGGGGTGGGTGGGTGGGTGGTGTCGCTGGCCTTGCAAAGAACCCCCCTCCTCCCTCCCTCTTCCCGGTCTCTCCCTCCGGGCTGAGGCTCCACGCGGGGAGTGGGAGGGGGTGAGTGGGTGGGACACGCGTGGGGTCTGGTTCTGCAGCCGGAGAGGCCCCTGCACGTGTCCGGGGCTTTGCATGCCCGGGGAGTGGGGGGCGGCTTCTTTTGGCATGCACTCTGCTGCACGCACATGGATACACACGCACACGCGTGTGTGCTGTGCAACGGGAGAGCGCTCCCCACTCCACCCCACCTTCTCCCCAATCTCGCCCGACCGGACGGGGTTGGGGAAGAGAGCAAGCGCCCCGGGGCACGTGGCGGGTGAAACTCAGAGACGACTTTCGGGGCCGCTTTATTAGCGTGTATCGCGCGCCCGCCCGCCCGTGAAACAAACTTCCTCGGCGGGAGGGAATGGGGAAAGGGTGGTGGTGATTGGGGGTGGGGGTGGGGAATAACGCTCGATTGACACTTCGGGAGCCTATCCGGAGGCGAGGCTCGTCCCTTTCCCCCTCTTGTATTGTTTTCCAGATGTAATCGCCCGCCAATGAGGGTGGAGGGCGGTGACGCTGGGCTTGTCACGGCTTTGCCAGGAGAGGGTCGGGGAGGCGCGTAATTGACGCCTCTCGCCCTTCCAATAGTCTGGTCGTGGTGTGCGTGTGGCAGAACGGAATGGCTGGTGGCGAGGGGACGGGCAGGTCGCTTGGCCTATCGGTGCGGCTGCCTAATCGGGAGGCGGGATGAAAGCGCCCGGTTTGGGCTTTCATCCAATGTCGCGTCTAGAGAGGAAGAAAGAAAATGGCGGCGTGGGTTGCCGTGGTGGGCAGGGTCGCGAGGTAGCTGGCGCCGCTGCTGTTGCTGCCTGAGAGGAACGGGCCGCGAGCGCCCGCCGTTGAAGCCATGTGGCGGGAGCCGGCGGCCAGCGTTTGCTCTGGGGAGCGTGGCTCTTCCGTCACCTGCGGCGCCAGGTGTGGCTCTGCCGTGATTTACAGCCACCTTTTTGCACCTTGGCACTTTAAGATGGGTGGACTCCAACTCCCAGAATTCCCCGGGCAGCTTGGCTAGCTGGAGAATTCTGGGAGTTGAAGTCCTCCCATCTTGTAAAGCTGCCAAGGATCCTTTAGAGATCTTTGGAGACTAATTTTAAAAGCTAAAAGTTGCAAGTGTTTCTCAAAAGGCCATTCAGAAGATCCTCCCCTTTGTCCTGGACCTCTTCCAGAATTTTCTTTTCTTTTCTTTTTGCAACCTCTTAGGCTACCCTGTATGAATTGGCATGGCCAGCTTTAGCTTTTCGAGGTGGGCAAAATGCTGAGTTGCTCTTCCTCAAATGAAGCCAACTCCTGTTTTGTTTTTTAAACAAAAATAAAAAATAAAACCAATCTTCCAATTGTGTGTTGGTTGGGTACATATATCTTTGTGCGCATAATGATATTATCATACATTTCTTATTTAATTATATTTATAACCATTCTAATCAACATTTTATATCATATTGTTTGATTATTATATTATCATTAACATTATAGTTGCTATCTTTCAAAAATATAATCCATCCTTACTAAGTTTATATTTATTCTCTTATTCTTTCAAAATCAATCTGTTATAAGATGTTATTGTATTACCACATATTTTAGTTTCTTATTCTTCTGTCGAACCATTCATAAAATAAATTCCAAATCTTATACTCCTGTTTATCCCATCCAGGTCTTTCCTTGGCCACGATAGGGAAAACTTTGTTTCTGTGATCTCCTGGTGGTCTCCTGCCCAAAGTCTTAAATCTTCCCGTTTTAGACTTTCTAAGAGCAAAGTTTGGCTTGGTTGCAACTGCCGGCTCTGGATGAATAAAACCCAAAATACAAAAGCTTTGAGCTTCATGACTTGTGGGTCCAAGGAGGTTGTCTTCTCCCAGTTAGGAGAGCTTGAACCATCCGTGAAATGAGCGCAAAAAGGGTCAACAGATGCTCTCTGAAAAAAACCCACCACAAATGAAAAGTCTTCAAATTGAGGCCCATTCCTGAGTTCATGAATATGTTCCCTCATTTCTTACTTTCTCATCCATTAAAGTCTACAAATGTGAGCAGAAAAAAAACGGGAGCCATCCACTGATATCTGTGTCTCTCTAGACCAGGGGTTGCCAACCTTTAGGACCTCAGGGACCACCAAACTCATAATTTTAAATCCCACAAACCAGAGACCCTGGGAAAATCCCAAAAAAAGTCTGCAGGAAAATTCCCCACCCTGTTTTCCTACCGATCAATCGTTCTTTATTTGGTATCGCAGGATACCATCTCCAGCTCCATTCTCGGGGGAGAGAGAGAGAGAGAAAGACTTTGGGCTTCATGCAAGGAAAACAGCAGAAGCAGCAGAAGTCTTTCTCTCCCCCAAACTCCGCCAGAAATGAGTCTTTGTGAGACTTGTCGGGCCAGTGCAGCCTCTTGGAGCAGTATGCCTTGCAGGGTCCCAAAGACTCATTTCTGGTGGAATTTGGGGGAAGAGAAAGACTTTTGCTGCTTTCCTTGCGTGCAGCCAAAAGCAGAAGAAGAAAGAAGCGGAAAGAAGCAGCCCGGTGGCCAGGCCAGGTGCATGGGGTGAGTGGGGCAAGTTTCCCCCCTCCGCCCTTTCCCCCCTCCCTTCACTACCTCATGTTGTTTGCAATGCAAGCGATGCAACCCTTGTGTTCCCACGCAGCCTGGATTTATTGCTTTGGGGGCGACATTTCTCTGTGGACCACCAACATTTTCTCGTGGACCACCAGTGGTCCCCGAGCCACTGGTTGGTGACCACTGCTCTAGAGAATCTTCTGTAACTGAACTGCGACTCAGGATCATGGAGCACTTACAGATAGTTCTCGTTTAGTGACTGTTTCGTACAGTGGCCATTCAAAGTTACAACAGCGATGAAAAAGTTACTTTGCGACCAATCCTTGCCTTTATGACCTTCCCAGGTCTGTAAAGCAAAGGAAAGCTGCAGTAAATGCAAGCACAGTTGACTTGGCGACTGCTTTGCTTAATGACTAAGATGCTAGTCCCAGTGTTGTTTGCAGAACGAGGACTTGTCTGTATTTTGTTTGAGCTGAAAGCTTCGTTCAGCCTTTCGGTGCATTGCTAAGGACTGTGGTAACTTTGGGACAAGCTTTTTGTGCACTTCAAATTTAAAGATTTCTCCTTCATATTGTTTTCAATCCTGTCAATTGTGATTTAGTCACAGACCATGCTTAAGCAAACTGTGGCTTATTCATCAGAATAATAGAATGACAAAAGAAGCTTAAGCCCATCGCATATTTATTTATTAATTAAATTTATATAAATGATCATCTCACGAGAAGTGACTCTGCTCAGTGTATAAGAATGCAACAATACTGTGAAAGCCACAGCTTTGTGGCTTGTGTTTTACCATGATCTGTGATATAATGCATCAGTTCTGCTAATGTAGTTTTTAGGCTACATACAACTTGAGATTAAGCAAACAGTGGTTTATATGTGAATCTAGCTAGCCCATTGAAATAGAAGAGTCCATGATCAGCTGCTGGAAGTGTGAATGTTGTAGTTGCCTGGAGGTGAGATGGGCGGTAAATAAATTTAATTATTATTAATAATAAAATTATAATTAATTTAATTGGGAAACTCTTCACTGGAAATGGTATAAAAGTTCTACCATGGTGCCAAAATACTTGCAATTTATTTCTTGATGCTATTGCTACATGTCTCAAATCATTGGCAAACGTTTTTCATCTCCTTTTTTAAAAAAAAAAGTAATTTGAGATGTAAAGAGATACTTTGTGGCTGGGGAAGCAAGGTTAAAACAACACCCCACTGGTCTAGCAAGAATCTGCTGTATGTATCTTTTTATAATGAGCGTAAAGAAGAAGAATGCAAAGTTTTAAAAAAATGTTTTAGAATTGAAGTGTTATTATTTTAAACAAAAACCGATAATAAAATAGGTATCTGTGAAAATAACGGTTATGGTTTTCCCTACAGTTAATGTGAAATAATCGATGGCACTGAGAGAAGTGTGGGAGCGGATGATGCGTATCTAATCCAGTCCTTATTCTTGGTTTTTCTCCCATGATGAAGTCATGCATAGAAGAGAGAAAGTGGATAGGAAGAACTTCTTACTGCACCCTCGGAAAAGTAATTATTTCTTTTCACAGCACGTATTAAATTACAGAATGTTCTACTATAGGTTGCATGATTTATAGAGCATTAAAAGGTGATTTAATAAATTAATGGAGAACATAACCGTATAATCCGTATTATCTCCAGAAGAGAAACGCTACACCCCTTGAAGATTCCTCTTGCTTGGAGAATCCTGGTGGGAGCATGAAATTGCTCCTAGGCCCTGGGGAACAAAGTGCTCGACTCTAGAAGCCTTTTTAACTTGACGGAGCTGGGCTTTTTCTTCTTAGAGAAGGATTTTCCTCTCTCACTGCTCCAACTTTTCACAAACTGCCTCAGGAGATTTCTTCATGAAAGATTTGAGTTGTCCCTTGTAGCCGAAGGAAGCTCCACATCAGAACAATTCAGTCAGGCAGGTGCCAATTGGTGATATGCTACCGGTTCACACCGGTTCTACTGAACTGGTTGTAAAAAACCGACAATCAGCTGAGAGAAGGGGAAAAAATCCTCCCACAATCAGCTGAGAGGAAAAAGAAGAGAAAAGCCTAGGATTGGCCTTCCCACCCAGCCCACCAAGCCACACCCACCGAACTGGCGGTAAAACAATTTGAATCCCACCACTGGTGCCAAAGCAAGTAGTCTTTGTCATATGACCACAATTGAGTCCAGGATTTCTGTCCTTAAGTGAGACATTTGTTAAGGGAGATTTATTTATTTATTTGACTTATATGCCACCCAACTCCCAAAGGACTCCAGGTGGCTCACAGTAAAAAACACAAAAATGACATTTATAAAAAATTTAAAAACAATTTAAAAACAGTAAACAGAAGGGGGATCTCACTAGCTCACAGTCGTGAGATCAACAGCCCCATGCCTGTCGGAAAAGCCAGGTTTTAACTGCTTTGCAGAAGGTGAGTAGGGTGGAGGCAGTCCGGACCTCAGGAGGTAGCTGGTTCCAGAGAGCCGGAGCAGCCACAGAGAAGGCCCTCTCCCGCGGGCCTGCCAGCCGGCATTGTTTAGCTGACGGAACCCGGAGAAGACCGACTCTGTGGGATCTTACCGTCACAGGGAGATGCAGGGTAGGAGACAATTCTGGAGATAAGCTGGTCCTGAGCCATATAGGGCTTTATAGGTAATGACCAACACCTTGAACACCTTGAATTGCACCTGGAGATGTGCCCCCTGTTTCATGACATTTCTTGTTAAGGGAATCACTTCAGTGCATAAGTTAGTAACCCAGTGGTTAAGGGAATCTGGGTTTCTCATTGACGGATGGTGCTTGTCCGAAGGTTGCAAAAAGGGGATCACGTAACCCAGGACGCTGCAACGGTCATATGTATGAACCCGTTGTCAAGCATCTGAATTTTGATCCCACGATCATGGGTTGCAAAGGTCGGAATTGTGGAAAACACAGTCGTAAGTCGATGCTAAGCTAACAATTGGAGCGATTCATTTAACAAGTGGGGAAAAATCTGTCTTGCTTAGCAACAGAATTTGAGGGCTCGATTGTGGTTGTTAAGTGAAGCGTTACCTGTATCGTTTGATGTGAAGAGAAAATGAATCCTTGTGGACTGTAGAAATGTGGTTCTGGGTGAGAGTAATGGTCAGTCAAACATGCTCAAAAGTTGCCATGATTAAACACTCTTGCCTGCTTGGTGGTCCAGCATAGGGATCATTGACACGGTGCCCCAGTTCTTTTAAATCTCTGTTTTGTCCCTTTGAATTTTATAGGGACTTTGCAAAAT
>CM019151.1:88717883-88840510 GCA_009733165.1 Naja naja
CCCTTTCCATCTCTCTCTCTTCCCCTTGATGCATTTGAACCATACTATGACATAAGTGATGATGAGATTAGTAATGATTGTATCCACAACCTTCAGGCAAGGATATTTTGCTTTTAGTGGAGCTGGTTACATGGGGAAGTCTAGTATCTTCCAGCCTCATACAATCTCCACGCCCAATAAGACTGCAGAGGCAGAGTGCTTAGAACATGGTGAGATTTTTTAAAAAATGGATTTGGGGATGTTGAGAAACTGGTAGTTTTATGTGTCTAGTTACTGGGGTTTATTTCAACTTGGAGTTTGAAAGGTGGCAGATGCAACATTGGCTGATACTCTATCTTCTGGAAGACTGAACTACCATCAATGTGAATTTTGGAGTTTAATTCTAAGAAGCACGTAATTTTCCCCAGTCCAACTGGTGCTTCTGAATATTAGCTAACAACAAATGCATTGGTCAATAGAGGTGTAGCTTTTGAAATGAAGTGGGAGGTATCTACATTCTTAAATGACGAACTGACTTTTGCTGCAAATGAAACTTAACTTGCTTTCTAAAAATACTCTTTAGAATTGATGAAGACCTGGAAAGATTTGTACCGACCAGAGAGGAAAGCCACCAAGTGGTAGAGATGTATTCCATCTGGTGTAAGAATATGACTCCACTTCCCTATGTTGGTTGATGAAGGCTTTGCTTACAAGATCATGCCCGATATTCCTCACAATCTTTGTATCTGAGGGATGACTTCTGCAGATGGTGGTACTGGAAGGTAAAATGTGAAGACGTAGGAGAAGGATCATTGGTAGGAAGAGGAACTCTTATGGGTAACTCTTCTGGGTGGAAGATTATTGGTCAACCATGGTAAAGCTTGCCAACCCACTTTACACAGAGTGGATTCTTGAAGCTATACACAAAGTCAAAAGACAGAAGCAAAGGCCCTCGGAGGAGAGAATTTGCCACGCCGTTTGCGCATCCCACGGCTTAGACAAGAAGACCGTCTCCGAACAGTTGGAGCTGAGCGTCCAAGATGGCTCGGTTCTCAAAGTTACCAACAAAGGCCTTGCTTCCTATAAGGACCCAGATAATCCTGGGCGTTTTTCATCTCTTAAAATGGATGACATCCCGAAACCCTCGAAAGGATCTAAGGGAAGCTGTCACGAACTTCGGAATGTGGATTGGAATAAGCTCCTGCGAAGAGCCATCGAAGGGCTTCATGAACCCAATGGATCTTCCCTCAGAAACATAGAGAAATACCTAAGAAGTCAACACGACCTTGCAGGTATCTTCAACAACCCCGTCTTTCAGCGGCGGCTACGCCTGGGAGCCAAACGTGCCGTCAATAACGGGAGATTATTGAAAGAAGGACCTCAGTACAGGGTGAACCAAGGTAGCTCGGAAGGCCGAGGGACATACAAATACGATTCGTTTCCAGCCTCCCTCCCGCCCGTCAGCCTTTTGCCTCACGAAAAGGACCAGGTGAGTGGGCCAGATTGTTTCAAAAGAGCTCTTAGTGTGCTTTTTGTTGGAATGCTTGTTTTGTTTTCTTTTTTTCAATAGTTAAAACTTTTTAAGTTAAAACTTTTTAAGGTTCTGGTAATCATCTATAAAGCCCTTCATGGCTTAGGTCCAGGGTATTTGCGGGAGCACCTGCTGCCAGCAATGACTGCCCAGCGCCCTGTGCGCTCCCACAGGCAGGGTCTCCTCAGGGTGCCATCGGCCAGACAATGTCGGCTGGTGACTCCCAGGGGGAGGGCCTTCTCTGTGGGTGTGCCTGCCCTTTGGAACCAACTGCCCGCAGAGCTTCGGGTGGCTCCTGACCTTCGTTCCTTCCGTCGTGACCTAAAGACTTGGCTTTTTTGATCGGCCAATCTGGACTGATGGGGTTTTTAATTGCTTTTAGATTTCTTGGTGGTTTTAATTTTTAATGTAATTGGGGTTTCGTGTTTAATTGCTTTTTAAATTTTGTATTTCTCTTTTTATTTCTGTGAGCCGCCCTGAGTCCTTCGGGAGATAGGGCAGCATAGAAATGCCATCATTAAATTAATTTTTTCAATCTGATTGGACACCCGTGCTGCATAAACATTTGATTTGATTAACCACATTGAGAGAAATATTTAAGTGCAATGGTTGTGGAGTTTTTCCAAGTGTCTAGTGCAGTGGGATTCAAATTTGTTTTTATGACCTGGTTCTGTGGGCGTGGTGTGGCTTGGTGGGTGTGGCAGGTGAAGGATACTGTAAAAACTCCATTCCCTCCCCACTCCTGGGGGAAGGATAGTGTAAAATCCCCATTCCCTCCCCACCCCACTAACCTGCTTTCCAGCTCCGTTCGCCTGTGCAGGGCAACCAAAGAAGACCCAGACGATCAGCTGGGACTCAATGGGAGGCAAAGAATAGATGGGGCAGGGCCAGTCAGAGGTGGGATTTGATGGTTCTCTGAACTACTCAAAATTTCCGCTACTGGTTCTCCAGACTGGTCAGAACCTGCTGAATACCACCTCTGGTCTAGTGGTTTCAAGATGCCTTAAAATCTCACGTCCTTCGTGAGCGTAAAAATATTTCAATATCTATTCTCCTTTCCCAAAATAAAACTTATGGATTTGAGGACTATCCATCCAACTAATGCAGGAGTGCTTAGATCTGGCCCGCGGGACCGCCCTGGAAAAGCAAATGACCAACCCGCGTTGCCTCTGCCAGCAAAAACAAAGCGACGGCTTCCTGAAGCTCTCTGCTGGTGAAAATGGAGCTCGGGGAGGCTATGTGCAGCCCGCACGGGCTCCATTTTCGGCAGCAACAACCTCCTGAAATGGATCCCCCCCAGCCCCACCCAGTGTCAGGACTCCAACCAATCCACCCCCATTCAAATCATAAGTCTCTAGCCGCATCTCTCAGAAATAATAAAATTGATTTATTAGAAGTGGCCATGTTGACGTTAGCTGGATGAAGCCGATACTAAAATACATCATTCATTTCCCTCTTGACCCTGGTCTTCCCCCCACCCCCTGGATGTATATTCTCCAATGGGACACATCCATAGCCAAGAGCCATCAATCATGCTATCCAGTAATATTCTTGAGCTCCGACAACTTTGGGCTGCCAGGGCGATGATCTAGTACACTTAAGGAATGCACTGTTTCCCCCCACTCCCTTTTTCTGGCAGCTAAAAAGACCAAAGGGGTATCTTTTTAGTTGACACCTGGGCCACCACAGGTGCCCCCAACACAAGTGACTCCGAGCTGGCCACGCCCACCCCGGCCCCCCAAGGTCCAACACAACCCTGATGCAGCCTTTAATGAAATCGAGTTTGACACCCCTGAACTAATGCAACTGAAAGAGAGTCGCTACTTAGAAGCCCATAAGTGTAAAAAGTATTGCTGGTTATGTGGTGCCATTTTTGTTCGCAGTGTCAGATATTGGGGTTCAGATTCAGACTGGGAAGATTTGTTCATTTTTTAAAAAAGAATATGCATTTTAAATTCAGATTATTGGTATTAAGAAATCTAAGAATAAATAATACAATTTTTAATCTTTTGAAATGTTGAGGACTATATGATCAATCGGTCCACCTTCTCCGGATCACCTCTTCCTGTTTTCTGCAGCATGAAACTTGTTTCCCGCTGTGCAATTTAATGGGATTCCAAATCTCTTTATTGTCAGTCAAATTTGCTATTTTGGTTGCTGTGGATAAGTATGCACTGGAGTAAAGCAGCTGTGCATGGAAGACACGCTTAATGGAAATCATTATTGGACCTCTTCCGTGGTCTTTTGTGTGACTTGCCAGTTGTTAACTGTCAACAGAATGGAGGTTTTCTTATTCCATTTCTTCGCAGGATAGATGGCTTTTCTCCATTTGCCTCAAATTAATTGACTGTGCAGGTCAGCAGGGCTCCCTGACTCATTAATTGAAATCTGCCCTTGTCATCTGAATGCAAATGATTCTGATCCAAACCTTGTTCCAAGTAAACAAACACCAAACAGATAAAAGCAAAATCTTTTAATGCTTCTCTGTGAATTCCATTAATTCACGGTTAAAAGGCTGTTTCAAACTAATTGTCTCTGATAAGAACAAGCCTTGCCAAGGTTGTGCACCAGATTAAGTTGCCAAGAAATATTCCAAACAAAAAGTCTTCCAACACAAACCAAGATAGTCTGAACTTCCACAAGGCTTGAAGTGCAAGAACTTCTTTGCTTCCTGCAAAGAATCCCGGTCTCTCAGGCTGGCTTTTATCTCTTAAGGGAGGGGCTATTACCTTGCAGCCTTACTCCCGAATCGCCCGTGCTGCTGCAGTTGCTGTTTCCTACGAGCAGTCCTGTGCGCACACGCACTGGGCACAGGCTCCTCGGGGTCCTCTGCATCACTGCTACCAGCCTCCACAATCTCCGAAGGCAGCACTCCACTCCCTGATGGTCCTGGCCTCATCCCTGCATCACACGCAGGCCCCTCATCCGAGTCCTCACTCTCGAGATCTCCAACCTGCTGCCGGCGAACCACAACACCTACTGCAGGGTATTACCACCCATCCAATCCTTCGGCATCCTTACTGGCATTGTACAGTTTCACAACTGAACCCAAAATACAAGTACCGTGTCATCTCCAAATTTGGATTTTCCACCACAAATGTGGACTGTGAGCACCACATTTAGCTGTTCATGTTAGTTGTTCAGTTACAGGGTTTTCAAATGGTTCAGCAAGTGTGATTTTACCTAGTTTGATTATTTTAATACGTTCCCAAATGCAGATAGGATGCAGGCAGGCTTCTGAAAAATGGAACAGGGAATGTTAGGGATATATTTCCCCCAAAATACGATCTACCCTGAAAGTAAGCCCCAGCTTGATTTTTACATGCGTGCCCAATATAAGCCCTACCCCCAAAATAAACCCTAATTAAGATCATGCCCACTCCAGAGTGGACGGGTAAAAATTAAGCTAGGGTGAGGATGGGGGGTGGAGCTTCCCTACTACTTACCTTTGGACAGTTGTAGCCAGGCCTCACACACCCCAACACCTGCCTTGCTGGCCCATTTCTTCTGCAACCAGCAAGGCTGGCAAGGCTTTCCTGAAGGCCTCTGTAGCTGATAAGAAAGTTCCAGATCGATCCAGAGCTCTGTTATCAGCTGCAGAGGCCTTCAAGAACGTCTTGCTTGGTCATTCTTGAAGGCCTCTGACAGCGAAAAGGAGGCCGGGGGCGACGCACGCAAGTGAGGTTAGTCAGTTGATGGCATTCCCCGAAAATAAGACCCAGTGCCTTTTTTGGTGGCAAATATAAGACAGGTCTTATTTTCTGGGAAACACAGTATTCACTTATTGAAGTGGAAATGCTTCAATTAATAAAAAGAGAAAGGGAGGAGGTCAATGTTGCATTCACATTTCTGGTGCTGACTGCTTGGTAACTTTATCTGAGTGTGACATTTCATGGCTCAAAAATCCTCTTGGCTTCTCTCCCTAAGATCAAACGTGCTGCCTCCTTTGATCTTCAGAACGCCTGCGAAATTCTTGGGCCAATTCAGCATTTGGATTTATTGGTTAGTCATGAGAGCCTATGTGCATCTGCTGGTGATGCCTGCAATTTCTAAATGGGAACTGGGATGGCTTTGCCTTCCGAAGTGCTCCTTATAAGGGCCTGACCATGCTTCAGTAGATGCCTTAATATCACACACCTTATTTAAACTATGATCTGAAAACGAGAGCCACCTCAGCTCCTTCAAATAATTTTACTGCACATATGCTACAAAAAAGGAAGGATTTGGGGTTTTCTCTTACTTGTGTTATTACAGCAAAGGCGCTAATATTTGTTGTAGAAATAAAAGTTAGTGGTCATATAGAAATGTAGGAATACAGGCAGTCCTCAACTTATGACCACAATTGAGTCCAACATTTTATGTTGCTAAATGAGAAATTTCTTAAGCAGGTTTTGCCCCCATTTTACAACTTTTCTTGCCACCTTTGTGAAGTGAATCGCTGCGGTTGTTCAATTAGTAACTTGGTTGTTAAGTGAACCTGGTTTCTCCCATTGAAGGTCGCAAAAGGGGATCACATGAGCCTGGGATGCTGCAACTGTCATAAATGTGAGACAGTTGTCAAGCATCCGAATGCAAATCACCTGACCCTGGGGATGCCACAGTGGTCATAAGTGTGAAAAACGGTCATAAGTTGCTATTTTCAGCATCATTGTAACTTCGAACGCTCACTAAGTGAACTGTTGTAAGTTGAGGACTACCTGTAACCAAGGATGCAATTCAATTGGTGTAACAACCAGTTTGGTAAGCGCGCGTTTTGCTACTGACCTTCTCCAGCAATGCGCTGTGCCGCGAAAGCTGAGCTTGAAAACCAGGATATAAAGCACAGACTAGAGCCAGGGCCAGCAGCTGGGCCCAACAGCTGATCATTGGAGCAAACTGGTTCGCTCACAGCTGATCCTCGGAGCTACTGGTTCACCCGAACTGGCCCAAACTGGTAGAATCACACCCCTGACTGTAACGTATTAAACTTACATTCCATTGTTTATCCTGGAATATCAGACTGCATACATACATAGTGCTTCCTCTCTTCATATTTTCTCACAACAACCACCACCATTCTGTGGCAGGGATGGGATTCAAATTTTTTAACAACCAGTTCTGTGGGTGTGGCTTAGTTGGTAGGCGTGGCTTGGTGGTCATGTTATTGGCTGGGCGTGGCCAACTCAATATCACTCACAACGAGGCACGCATCTCCTTGCCTGGCCTCTCATGACTGTGGAGATGCTGCAACAGTCGTAAGTGTGAAAAATGGTCATAAGTCACTTTTTTCAGTGCCATTTTAACTTTAAATGGTCACTCCACACAAGCAAAGTACCAGCAAAGGAGGGGGAAAAACTCCAGAGAAGTTCCTGAGACAGGAAGTCTATTCCTGCCAAGAATGTAATAAGGGTTAATGGAGAGGCAGTTTCTGTAAGCAACACCAGAATGTTTCCTTCCTGCCTTCCATACAGGATTAGGCCAGTAATTTCTTCTAACAACTGGCTCTCAGAACTGCTTGGAATGTTAACAGCCAGTTCTAGCTAGGTGCGAACTGGTAGAATCCCACCCCTGTTCTGTGGGGTGAGAAAAAGAAGGTCTAATCCAAAATTACCAAGTGTGTTTCTGAGACTGAGGACAAAGGAAGACCTGGATGTCTCCAGGGTTACTCTAACCTTGGCAACTTTAAGACTTATGGACTTCAACCCCCAGAATTCTGGGAGTTGAAGTCCACAAGTCTTAAAGTTGCCATGGTAGAGACCCCTGTTCTACATCACCCTAGCTTTGTTGACATAGAAGCCACTGAGGCTCATGGCTGAAGTGCTGGTGATTTTAACTTCCAGTGACTGTGTAGCACCCACAGTCCTGGGCTTGCTTTGAATAACAACTTATTCATTTTTCAAAGATCTTGAAAGAGTCTTGCCTGGTCCCACTGTGACAAGAACACTGGCCAAATATTTCCTTTTTCTGCAGGCCTACTTCAGCCTTTCAAGCTGCAGCAATTGTTTCCACGAAGGTTTTGTCCCAAATGGGTCTATGGCAATTAAAAGAGCCTTGGTGGTGCAGGCTGTTAAATGCCTAGCACTTAAGTTCCAGCTGCCTGCAATTAGTGCAGGCTCGAATCCCACCAGGCTCAAGGTTGACTCAGCCTTCCATCTTCTCGGGGTAGGTAAATTGAGGACCCAAGATTGTTGGGGGCAATAAGCTGACTTTGTAAAAATGCCGCTTAGTAATAAGCAGGCATATACAATGGAATGAAGGCTATTGCTGAGAGCATTGGGTTGCGCTCCAAAAATTGTAAGCCGTCCTGAGTCTTCGGAGAAGGGCAGCATATAAATGTAATTTTAAAAAAATTCACTAAGGCCAACTCACCACAGCTAACTCACCACGGTTATCTTGCCGCAGGACAACAAGAGTTACATTAATATCAACACACGCACACCCACTTATTATAAGGCCGCCAACTGTAAAAGAAGTGCAATGGTGTTATGCTACCGGTTTGGACCGGTTTCACTGAACCGGTAGTAAAAAAAAGCCTCCCACGATCAGCTGAGAGGATCACATGCACGACCACCGAACCAGTAGTGCAACAGGTAGGATCCTATTGCTGAACAAGTGGTGTCTTACTTGCACTCCCTAAATACAATACTATACAAAAGCCAGAGTTCTGGAAGGAAGACAGTTCTTAAAAAACAATGACACACATTCTAACCCAAAGCCTGGGAAAAGATCTACATTTTCAGGATCTTTTGAATCCAGCACCAGCTGAGAGACCTTTGAAGTGTGATGTGGCTGGTGTTATTTATTCCATACATTTTGTTTTCATTCAGAGAATCAGTATCCTGGTTTCATCGTATTTATTAACTTCAGTTTTTCTTTCCAGTGGGATTCATCCCTTATCTGTCTTCTCTTTTCTTTTGCTCTTATTTTTAAAAGTATTAATTATTTCTTTCATGCCAGTAACTTGAACCTCTATTTTTCTCCCTCTTTTTTTTGGGGTCTCTTTGTTCTTGATCTCTACTATCTTACATAAAATGAAATTAATCTTTTAAAGCTTGGCAGCTCATTCATCCTCCCTTATTGTCATTCTGAGCTCAGTTTGATGCTTTATCAGAATCACAGTTGCTGATCAGTCTCCAAATATGGAAAAACCATGTCTGCTTTTGAAGCCTTTAAAAAAAACTTCATTTGGATGTTTAAGGATTTTTAAAAGTTAAACTATTTTTAAGAAGCTAGCATGTGAGGAAGAATTACATGCCTAGCCAGTGGGGAAAAATGTGCGTGGCCATCCATGGGGCTGTGCCTGTTTTAATCTACTCTGAGCAGATAAATAATTGATTGGAATTAAGATTTAAAAAGAGAGTTAGTCTCGTCTAATAAAAAATAATGGCAAATTAAAAATGTAAAACCGGTTAAACACAACCTACAAATAGTTAATTATAATAACTGGTGGAGTTTACACATTGATTTCCATACATTTTCTAATGCAATGGTGGAAAAGTATCTTTAGCTGCTGATGAAAGGGAAATGCTTCCTCTGAGCCAGGTGTAACTTTTAGCCAATGGAGCAGGCCAGGTGTTGAGTTGATCATGTACCCTTACAATTCATTCTTACTCAGTCCAAAGCATGCCCTGCTTTTGAATGTTTGGATGCCATAATAAATAATCTGGATTGCACATCCATGTTTTGTTTTATTCCAAGGATCTAAATCAGGAGTCCCCAAACTTGGCATCTTTAAGACTTGTGGACGTCAACTCTGCTGGCTGGAGAATTCTAGGAGTTGAAGTCCACAAGTCTTAAAGTTGCCAAGTTTGGAGACTCTGATCTAAATCTTTTTTTCAGTAGCAGAGTTGTCCCTCCCAAAGCCCATTCAAACTGAGTTTATGTCAGAGATAGGATTCAATTTCTACTTAACTCTCGTTGTTTCCTCTTTCATTGCACATTTTCTTTCCTACATTTGGAACCAAACTGTTCTTTTTACACCAGTCCACCAAACCTTCTACCTCCTCCTTGTAAGCATCCTCCTTGTCATCCTGGATAAGGCCCACTATTTTTGTATCATCCACATACTTCAGGGTATCAAACCATGGGTATCAAACTGTCCACAACAGTCATGGGTCAACAGGGACCCATGTAGACTTGGGACACAGCCCTGAGGAGAATCTGTGCTCATAAAAATGGTATTGCAATATTAGTTCCAACTCATATATTCTTCTTCTTCTTCTTCTTCTTCTTCTTCTTCTTCTTCTTCTTCTTCTTCTTCTTCTTCTTCTTCTTCCTCTTCCTCTTCCTCTTCTCTTCCTCTTCTTCTTCCTCCTCTTCCTCCTCCTCCTCCTCTCCTCTTCTCTTCTTCCTCCTCTTCTTCCTCTTCTTCCTCTTCCTCATCCTCTTCCTTTTTCTCCTCTTCTTTTCCTCCTCCTCCTCCCCTCCTCCTCCTCCTCCGAGTTAAGCTTGATTCCTGGTGAGTTGAATTGAATTGAATTTATTGGACTTGTATGCCACCCTCTCTCCCTAGGGACTCAGGGTGGCTCACAATATAAAAATACACAATACAAAATAAATTAATTAAAATTCAATTAAACCCCAAGCCCAATAAAATTTAAAAACTTAATTAAAATACAATTTAAAAACCCACCCCACTTCACTTCAGTCCAGGCTGGCCTGCTGAAAAAGCCAAGTCTTCAGGTTCGCGGCGGAAGGAATGGAGGTCCGGGGATAACCGGATTCCCAAGGGGAGCTGATTCCACAGGGTGGGTGCTCCCACAGAGAAAGCCCTGACCCTGGGCGCCGCCAGCCAACACTGTCTGGCCGACGGCACCCCGAGGAGGCCCTGCCTGTGGGAGCATACAGGGCGATGGGAAATCACCATGATGTCTGCTTGGCCACTATATTGGAATGGTTTCCCCTCTTCCAGAGGATGTTTAAATTTCCTAGTATACAACCACTGATGAAGTACCTTCCAGATACTAATTACTTTCAACTTAGTTGGATAAGTGGAACCATCTTCTGTGTCTTTTCTTCAGTAGTTGTTTTCTTCGTTTTAATTTACCCTCTCTCTTTGTAGCCAATATTGTTTTTTTCCTTACCTGCTTTTTTTAGCAGTCATTTATTCAGACTTTTGTGTCTTAAAGTGTACCTTTCCCTCCCTCTAGCATCCAATTTTGGTTTTTTGTCCTTTTTCCTTCCTCCATGACAGATCTGTGGCCAGACATGATCTGCTTCTTCTGAACAGAATTTTACAACACTGTTTTGTTTTCTATTTTATTTTAACAAGTTGCAATGTAAAACATTCATTGTTCTATGCTATGAAGGAGTCATAATTTTGATTCATGTTTTTAGAACATAAAGTGTATGTGTGTGTATTAAATTAAACTAATTTAATTCCTGCAAGATTGTACTCAGAAAGTCTCTTGTATCAGTTAGTTATGGCAATTAGTTGTCATTGGCAGAAAAGCAGAATTGATGCATCTGTTCATATAGATTGTTATTGCAAGGGCTAGATGTCTTAATTTCTGATCCTGGAAGCTAAATAGTGCTTTTCATCTGAAGCTATTGCTGTAAGATCTCTTACCAACTCAGTGTGTTGCTTTCGGTAATTTTGTCGCTCAAATCCAATTACCGTGCAGTGTTGTTGAAATCCAGCTTGTCTTGGCTGCGGGGCGAAACATTTTAAGGTTTATCAAGGCTCACTTATACTCAATGATGTAGATTATGTAGATTGTTTTAAAACTGCTGTGATTCCAGAGTTCTTGGGGTGTATTATTTATTTTAAAGAATAACAGAATGGAGTGGATTGCTTTGAGAGGTAAGACAACCTTTCATTATTCTGTGGTATCACTGATGATCTCTGCAGAGCCATAATTATTCCATATCTGCATAGTATAGAAAGATAAATAGCAATAGCCCTTAGACTTATGTACCACTTCATAGTGCTTTCCAGCCCTCTCTAAGCGATTTACAGAGTCAGCCTTTTGCCCCCAACAATCTGGGTCCTTGTTTTACTGACCTCAGAAGGACGAAAGGCTGAGTCAACTTTTGGGAGGGAGGGAGGGAGGGAGGGAGGGAGGAGGGAAGGAAGGGAAGGAAGGAAGGAAGGAAGGAAGATAGCAATAGCCCTTAGACTTATATACTGCTTCATAGTGCTTTATAGCCCTCTCTAAGCAGTTTACAGAGTCTGCCTCTTGCCCCCAACAATCTGGGTCCTCATTTTGCTGACCTTGGAAGGATGGAAGGTTGAGTCACCCTTGAGCCGGTCAGGATCGAACTGCTGGCAGTGGGAAGTGAATTAGCCCTGCAGTGCTGCATTCTAACCACTGCGCCACCATGGCTCTATGCCTAAATGCCTAAAAAAAGATCAGAAGAAAGTGAAGGTGGCACATTCTCCCATTTATTACAAAATCTTCTCATTTCTTTCTCCGGTGGAAATCCCTAATGTTTTTGAAAAGATATACACCTATGATGGGGAACCAATGGCACAGGTGCCGGAAGTGGCACGCAGAGCCATTTCTGCTGGCATGCGAGCCGTTGCCCCGTTGATCCACTCTGCATGCGTGCGCACCCCTGGCAGCCAGCTGATGGTCGGGTATCTGCTGCGCATGCGCAGGGGAGATGCGCATGTGGGAGGTATGTGTGCTTGCACAGGGGTGGGGCACATGGGGGGGTGCGAACGCATGTGAAGAGGCTTGTACGAGGGGGGGGTCGCACGGGCATGTGCTGGGGGGGTCACGTGCCCATTACATTATGGGTGCAGGCATGCGTGTGTGTGCGTGCGCACACGAACTTTAAGCACACGATGAAAAGGTTAGCCATCACTGATATACACCAAGTAAAACAAAACACCATTCATGTGAACGAATAGAAAGAACAAGGACCCCATTTTAAATCTGTGAAAAGAAAATATCTAAGATCAGAATTGGAAATCTTTCAGAAATCAATTCTGATCAAACTAAGAACTAGTATCACTTCAAAGGCTGGTAGCATTGTCCAGAATAAACTTTGGTCGATCGTTTCATGTGCCTAATTTTACCCAGCATTACTTAGATTAGGAGTATTTATGATAATACTAGCTCTGTACCCGTGCTTCACTACGAAACAATGTGATCGGGCTTAGTTTTGGGGGAGGAAAATAAGGAGGAAAAATTTCTGCCTCTGTCTACCAGCATCCATCGGTATTCATCTGGCTAGCATCCTGTCAGTGTCTGAGAGAGTTGAGGGCTGTTTGGAAACTGAAACATGGAAACTGAAAGAGTATTTGCTGTGTGAGCAAGAAGGAGACAGCAAGGAGCCTGGGCGTGGCTTAGCTCCACTGTTCTGTACCAAAGCTGCTTGGTGCTCTGAAACTAAAACTCCTCTCCTCTGCTTGTATTTTGCATTTGGAACAGATTTCTTTTCAGGTGGGGAGTAGAACTCCTTAGCATCAGAGTGTGTTAATAATAATAGAGGAAATACTAATGCTCTGATGGTCATGTCGAAAAATCCTTTCTTAGTGATCACCTAGAAGCCAAGAGGAACATACATGCCAAATTTCAAGTTTGTAGGCTTTACGGTTCTGGAGAATTTGTGATGGTGCGTGAGGCGTATTTTGCTTTTTTGCCCCAAACTATACGGCCTCCCCAAAATACACAAAGAAGGCATACCTCTGAGACCCATAGTCAGCTCTAGAGGAGCACCACTACAAAACCTAGCCAAATACCTAGCAAAGCAGCTACAGCCCCATGCTGAAGCAGCGGCTTCACATGTACAAAACTCATACCACCTCTTAGAAATGATCAAAGATCTACACGTGGAACAAAAAGATCTGCTTGTAAGTTTCGATGTGGTTTCACTATTCACTCAAGTCCCGATAAAAGAAACCCTAGAAATCATCAAAAACAAATACCAACCACCCAAACACCACATGGAACTAGCAGAACAGAGGAGCGAAAGGGAAGTGGTGTTTGCAGGAGACAATTAGTTCGTTTAATTAGTGTGAAGATTTGTTTGTGACTCTCAGAGTCTTAATGAGGTTTGATCCTGCTTAGTTTACGATCAATCAATAAACTGGTTGCATGCTGATGTATACAATACCTGGGCCTTATACTCCCAAATTGGTTTACTATTTTTATTTTGTCATATCTTTGATGCTTTGATTGTGAGCGCTAATAACATATTAAGAATGACACCTAAGTAGCTTTATGCAAATACTATCATTATTATTTATACTATGTTGCACTGCAGTTGTATAGTTTGCCTTCTTCATTAATGCAATGAGAGAATCATTAAAATGCCTGGTGTTCAAATATTTGATCAAACTTCAATTAAAAACCATGTATTTCAAGTTAAAGGAGAAAACTCTACAGATTTGTAATTGAACATGACAGCTGTTCAGTTTAATTACGAGCAGATAACATTTTTTTTTGGAACACTTGCTATCAAGTGAGCCACCTAAAGAGATGAGATGAATGATGCATATAGGCTGAGTAGAACCAAAAGTAATTGGTTATTTTCATTTAAAGTTCCATTCTTCCCGCTTAGATTAAATAAGGGTGATTATTTCGTGAGTCAATAAAGAAAAGAAGTATGCATGTCTAGCTGTGCTGTTTAGATCTTATGACAGATGCTTCTGAAAGCATTGGCATTCCTATAACTCTGAAACATGCAGAGGGGATATTAATGAGCTGCTTCAAGTGATGTACAATAACTTTGCTCTTGGATGAAAACAGATGTGAGTGACTCTGTTTAAATATTAAACAGACTCCAGGCCTCTATCAGCTTGTTTTAAGGTGACCTAACAGTATTGTATTTAAAAAAAACCCACTTCAGATTAAATGCCGAGTGCTTGACCTTGTTTAAATAGTTGTAATTGATTACGGTTAAAGTGTTGGTGAAAGTACTATTGGTAGCAACTATCTGCTTTACCGAGGCGTGTTCATTGACCTGGACAAGGCATTTACACGCCTTTTTATAAACACATAATCCAAGCAATAGGGTAAAATAAAAACAGTTTAAGGGTGGAATAAGCATGATAAAAATGGCAAGGTAGCTAAATGCTAAATTAGGAATATTCTCAATTTAGATAAGAACCCCCACTATAGTCTGTGAGGGTATCTGGTGTATAATAGAATAGGGATCATAGAATGTAAGGAATCTTGGAGATCATCTAGAGTCTAGACCAGTGGTAGCCAACCAGTGGGCCAGAGACCACTGGTGGTCCGCAGGAAAATTTTGGTTGTCCATAGAGAAATGTTACCCCCAAAGCAATTAATCCAGGCTATGCGGGAACACAAGGCTGCACTGCCCACACGGCCCACGGGAACACAAGGCTTGCATTGCGAACAACATGAGGTAGGGAGGGTAGGGAGGAAAGGGTGGAGGGGAGGAACTTGCCCTACTCACCCCATGTGCCTCACCTGGACACCGGGCTGCTTCTTTCCGCTTCTTTCTTCTTTTGCTTTTGGCTGCATGCAAGGAAAGCAGCAAAAGTCTTTCTTTCTCTCCTCCAAACTCCACCAGAAATGCGTCTTTGGGACCCTGCAAGAAAGACTTCTGCTGCTTCTGCTGCTTTCCTTGCACGAAGCCAAAAGTCTCTCTCTCCCCCCTGAGAATGGAGTTGGAGATGGTATTCTGTGATCCCAAATAAAGAATGATTGGTAGGAAATTTTCCTGCAGACTTTTTTTGGGATTTTCCCAGGGTCTCTGCTGCTTTTTGCAGAGACCTTGGG
This sequence comes from Naja naja, assembly GCA_009733165.1. Taxonomy (NCBI): domain Eukaryota; kingdom Metazoa; phylum Chordata; class Lepidosauria; order Squamata; family Elapidae; genus Naja; species Naja naja. Next base: position 88,733,070 of record CM019151.1, read on the forward strand.
AAAACATCAGCAAGCCACCGTCAGTCAAAATTCATATTAGTGGTCCGCGGGATTTAAAATTATGAGTTTGGTGGTCCCTGAGGTCCAAAAGGTTGGCGACCCCTGGACTAGACAACCTCCCCCTCCCCTGTGGTGGAATCTGCAATACTGCAGCATCCCTGCCTAAATACATCCAGCAGACTTTTGTAGAACTCTTACCATTAGGAAATTCCACCTGGCATGAATAATCTGATTCCTTGGCATTTTAAACCCATTCTTTTTGTTTCAGCACTGCAAATCAGTGACCAAATCCACCCCATCAACTGTATTATGATTCTTTAAATCAGGGGTGTCAAACTCAAGGCCCTTGAGCCGCATCCGGCCCATGATGTGGCTAGATCTGGCCCGCAGGGCTGCCCTAGAAACAGCGAGGGGCTGGCCCCTTAGTCCCAGCCAGGCACTTCCCTGGGCACACACACAGGCAATGAACGCATGGGGGGATGGCGGTGCCTGGCAGCAGCTGCAGCTCATTGGCCTTTCCCCACCTCGCCCCACCTGGTCTCACCCAGCCTCCCCTCATTCAGCCTTGCCTCGTTCTGCCTTGCCGAGCCTGGCCTCACCCAGCCTCTCCTCGCCCAGCCTTGCCTTGCCTCACCTCGCCCCACGGTGGCACCAACAGCAGCAGCAGCCCCGAGGAGGTAAGCATGGCTGGGCGCCATCTCAGGGAAACAGGTCTGGGCTGGGCTGCAGGGTCCCAGGAGCTCGAGAACTGGCCACGCCCACCAGCCACACCCACCAAGCCACGCCCACCTCATCATCTTACATGTACAAAGGTTGCCCTTTGATGGCAACCACAACATTAACGCGGCCCTCAATGAGATTGAGTTTGACACCTCTGCTTTAGATACTCTATTGTGTTTTTCTCCATCTCTGTCATCTGCAAATTCGATAGTCGTATTTTCGAATCCCCATTTGTGGTGCCTATAAATAAGTTCAACAGGAAAGGATTTATTAGGGTCAGCCAATTCTGCATCCGTCCTAATGATATCATAGCCCAGCCTGGTTTTGGCCTCATGTCGGCTTCCTTGTTTGGAAACGTTCTCAGATGTTCTGCTAAAGTCAAGATACACTCAGAGCTGGGTGGGAGCTGGGAGATCTTCTAGTCCAGCCCTTTGCTATACCATTCCAGGCAAGTAGCTATCCAGTCTCTTCTTAAAAGCTTCCAGTGATGGATCACCCACAACCTCTGAAGGCATGCCGTTACAATGATTATTTGTTTTCATTGTCAGGAAATCGTTCCTTAGTTCCAGGTTGCTTCTCTCCTTGTTTCATCCATTGCTTCTTGACCTGCCTTCAGGTGCTTTGGAGAATAGGTTGCCCCCCTCTTCTCAAATATCAGAAGATTGATACCATGTCTCTCCTAGTCCTCCTCTTCTCCAAAACTAGCCATTCCCATATCCAGCAACCATTCTTCATATGTTTTAGTCTCCAGACTTTTCATTGTCTTAGTTGCTCTTCTCTGCACTTTTCCCAAAGCTTCAACATCTTTTTTGTCATGTGGTACCCAAAACTGGATGGAGTATTTCAGGTCTCTTGCTTGGCTAGGGGTTTGGACTAGAACAGCGGTTGCCAGCTGATGGGCCGTGGCCTACTGGTGGGCCACGAGAAAAATTTGGTGGGCCGCAGAGAAATGTCACACCCAGAGCACCCCCCCAAAGCAATTAATCCAGGCTGCGCAGAAACACAAGGCTGCACCGCCCACATGGCCCACAGAACCCTCCCCACCCACTCACTCGTTACCCGGCAAACTTGCCTGCTAAATTGCTATTTTTCCTACCATCAGCTGTTCTGCTAATCTGTTTAGATTAGCTAGGAAGCAGGAAATGGTTGGATTTCTTGCTTTCTAGCTGGTCTTTAGATCTTCAGCTCTGCTTTTAAGCACAACCGAACCTCCCTTAGGACTGAAGGTTCTATTATTCAGTGCAGCTCACAGCAAGCAAATTTTATGTGACAGACTGAGCTAGCCGATGGCAGATAGATCACTGAATGATTCTGTGAGCAACTCAATCTGCCTGCCTGCTTTGCCTGATTTTGGGTAAAAGTTGCTCTTTTTTTAATAAAAAATTCAATATTTACATACATGGTGTGTTGTGAGTTAATTTTGTGAGTTTGCTTGCTAGCAAATTTTATGTGACAGACTGAGCTAGCTGATGGCAAATAGATAGATCTCTGAATGAATCTGTGATTCTGTGAGCAACTCAATCTGCCTGCCTGCTTTGCCTGATTTTGGGTAAAAGTTGCTGTATTTTTAATAAAAATTCAATATTTATATAAATATTTATAATATTTACACACAAGCCATGCCCAGCCAGTCACATGACCACCAAGCCACACCCACAAATTAGGCCACACCCACAGAACTGGTTAGTAGTCCCTGGGATTTAAAATTATGAGTTTGGTGGTCCCTGAGGTCCAAAAGGTTGGCCACCCCTAGACGAGAAGACCTACAAGGTCCCTTACAACTCTGTTTATCTGTAAATAAAATGGTACTAACACTTCACATGATTTTGATTTATGCCTCTGTTTATACAACCAAGGACTATATTCGCTTTACTTAACAAACTGATTACTCCAGATATTGATTGGAGACATAGATAGATGATGGATGGATGGATGGATGGATGGATGGATGGATGGATGGATGGATAGATAGATAGATAGATAGATAGATAGATAGATAGATAGATAGTGTTGTGGTTAGCTGGCAGCAGGTGCGGACGGCTGAGGAGAGTGAGGACTCAGATGAGGGGCCAGGACCATTAGGGAGTGGACTGCTGCCTTCAGAGATTGTGGGGGCTGGCAGCAGTGATGAGGTTCCCGAGGAGCCTGTGCCAAGTGCGCGTGCACACAGGATTGCTCGTAGGAAAGAGCAGTTACAACAGCACAGGTCGACTCGGGAGTAAGGCTGTAAGGTAATGGCTCCTCCTTCAAGAAGATAAAAGCTAGCTGTGAAACAACGTATTTTGCAGAAGGCAAAGACGTTTTGAAACTCCAGCCTTGTGGACATTCCAGTATCCTGAGTTTGTATTTGAAGATTCTTATTTTGCAAATTATTTCTTGTCTGTTATCTTTTGGCAAGTCTTGCCCAGTTTGCCAAGGCTTGTGCTTATCACAGCTAATTATTTTGTAAAAGCATTACAAGGTTTCTGTTCCTTTTGGATTGTGTTTGATTTGTTGGAAAAAGGCATGGGTCAGAACAGATAGAGGGATGGAGAGATGGAGGATGGATAGATGGAGGGATGGAGAGAGGGAGGGAGGGAGAGATAGATGGATGGATGGATGGAGGAAGGGAGGGACTAGATAAGCCCAATTCCTGCAGTTGTTCTTCATATGTTTTGGTCTCCAGCCTCCTAATTATCTTTGTTCTTCTTCTCTGCACTCTTGATGGCCTCCTCAGAATCTCTGAACATATTGACACAACAGAACAGAATAACAGAGTTGGAAGGGACTTTGGAGATCTTCTAGTCTAACTAGACTAGGTACTAGACGGGTACTTGTGGGAGCATCTCTTGCCAGCATCAATTACCCATCGCCCGGTGCGCTCCCACAGACAGGGCCTCCTTGGGGTACTGTCGGCTAAACAGTGTCGGCTGGCGATCCCCAGGGGTAGGGCCTCTCTGTGGGAGCGCCCGTCCTGTGGAATTAGTTGCCCTTGGAGCTGCGGTTGGCCCCTGACCTCCGTTCCTTCCGCCGCGGCCTGAAGACTTGGCTGTTCCAACAAGCCGGCCTGGACTGAGGGGGGATGGTTTTTAGATGTCTTAGGTTTTAGTGAGTGCAGGGTTTTAGATATTGTTTGGCTTGGGTTTAATAATTTTTTAAATAATTTTAAATTTTGTAATGTGTGTTTTTATGATGTGAGCCTCCCTGAGTCCTTCAGGAGATAGGGCAGCATATAAGTCCAATCAATCAATCAATCAATCAATCAATCGTGTCAAACTGGATTTCTTCGAGGGCCGGATCAGCATTTGTTGATAACTTTTAATGGATCTAGCCAAAATTAATCTTCAAAAATATTTATGATCAGAATAATCCTTTTATTGTAGAAATATAAACTTACATCATGTCTATGTTTTCTCTTAGGTACATCATTCTTTCAGGAGAGGGAGGAGAGAGCTAAAAACCAGAAATCAGTACCTTTTTTATACTTAGTGGGAGGGGAATATGCAGTGATGCATCATGGAACTTGTATGCTTAATATTAGGAACAACAATGAACATTTTTTTGTTATATGAATAAAGTAGTTTGGCATTTTACCTTAACAATTCCCATTCTAAGGTCAAACTGGTTTATCATTGGAGGAACATTAACATAGATATTATCATACATCATTTATATATTTATACACAGCTTCTTTGTCAGATATGAATGTTGTTTTGAGGGAAGGGGCTTGGTCAAAATATCTGCAGTTTGTTCCTTAGTCTCACAATGTACAGCTTTTATGAATCCAATTTCTGACAACTGTCTCACATGTTTGTACTTAATGTCGATGTGTCTTGACCTGTGGCCTACAGCATCGGCTTTAGATATATTTATTGCTGCTTTGTTACCCTCCTGAATGATTATGTGGTATGAAGGTTCTTTCCAAATCTCCATCACTAAATCGTCGAACCAAATTAAGTTATGTGCGGCCTTTGATAAACAAACAAATTCGGCTTCTGTAGTTGAAGTTGATACAAGTTTTTGTTTTCCGGTATACCAATGTATAGGACTATCATTCAGAAAAATAACATACCCTGAAGTACTTTTTTGTGTTTTGACATCTCGGGCCCAGTCGGCATCTGCGTAACATGAAAGTCTAGGGGTGCTTGACATATTTGGATTAAGTGACAAAACCGCATCAGCGGTATGTTTCAGATATCTTAATAATCTTTTGATTGCATTCCAGTGGTACATTTTTGGGTTATTTACATGTCTTGAGAGTAAGTTGACAGATAATGCTATGTCAGGTCTAGTCCAATTGGCTATATAAAGTAGCGAACCAATTGTAGATCGATAAACTGTATTGTCCTTAAATATCTCATCATTATTAAACATGTTCTTTAGGAAGTCAGTCTGCATGGGGGTATCTGATGGTTTGGCATCAGACATATTGCATTTTTCCAGTAATTCTAATATCTTTTCCTTTTGTGACAGTATGAAACCATTTTGCGATTCGGTAATCTGAACCCCTAAATATTTATCGATTTTTCCCAAAGATTTCAATGAAAAATGTTTTTGAAGTTTTTTGGCAAATTGGTCACATTTAAGTTTACTTTTACATATGTACAATATATCATCGACATAGACAAGTACTTTTTCACATATGCCTTGATCCCTTTTAATAAATACACATTTATTTTGGGTGTTAGTCTTTGGTTCTCTGTTATCTGGTGTTATTGGTCTTGTCAAATGAAGAACTGACCAGCCACCCTCACAAAATAGTTCGTTAGTTTCATGATCATTCTGCCTGTTTCTCCCTTCCTCATTCTTTTCAGGGTTATCCTTTTCCTTTTTTCCCGCCTTCCATTTTAAAATTCCTGCAGTGATTGGCTGCTGGTCGGCCGTTTCTATTGGCTGTGGCTCTGGGCTGTTTAGATCTGAAAATGGCATCTCAGCATGTTTTCCCACCTCCAGTAAGTCTAAACAAGATTGTAAAGGACTTAGGTTCAGCTTGCTGTTTTATTTTCTTTCTCTGTTTGCCTTTCTTCATTTTGAGGGTTGTCTATATTTTGAAAAGTGCTCTTAATTCTGTCGGGTCCTTGTTGCCTGTTGACATTTCAATGATTCTGAGTAGGGTTGATTTTAAATCTTCATTTTTGTCAGTTATTTTGTCTTTCTCCTGGGTTTCATTTCTTTCAGCTGTAGGAGTTTTACTTTCTTCATCCAAGGCAGTTCCTATTATTGCTCCCATTGGTGTCAGTTGAGCTGCCATCTGTCTGGTGAAGGCTCTCGTATTAATTCTGGATTTTTTTTCTGATCCTGACATGTTTTGTTCAAGTTAATTTGGCAACCAATCTCTGCTACCATTTGTTGATAACTTTTAATGGATCTAGCCAAAATTAATCTTCAAAAATATTTATGATCAGAATAATCCTTTTATTGTAGAAATATAAACTTACATCATGTCTATGTTTTCTCTTAGGTACATCATTCTTTCAGGAGAGGGAGGAGAGAGCTAAAAACCAGAAATCAGTACCTTTTTATACTTAGTGGGAGGGAAATATGCAGTGATGCATCATGGAACTTGTATGCTTAATATTAGGAACAACAATGAACATTTTTCTTATATGAATAAAGCAGTTTGGCATTTTACCTTAACAGCATTGTAGTTGTCCTCGGCGGGCCGGCTGGGGGGACAGGACAGGATGGATGACAGACAGGGCGGATGACTCCTGTAGCACCCTGCTGGCCAAAATAGGGTGCAGGGGAGCATATTTTGGCTGGCAGGATACTGCAGGAGTCCATTCAGGCTGAAAATGGAGCACGGAGGAGGTCACACATGGCCCCCCTGTGCCCATTTTTGCTAGCAGAGGCACCGCGGGCCGGTCCTTTGCTATTTCCAGGCTGGCTCCACGGGCTGGATCTAAGCACCCCGTGGGCCAGATATGGGCAGTGGGCCTTGAGTTTGACACCCCTGTTCTAGTCTAACCTTCTGCTGAAGCAGGAGACCCTCTACCATTCCAGACAAGCAGCTGCCTGGAATGCTATAGGGTTTCTTGCAAGGAACAGACACAACTGTCACATAACATGAAGCTGTGCACAAGCTGTCCTACCCATGGCTGCTACTCTGTTTTTTTGCTTCTCTTCCATTTAATACGTCACCTGTCAGGGAAGGGAAATGATGCAAATTATATAATACAATGTCAATAGCAATAGCAATAGCGTTTAGACTTATATACTGCTTCATTGTGCTTTACAGCCCTCTCTAAGTGATTTTACAGAGTCGGCCTCTTGCCCCCAACAATCTGGGTCCTCATTTTACCCACCTTGGAAGGATGGAAGGCTGAGTCAACCTTGAGCCTGGTGAGATTTGAACTGCCAAATTGCAGGCAGCAGAAGTAGCCTGCAGTACTGTACTCTAACCATTGTGCCACTGAGGCTCTTTAAGATGTAGATGACATCATCATGGCTTGTACCAGATGTCTCTATTCCCTATTTTTGGTACTATCTTTTGGTGCAGATTTATGATACCTGGAATAAATTGCTATCCTTTGGCAGAGGCTTGAAATAAATCTGTAAAATTATGTAGCAATATAATATATGTTCATGAATAATTATCATAACCTATCAAAGCATTTTCTTTGCGTCACCTGTTTAATATATGTGGCTGCCTATTAAGGGTTTTTAAACCCAATCTAGTTACTCCAGAGAATTTTCCTGCTATAACTGTTTGTCTTCTTGAAATCTTCTTTAGAACTTAGCGTTCCATAAATTACTTTTAATAGTTTCAAATGAATTAAATTGAAATAATACTGACATTAATAAATGGTGAATAAGGGACTTTTAAGTAGTTCTTTGAGATACACAGTAATTTCCCGATTGCTGTGTTTTAAGGTGGCACTGCAGTTGCAGTGTTTATTTCACCTGTATGATTTTGTGAGGTGCTCTGAACCTAATAATGTTGTCTGTATTTTCAACTTCTTATAGCTAAGCGTGTGCTCACAGACCCGGTTATTAAACCAGTTGTAACCCACCACTGAACTGCAGTGCAATTTTCCATTATTCCATACAAGTATTTTTAAAAAGCTGATAAGGATTTATTTCTATATAAGTTGGGCCAAGCCATGTTTTTTATACCCTGCTTATGCATGATCAGTTGAGTAAGTTATATTGATTGGCTTCACACATTGTGCTGCCCTTCCTTCCTTCCTTCCTTCCTTCCTTCCTTCCTTCCTTCCTTCCTTCCTTCCCTTTCTGCATTCATCTGCTGTTTTTCATCTATCACTCATAAGATTCTTTATGGATGATATTCTGTGCTTATAAATGGCCTGATTGCCTCCTCTGATCAGAAATTATTCTGATTTCCATATGATAGAATGTTTGCTTTTTTTTCTTTAAGTGTCTTTCCTTCTCCTTTTTCTCTGAAAGTACCAAAAGCATCATTTTCCTTCAAGTTCTTCACCCCTTTTGCTTAAGGAGTTTTTGATTTATGCTTCGCTATTGTGCTGATCCCATAACAGACACAACAGTCAATCATAATGTCAAGAAAGAGAAAGATGTTTTGAAAAATATATTCTTTTTAGCAGTGGGTAATAATCAAAGTTCCCTAGTAATACTGGATATAGACATAATGAACTGCTTTTGAATACTGACTTAAGTAAAAACATTTTACGGTAGTCACAGGTGGCAAACATGTATTTTAAGTACATTTCTACTCAATTTACTGATTAGTAGCCAAATCCAGCTAACATCAAACCGTAAACATTCTGAAAATTATTTTAGGCATATGATATCCTTTATCCTTTATTCAGACTCTCACATAAATCCTATTGTTTATTAATTCTACCAGAAATAAACAAGAAAATTATCTTCCACAGGAACAGTAGGGATCAGAGGTGGTATTCAGCAGGTTCTGACCAGTTCTGGAGAACCGGTAGCAGAAATTTTGAGTAGTTCGGAGAACCGGCAAATCCCGCCTCTGACTGGAGATTTTACAGTATCCTTCCCCTGCCATGCCCATCAAGCCATGCCCATAGATCCGGTAATAAATTTGAATCCCACCACTGCTTATGTGAGTATATAATGAAAGAAAGGAACAATTGCAACTCTTCCTTTAGAGGCGAGGAGTTTTGCACAGAAAACACATTGAACTGAAAAATTAAATCTATCCCCACAATTTGAATGTAGATGTCCTGCAATTCAGGCCTTTGCAAAATTCAAATGTTTCAAATTCTTTCTGTTCCCGAACACAACTTTGAACTAATTTCAAGAGTATATGTCAACTCCAATGGTTGAAATAAGATTTACTCCCAGGTAAGTGTATGTTGAATTGTGACCTATGCACACTCCACTATTAATACATGTACATGTTCCAGTCAGTCTGGGTAGGATATAAGTTGAGCGTTTCATCCATAGCTCTTGATAACTATGAACTATTTCTTATATGTTGATTTTCTTTTTTAGCTGCAGAAGAATGGAACTGGTTTTTTATGCATCTAAGATGCTTCCTTTCATAAGCTGGAAATACCTAATCCTGTTTCCTAATACCCATGAGGATCTAGATCAAGAGTCTTCAAACTTGGCAAGTTTAATTAAGACTTCAACTCCCAGAATTCCCGAGCTAACATGACTGGAGGAAGAATTCTGGGAGTTGAAGTCCACAAGTCATAAAGCTGTCAAGTTTGAAAGACCCCTGGTCTAGATCATATAAAGAATAATTCTAAATTTTGGCAAATTTATTGCTAGTTGGCAGGAATGAATAATGTTTTGGAAGCAAGAACTGAAGTATTTAAATGTACGAAATTATAAAAGGGAAAATGTTTCTGCTAATAAAAACGGGATCCAGTCCAACTTCTTAACACATTGAGGTCAAGAAAAAAAGAAAAAGTTCTTTGGAAGAAAACTAACTGTTAATTTGACGATTCTTTCCATAGCCTCGGGCTGATCCCATTCCCATCTGTAGCTTCTGCTTGGGGACAAAAGAATCAAACCGTGAGAAAAAGCCAGAAGGACTTCTATCGTGCGCAGACTGTGGTAGCAGTGGTAAGTCATTCAGCCTGGCCCAAACGAGAGTTGCCAAGGCATGTTTATATTTCCAAATGGAAGCTTATCTGAGATGCTCCCGTCAACGGAAGGAGAACTTCCCGTCCAGGAAGGGCATAAGTTAGAAAGCTTTCTTCCATGATTGTAATTCTCTCTGATGTTCTTTCCACCCACAGAGCAAAACGGTAGCATTTAGGAATGTCTGCTTTCCGTTTTAGTCTTTTAAAAATAAAGAGTTGAAAGTGTCATTGGCAGCTGCCCATCTAACCTGATGTCAACCATAAAATATTTCTATGGTCTTTTTACAATTGCCAACAGAACATGAAGTTCAGTAAGACTTCAGTAAGAAGTAATGATTACAATCACTATTTTACTCTTTACTCCATATGGTTTTTGTAACGTGCCCATATGCTCAGAAGATGGCATGCATAGCCTCTCTTTGGTATAATGATGAGTCTCAAGAACACTTACACTGTATGCCTGGGGTTCATTTACTCAAAAGATTAATTCAGTCACCTGTTGCCTCTCTTGATAGGTAATATTTTGGATGGTGAGGGTAATTTTGGGCAAATCACTTTATTTATTCTAGGGTTTATGTTGTTCCATTTCCTAAACCGTTATGTAGAAGATACATTGGCCCAGGCAAGAATGCATAAAGGATTGGAAAAATATTTGTCATTCTCAGTTTTTACAGTTTTGCATAATGTGTCTAGAATCAGAATCAAACACCCAAACTCGTATATATTAGTCTTTGTCATTGCAGTTTGTCTGTTCTTCAGAAATAATACAATGACATGTTCTTCAACGGTGTCTTTCTTTCTTTGTGTCTGTCGCTTTCATCAAAAGATTGTAATATTATAAACAGAACTGCATGATCCAGCAAACTAAAATGTGACCACATGGTACTTAGTTGCCTTAGTGTGGTGAGAACAGATTTAAATGAAGAAAAATGTATTTCAGAGTAACTATAGCTTTAATATATGGGTTACACCTGTTTGTGGGCTCTGCATTCAAATTAGCAGGACCCACCTTGGATCTATAATAAAATATTTTAACCAAACATCCTTAATCTTGTCCCTGAGTGAGAATAAACAACAGCGGTCAGTACTGATACAGTTTTACTGTAAGAAAATATAAGATAGTCCTTGATTTAGAGCCGGTTGCTTAAAAAGTTTGATGACAGAGCCCCCAAAAGCTACTTAAATAACTTTGTAACTTTTTTGCCCGTTTTCTGCATTTATTTTCAGTTTTGGGCAAAAAAAAAAGGACATTGGAAAATCGATCAGTTTAACAACTGTGATTTTCGCTTAATGATCACGACAAAATATAGGGGGGTGGAATCAGATCCAGTCTCATGATGCAGCCTCAATTCCTTAACAGTCATAATTCTGGGCCCAGTTAAGATTGTAAGTTGAGGATTTCCTTTCCTAGGGTTTCTGTCATAACAGAACGCTAAAATAAATCTTCTCATTCTTGGTTGTTTCATAGGGCATCCATCCTGTCTTAAATTTTGTTTGGAGTTAACAACAAACGTGAAGGCCTTAAGATGGCAATGTATTGAATGCAAGACATGTAGTGCCTGCAGAATCCAAGGCAAAAATGCTGTAAGTAATATATTATATTTATATTATACAATATATAATTATATAATTTATATGACATTTATTTTGTATAGTAATATTTTACACAATACTCACTTGGCTTATATAGGGCTAATACATAATTATTAGTATTTCCTACTAGCATTAGAATGTATACTAATTGTATTTCAGATATTTATATATCGCCCTTCCTATAACTATGATCAGGACTGCCCTCAGTATTAATTTATAATAAAATTGTGACATCATTAAATATTTATAGAAATATTTAATGCATCGGAGACAAATTCCTTATGTGTCCAATCATACTCAGCCAATAAGGAACACCCTATAGCCATGATGGCAAACCTATGGCAGGCGTGCCACAGGTGGCACGCAGATCCATTTGTGCTGGCACGTGAGCTGCAGGCAAACTTACCTCACTGGGCCTGCGCACACCTCACAGCTGATTTTCAGCAGATTTGAGGTCTTTTTCAGCCTCCCAAAGGCTTGAGGAAGGCTTCTGCAGGCTTCTGCAGGTTTTGCAGGCCAAAAACTAGCCCGTTTGTCACTTCCTATTTTCGAAAACTGGAAGTGACAAAGAACTTGGCCTAAGCCTGCAAAGCCTGAAACCTCCTCAAGCCTCTGAAACCTCAAACCGCCAAAAATCAGCTGTGAGGTGCATGCAAGGAGGCAGGGTGGGTGGGGGATTGCGCGTGCATGTGTAGGAGGTGTGGGGGGGCACACATTGCCTTCTGGGTGCTGGCATGTGAGCGCAAGCGTGCAAGAGCGTGCACAGTTTTTGGCACAGGAGCCTAAAAAGGTTAGCTACCACTGCCCTAGATTCTATATTCTATTCTAAAATATTTGCATGAAGAGAATGACAGGAATGAGAACTAGCCAGGCAGCCCAACTGATAATTTAGCAAGAGCCTGTAGTCATGAAAATACCAAAAATTTTTGAGATTCCCTTCATTTATTTTTTCCCCTTTCTCTCTTTCAGGATAATATGCTTTTCTGTGACTCTTGTGATAGAGGTTTCCACATGGAGTGCTGTGACCCTCCACTCTCTCGAATGCCAAAAGGTGAGCTTTGCATCTGTAATGCCTCCAGGTTTCGTTCACTTATGCCGTCACTAAGGGATTCTGTGAGCGATTTATGGAAAACCCAATAGGGTAGAATCCAGTGTATGCTTACGATTGAGCATTCGACGTTTGAAGTAGCTTTCTTTTACTAATGGCATTCATAACACTTTCAAAATTTAGGTGTCCCATGAAAATCTCCTTTTCAAGGGTCTTGGTCAATGTTTTGATGACATGCTAAATAATGCTCAATGAGACATGAATGAGACTAACCCTGCTTAGCTTCACTGCACAATTCTTTCTTCCTCATTCTGCCTGGAATACAATCTGGAAACTTTTGTTTCATGTCTGCTTCTAGAATTAGGATGAAACTTCAGTGTGGTTAATTAAGGGAATATCCATTGTACCACCTACAACTAACCTGCTTAAACATAAGCTTGATTAATTATAGTTGAAGGATCAGTTAGAATGGCTTCCCTGGTGAAGGAAGGATCTATGGGTCTCATTGCCACAATTTCTTAGGGATGAAACTATTCTCTACCTTAATGTTTTATAAAATTAACGGTACTTGGGGTTTAAAATTGCAAAGGAATACTTTCCATTTTACAAAAGAAGAAAAATGTGTTATAATTTGCTCGCTCTACCTTTAAACTTAACACGATAATCAATAATCTATTCAGCCTTTTACTGCTGACAAGGTGGGTTATATTTTGATTTCATGCTGTTTATTTCAGCACTGGGAATGACTTTTTTTTTAATGCCAAAGTCTCCTTTCTGCTCCTTTTTAATACTTCCAGCTGGATAATTAATCCAAAGCTCAGACTAAAAATAGCTGTTAAAAATGAAGAGCTTATCTTGCTTAGGAGGATTTATTGCACGTATACACATCTGATTAAAGATTTCTCTATAACACAGACCATGAGTGGTATGTATCCTCTATATATAAGCTCTCCAACTAGGGCTGTTTTCATACTATTCTGTACATTAAATGAATCTTTTTTTTTTCATTTGCAAGAACTGACCTTATTTGTTGTGCTGTTTTATTCTTTCTAGCCAGTTCTTGAGACGTTGATTGAGTTGAGCAGGTATAAAAATAAAATAAACAAACAAACAAATACAAGCTATTAATGCATTGTTTTATTGTCTACACTCTGGCTCTATATTCAACTATGGTATAATCTTATCACTTACGTCAGTACAGGTACAGTGTAGTCCTTGACTTATAACCACAGCGTAGAGTCCAAAATTTATGTCGCTGAGCAAGACAGTTGTTAAACGAGTGGTGTCCCATTTATGACCTTTTTTGACACAATTGTTAAAAACAGGTCACTGCAGTTGTGTGCGGTGAATCATGAGGGTGTGAAGAGAATTTGGCTTTCCCCGTTGACTTTCCCTGTTGGAAGCCAGTTGGGGAGATTATAAAGGGCAAGGATGACATGACACTGGAACAGTCATGAGTTATGGTGCTTGTCATAAATACGAGCCAGTTGCCAACCACCTGAATTTTAAATCATGTGGCCATGGGGAAGCTACAATGGTCGTAAGTGGAAGAAACACTTTTTTCAGAGCCATTGTAACTTTGAACGGTCACTGAATTAATGGTTATAAGTCAAGGACCACCTGCAAATGAAGTTTTCTCTTTTAAAAGCCTTGGTGGTACAGGCTGTTAAATGCCTAGCACTTATGTTCCAGCTGCCTGCAATTAGTGCAGGCTCGAATCCCACCAGGCTCAAGGATGACTCAACCTTCCATCCTCTCGGGGTAGGTAAATTGAGGACCCAAGATTGTTGGGGGCAATAAGCTGACTTTGTAAAAATGCCGCTTAGTAATAAGCAGGCCTATACAATGGAATGAAGGCTATTGCTGAGCGCATTGGGTTGTATCCCAAAAAATTGTAAGCCGCCCCTGAGTCTTCGGAGAAGGGGGCGGCATATTTATGTAATTAAAAAAAAAGTATCTAAGCTTGTTCTAATTTTCTTATTCAAGCTCAGGTTTGGAAAAAGGAAACTGAACTGAAAAATTAAGAAAATGCGTGGGATAGGAGATCGTGATTAGAAGCAATCAGGCTAATTTTAAGACGAGTGAACAAAAGTTGTTCTAGACAAAGCAACTGCTGGAAAAGAAAAGGGGAAAAAAACACTTAAAAATTGGGCATCGAGCATATCATCCCAAAGAGTAACAGTGGTATTTGAAGAAGAGAATACTGTATTTCTTAGCTGGGGGGAACAAACTCATCGTCAAAAAAATTCCTGTCCATGTTACATTACATAATTATATCTTTCAAGTTTCCATTTCTGGAATCAGAACTCAGAAGGCCAACATTAAACAACACTCTTTAGTGAATCCCTGTAGTTGTTATGGTGGTAACATAGTTGTTAAGTGAATTTAGCTCCTGTTCTGTCCCAAGCCTCGTTCAAATCAAACAAACACAAAACATTGATAAAAGCAAAACCTTTTTAATGCATCTCTGTAAATTCTATTCATTCACAGCAAAGCACTATTAAAACTAATTGTCCCAGATAAGAGCAAGCCCTGTCAAGGTTGTGCAAGGCTGCCAAGAACACAAGATTAAGTGCAAGGAAATAGTGAAAGCCAAAAGTCTCCGAAAACAAACCAGGATAGACCGAACTTCTACAAGGACTTGAAGTGCAAGAACTTCTTTGCTTCCTGCAAAGAATCCCACCTCTGAGGGCTGGTTTTTATCCCTTAAGGGAGGGACCATCACCTTGCAGCCTTACTCCCGAGTCGCCTGTGCTGCTGCAGCTGCTCTTTCCTTCGAGTAGCCCTGCACGCGCACACACTGGGCACAGGCCCCTTCAGGGCCACTTCATCACTGCTGCCAGACTCCACAATCTCTGAAGGCAGCACCCCATTCTCTGATAGTCCTGGCCCCATCCCTGCATCACACACAGGCCTCTCATCTGAGTCCTCAGTCTCCGAGACCTCAGCCATCCACACCTGCTGCCGGCGAACCACAACAGCTCCCCCATTGACTTTGCTTGTCAGAAGGTCGCAAGAGGGGAACCCATTACCCCCACAGGACACTGCAATTGTCATAAATACAAGCCAGTTGTCAATTTTGATCACGTGGTCATGGGGATGTTGCAACAGTTGTGAGAAAAATGGCCACAAGTCACGTTTTTAGGGCTGTTGTAACTTTGAACAGACATTAAATGACTAGCTGTCAAGTCGAAACCAGGGATGGGCTTCAAAAATTTCAGCAACCGGTTCTCTGCTGGTGGGCGAGGGTGCTGTTTTTGCCTTCCCCGTGCTCCAGAGGGTTTCCTCGAACCTCCAGGAGGGTGAAAATGGCCTCCCCCAGACTCCAGAGGCCATTTGGGGGCAGGAAACTGGCCTGTTTCCAGACTTCTGGAGCCTCCAGGAGGCCCACTTTTCTCCCTCCCTGAGCCTCTGTGTGGGCCCCGTACTTACCTGGCATCCAAAACCTGGGCTGTGTGGGGACTCTTGGGAGGGGTGAGGAGGGGTGGGCAGAGCCAGCCTGGGGTGGGATTTACGGATTCGCCGAACTGCGCAGAATCTTAGCTAGAGGATTGCCCAAATCCATGTGAACCCATAGCAGCCCACCCCCGGTTGAATTATACTGTACTACCAACTGTTGTCTTCCCCTGCTGTTTTCTCCCGTAAAACAGACTTTGGTTCTCAGCTGGACTTTTCCCTTTTTGTGTCTGCTAGTCCCCCAGGGATGAGCAAAATCCATCCTTTGCTGAGCTGTTCGGAAGACGTTGATTTCCAGGGCTTTCCCTGCTTTCCCTTCTTTAACAATAGCTCAACTGCTGCTTCTCCTTCTGCTCCCTTCCATCCACCAGGAATCCTGAAAACACCCAAAAGGAGAGGGAGGAAGGGGCAAAGGGACTGGCCATTGTGGGTTTTTTTTGTCTTATTTTGTTGATTGGCACCGAAAAATTGTATTTTGGGTTTCCTACATAGAGGATAGGGGATGTGGTGGCTAAGATGATGAGCTTGTTGATCAGAAAGGTTGGCAGTTTGGTGGTTCGAATCCCTAGTGCCACATCAGGGAGTGAGCTCCGGTTAATTGTCCCAGCTTCTGCCAGCCTAGCAGTTCGAAAGCATGTAAAAAATTCAAGTAGAAAAATAGGTACCACTTTGGTGGGAAGGTAACAGTGTTCCGTGCGCCTTCGGCATTTAGTCATGCTGGCCACATGACCACAGAGACATCTCCGGACAGTGCTGGCTCTTCAGCTTTGTAACAGAGATGAGCACTGCCCCCTAGAGCCAGAAACGACTAGCACAGATATGCGAGAGGAACCTTTACCTTACACAGAAGATATACCTTGAAATAAAAAAAAGAAATTGAAATGTCAAGTATCCTATTCATGTGTACTACAGAAGGAGTAATAGGTTGTAATAGAAGTGTTTGTATTTGTGTGTGTGTATGTGATCTTCAGAAACTGAGGAAGATTTTGAGGAGGTGGGGCTGCTTTCCATTCAAGGCCTTGTTGATAGAAAAAATATTTTCTACTATTTGTTAAGAGAGGAGAGGTGAGTTTTAGTCTGCCCCTACATGGACTCTTTCATCACTTTCAGGTTGAATAAATAATAATTCTGCTGCCTTACAGATGTGTGGAAAATACAACCTTCCACATTTCTCAAAAAATGTGATAGTTGAAGAATCCCGAATTTCAGTTCATGGTTCCAACAATTTATGCCCTGCTGTCCTATCCATTCAGCAGTTTGGCTATGAAAACATAATCTGGTTCCATCAAAATCCATCACGAAGCATCTTTGTTATTTTAGTAAAAGCACCTGACAGATAATAGCAAGTCCCTCTCCCAGGTGACAAGTACTTTGAGTGAAACATAGGGAACTTGCCCCCCCAAATATAGTCTAAAGGAAGAATAAAATTGTCTGGGAATTGTTTAAAATAGAAGTTTATCCTCTGCACTGAACCTACTTTGTGATGAATGTTTACCATAAAATATTGAAAATCACTGAGAGTTCATAAGATGCAAAGGCTAAATACTCTCTATTTTAAATACACACACACACACATACACACACATATGCATATACAATCTATGAATAAGGCATCACTATAGCTTACAAACCAACTAAAGCTATCCAAAACATCCTAAGTAAACCTAAAGACCCAGCCACCCCAGAAGGGAAAAAAAATATCCAGGAGTCACCTACAAAATACAGTGCATGGACTGTAACAGCCACCATGTAGGACAAAACAGGAGGAATTGAATTGAATTGAATTGAATTCCTTATTGTCATTATACGTATATACACAGTATACATACAACAGAATTCACATAACACCCAGAGACCAGACTCAACAGGCACACATACATGACAATCCCCAAACAAACCAAAATTCCCTGCCTCCTAAAATCACACAAGCATCCACACAACAGACCAAGTAATACTGTCCAGCAGCTCACTGATGGTGGTCCTTAAGTTCATTGTTAAGTGCAATTATAGCTCTGGGATAAAAACTGTTCAGGAAACGTGTGGTGTGAGTTTTAATCGTTCTGTATCTTCTGCCAGAAGGCTACAGTTTATAAAGATTGTAGGCAGGATGGGAAGAGTCTCTGAGAATGTTGTGCAACTTTCTTAAACAGCGAGATGCTGTCATCCAGTAGCTAGCCTAATGCTGTTTTAATGATTCTCTGTAGATTGATCTTCCTGAGCATTCTCAGGAAGTACAGCCTCTTCTGTCTTCTTTGCAAGCATGTTAGCATTTATAGTCCATGAGAGGTCCTTCAAGATACAAGTGCCCAGAAATTTAAAACTACCAACCCTCTCCATCTCCTCACCATTTATGTACAATGGTAAATGTATATCTCTCTTCCTCCTGAAGTAAATTATAAGTGCTTTAGTTTTTTTGGTGTTAAGTGTAAGATTATTTTCTTTACACCACAGTGTCAGCCCTTGTACTTCCTTTCTATAAGCAGACTCATTATTCTTATTAATGAGGAAGACTGGCAGAAGACATGATGAAAACATCTTCATTTCACTACACATGAACAGACTTAACCATAGTTTCAACTGGGAAACACTGAGCATCCTAGATCAAACCAAGTCCAAAAATGCTAGGGGATTCTTGGAAGCTGAGCAACTCAATACAAATCAGACATCAACAGGCTCATAAGATAAACAACATCTACATATCATTAAAAAGAGCCAAAAAGGAAACAATAAGACCAAAATAATTTCTCACAAGCGAGCAATACCCAGGTGAGCGGAGAGCAGAGAGAACTTCTCCTTTTTAGCATGGTGATGTTTACCTACTTTGGGTAGTGTAATCTGTAAGAAAACAACCAAACTCAGAGAGCATGAAGGACCCCAGAGTTCAGCCCTGAGCTACAAATATTGAAATCTGTAAACAGAACTTCTAAAAAGTTTTTCTTTTGAAAAAGAGTCATCTCTGCTGTCTTTTTTCATGGCTGAAAAGAAATCTAGATACTACTGTTGGATGTTGATAGCTGCCAGTATGTCTTTGCATACCCAGCTTGAAACACATGGATAGCCCATTCACCTGCATGGTATGAATAGGTGAACTAGTAACTCGCTGTCGTATGTTCCTCTTTATGTCAAGGCATTTGGGTTTTACTTGATGCAAGAGGCTCATTGGAGGTGACTATTGTCTCTCAACAATCAGTTGACTTGGAAGCCTATGATGAAGGTGAAGGGTTGTCATGCCCCTGTCAGAATCTGACTTGGAGGAGGAAGCCAAACAGCTGACAGGAAGTGGGAGTGTGGTTCCGTTGGCTGTGGAAGAAACTGGAGAAGGGCAAAGTCTGGCTGGGCAGAGCAGGAGAGAGGTAGAGCAAGGGAGAGGGAATTCAGGCCCAATCCCTCTTCATCCTAGAGCATGTAGGGAGGAACAGAGAAGCGAGCAACATGGGTTGCATGGCTTATGGGGGAGGAAAGGGCCCTGATTCTCTTCATTAGCTGCAGCTGGGAACACAGTGTATAAAAAAGGAAGCTGCGCGCAGCAAGCTGTTGGTAGCAAACGTGAATTTATCTTGTATCATTGTGGCTTATCTGTGTTCCTGGCATCTTCCCAACTGTGTGAGTTTTGCCGTGCTTTCAAGTCTGAAATTCCTCCTTCTGCCCTGTCAAGCTAATTACTTCAGTTTGGTTTGTTTGGATTTTACGTTACAGTTTGTGTTGACCATGTTTTGGACTTAATCTTCTGCAGTCAAAGGCTGTTCCTGGGAGAGTTTTTCTCCAGCCCGAAGGTAACCTGGACATTGGGGGCCAAGTTGGAGATAATAAAGGGACTCTTATTGCTTATTGGACTGTGTTGCCTTTGTGCCACGCCCCGGGTCATCATAGGGGTAGCAGAATTAATCAGCTTCATGTTTCATGTTGAATACAGGTATGTGGGTTTGTCAAGTCTGCAGACCAAAGAAAAAAGGAAGGAAGTTGCTTCACGAGCGAGTTTCCCAGATAAGGCGACGCTACGCAAAACCAATTGGACGGCCAAAAAACAAACTAAAGCAACAAATGTTGTAAGTATTCTGCCTCATTCTTCTTTCTGTTAAGGAGATCCCTTCCTTACGATCCCTTTAAAATGAGATTGACAATAATTTCCCCCATCCCGCTATAAACTGCTTGATGGATGGACATTCCTCCTTCCCCCATTAAACCTCATGGTATTTGTTTTTATTTATTTATTGTTTGCTTTTTATGGGTAGAGACGTACAGAGCTAGGAGATTAAAATCAAGTTATTTTAAGAAGTGCACTGGAATAGTATTTGTTTTATTTGTTTTGTTCTTTTTCCCCTTTGCTTTTATATGTACAGAATTAGGAGATTAAAATCAAGGTATTTTTAAAAGTGCATTGGAATATCTTGATGCATGTCTTGTTTGGCAGAATGGTTTGCATAGTTACTCAAAGCAGCTTACCTGGTCCTTCACCCCAACCCACTGGTGGTATTCGACCGGTTCTGCCCAGTTCTGGAGAGCCGGTAGGAGCGATGAGCAGTGGAGTCCGAACTGGTTCTCTCCGCTGCTCTGCTGGCTCTGCTGTTGGGCCCACCTGCTCACCCGGGCTCCCATACTCACCTTTATCTGCTGAATTTGAAGCGCAGCTGCTTTGCACGGCACAGAATAGCGCTGCGCAGCAGCTGCTGAAGCGACCGGGATCGTGCAGGCTTGCAGGAGGCAAATTAGAACATCTCTGTGCCTGCGCAAAGTGTGCGTTTGGCATGCACATGCATGCAAAGTGTGTGCACGTGTACAAAGCATGCCCACCAAACCACGCCCACCGAACCAGTGGCAACAATATTTGAATCCCAGCACTGCCCCAACCTCTAGAGCAAGAGCGAGTGAGTACAGCATGCCCCAAAGCAAAGAGCATCATAGGTTCTTACCTGTGAGATAATTGCTTTTCATCCAGAAGAAGTTTGTGTTCTCTATGGAAATTCTTCATCATCCAGGTCATGGTTGTCCCAAAGGTGCTTTTTCAAGAGGCAACTGGACTTTCTGGTGTGTGTCCCCCCCCCTTTTTTTTTTGCTTGAAGACGTTTCGTTTCTCATCTAAGAAACTTCTTCAGCTCGGACTGGATGATGGGGGAATGGAAGGATTTATACATAAATTTATAGTCTCTATGTTTGTGCTTTGAGGGCCCAGCTTCCAAGAATTCTCTAGCAATTTTGGACTTGCTTTGGTCTAGGACAGTGGTTGCCAACCAGTGGGTCAGGGGCCATTGGTGGTCCGTGAGAAAATTTTGGTAGTCCGCAGAGAAATGTCACCCCCAAAGCAATTAATCCAGGCTGCGTGGGAACACAAGGCCACATGGCCTGCGGGAACACAAGGCTTGTGTCGCTTGCATTGTGAACAACACAAGGTAGTGAGCGGAGTGGGGAAAGGGTGGAGGGGGGAAAATTGCCCCACTTACCCCATGGGCCTCGCCTGGCCGCCAACCTGCTTCTTTCTGCTTCTTTCTTTTGCTTTTGGCTGCACACAAGGAAAACAGCAGAAGTCTTTCTTTCTCTCCCCCAAACTCCAATAGAAATGAGTCTTTGGGATCCTGCTCCAAGAGGCTGCGTCAGCGTGACAAGTCTCACAAAGACTCATTTCTGGCAGAGTTTGGGGGAGAGAAAGAAAGACTTCTGCTGCTTCTGCTGCTTTCCTTGCATGAAGCCAAAAGTCTCTCTCTCTCTCCCCCCTGAGAACGGAGCTGGGGACGGTATCCTGTGATCCCAAATAAAGAATGATTGGTAGGAAATTTTCCTGCAGACTTTTTTGGGATTTTCCCAGGGTCTCTGCTGCTTTTTGCAGAGACCCTGGGAAAACGTCAGCAAGCCACCATCAGTCAAAATTCATATTAGTGGTCCGCGGGATTTAAAATTATGAGTTTGGTGGTCCCTGAGGTCCAAAAGGTTGGTGACCCCTGGTCTAGGATGCTCACAGTTTCCCAGTTGAAACTATGGTTAAGCCTGTCCGTGTGTTGTGAAGTTAAGGAGCTTTCATTATGTCTTCTGCCTGTTTTGTCCTACATGGTGGCTGGTACAATCCATGCAGGGTATTTTGTAGATGACTCTTGTTTGCTTGTTTGTTTGTTTGTTTGTTTTCCTTCTGGAGATGCTGAGTCTTTCGGTTTACTTAGGATGCTTTAGATGGCTTTAGTTGGTTTGTGCTATAGCGATGCCATGTTCATAGATTAAATCAGGAATGGGATTCAAATTTCTTAACAACCGGTTCTCTGGGTGTGGCCTAATTTGTGGGTGTGGCTTGGTGGTCATGTAACTGGCTGGGCATGGCTTGATGGTCATGTCACTGGCTGGACATGGCTTGTATGTAAATATTTTAAATATTTATGTAAATATTGAATTTTTTTATTAAAAAAAGAGCAACTTTTACCCAAAATCAGGCAAAGCAGGCAGGCAAACATTTCAAACTCCTCTTCTTTCCTGCTTTTTCAACGTCAGCTGTGCCATGTAAAGCAGCTGAGGCTGAAAAACAGGAAATAAAGGACATCCAAGAGCCCGGGGGTGGGTAGGCCAAACAGAGCAGCAGACACTGATCCGGTTCGGGGTCTGCTGCTCTTCAGAACTACCAGTTCTATAGAACTGGGCCGAACCGGTAACATTCTACCCCTGGATTAAATATATATATATATATGTTTTTAAAATAGAGATTGTTTAGCCTATGTATCTTATGAACGCTCAATGATTTTCAATTTCGTCAGTCACCAGCAAATTAGTTCTCATTATAGTGTTAAAAGAAACAAGATTTAGCAGATCAGGCAGAAATACCTTGTGAGTGTTAGCCTTCTCTATGTTAAAAAAAAAAGCTATAATGCACATTTTATTCAAATACTGTATGTACAGTACATTTTTCTCATATGTTAATACAACTATCTTTAAAAAAACCTACTGGCATCCTGTTTAAATGTTCCAGGTTACACTTCCCTATGCAAAGTTTATGTCTGTAGACAATTTGCTTGTAAATGACAAGCCCAGTCTGAATTTCAATGTATTTAACTTTTCTCTGCTTCAGCCTCTATCTTTCAGCCATAGAAAGGGCATAGACATGGAGAATCCATTCACATTGTCCAGTTGTCGAAATCCATGTACTGCTTTGCCCTAACATTTAGTCTCAGTAAGTATAGGACTGTGATGGTGAACCTAGGCCACGCATGCCGGAAGTGGCACACAGAGCCATCTCTCTGGGCATGCGAGCCATCGCCCATTGGCACACTGGCCAGCTGGTCTTCACGCATGTGGGATCGCCAGAAACCAGAAGATCTGCTGCCCAGTGTGCATGCGTGCGCCGGGAAGATGATCTTCCAATTTCCCACATGTGCATGTGCATTGGCCACCTGGTCTTCTGGTTTCTGGCATGCATGCATGTGCGAAGACCAGGTGGCTAATGGGCATGCACGCACCAGAAACCAGAAGAGCAGCCACCTGGCATGCGCATGTGTACAGGGCAGCTGCTCTTCTGGTTTACAGCACACACACACACTCCCATTTCAGCATTTGGTGCCAAAAAGGTTCACCAACGCTGGCATAGGACATTCTAGAAACATACATTTTATAGAAGTGAGATCCTTATTACATCTCCCACAAAATGCTGTTTTTGAATTGTAGCTATTTATTGTGACAATGACATGTCATACTATGTTTTATCTTTGTCGTATTTTTTTTACTTCTTTCATTAAAGCATTCTTTATGTGATTTTCCCCTTTTTTTGTGATATCTGCCTCCATCATTATTTTTGTGATTTGCTTTTCTTTCTCTTTTTTATTAATAAGAAAACAAATCATAAAAAAACTATGATGTAGAAAAATATATAGATAAATTAAATTCACCCACATTATTGAGAGAATAATACAGAAATGATACTGCTTAATTTACCTTTTTGGCTTGAACAATAATGTGAAAACACGTGGCTTAGCATCTACTAGTTGTTAGCAAGTTTTGCATAGTGGTGAAGGCACCAGACTAGAAACTAGGAGATGGTGGTCTTGCCTTGGGTATGAAAGCTGGCTGGGTGACTTTGGGCCAATCACCTGGAGATGATGAGCATTAGCTCCACCTTAAACATGAAAGCCTGGAGTGATTTCGGGCCAATCCCTCACTCTTGCCCAACCAACCTAACAGAGTTGATATTGTTGTTGGGAAAAGAAGAATAAGGAGTATTAGGTATGTTCTCCATCTTGAGTTATTTATAAAAACAATAAAGTCAGAATTTTTTAAAAATCTAAAAAAGACAGAAAACGATCACAACTATAGCTTCATAGCTAATACCCAGATTTGAAATATTCAAACAGCTATATGGAAAGATTAGAAGAGCAATCACATTGCCTATTGCCAGAAGCTAATAAACTTAGCAGTACATGAGAATGAACACTCAATGATAGACCTAATGAGACAATGGCACCTTCTTTAAACCAAATGGCTACCTTAGGTTGGACTTTCCATTCATGATAAGACTGTTAATGTTACTTATAGTCTTCTATTAAGTGTGGGGGGCGGGGGGAGATGCCTCCTATACTCTGTTTCCCCGAAAATACAAACTACCCTGAAAGTAAGTCCTAGCTTGATTTTTACACCTGTGCCCAATATAAGCCCTACCCCCAAAATAACCCTAATTAACCCACTCCAGAGTGCTAGGGTGGAGATGAGGGGGTGGAGCTGTCCTACTACTTACCTTTGGCGGTTGTAGCCATGCCTCGCACATCCCATCACCTGCCTTGCTGGCCCATTTCTTCTGCAGCCGGCAAGGCTGGTAAGGTTTTCCTGAAGGCCTCTATAGCTGATAATAAAGCTCTGGATCGATCCTATCAGCTGCAGAGGCCTTCAGGAAAGCCTTGCCAGCTGCAGAAGAAGAAGTTCCTGAAGGCCTCTGATAGCAAAAAGGAGGCTGGGGGTGACACACGCAAGTGAGGCTAGTCAGTGGATGACATCCCTCAAAAATAAGACCTGGTGCCTTTTTTGGTGGCAAAAAAATATATAAGACAGGGTCTTATTTTTGGGGAAACACGGTAGAATATTTAATATTCAGTGAGATGTAAGAAGGGATTAAATTGATTTGAGGTAATTACACTATTTTCTGTTGATTTTCACTTGGGTAACTCTTCCTGTCTGTGGATATTCACTTTCTCGTTCATTCTTGTAAAATGAATGAGAACGTGAAATATCCTCCTTTTAATCACTAAATACTACAACTGAGGTGGGTCTGATATTTACTTTAAAAAAATGATTTCTTTAACCTTTTAGTGCTTCCTTAAGCAAACTGTATTCTTCCTCACTACATTTCAGTACTTCTCACTCCTTCCTTCCCCAGTGTCTGTTTTCCTTTGTTGTTAATTTTATTTACGCCTCTGTAGCTTTTTGCTATGCTTGCACACTTTTTTTTTTTTGCCGTTAAAGAAAAATAAATTACTGTGTTTGCATTTTGGTCTTAATGGTACATAGAACAACATTCTTCTTTAGAAACTAATTTACTTTAAGTGGCATTTTATGGCTGATATAAAAGTGGTATTTTTGTAAGTAATCATCTATATATGTATTATATGAGAGCATGCTACATTTGTGATATCGTCTTCCTCTATATTGTCTGAATTTTGTTTTTATAGTTGTTGCCTTAGAATAAATCGGCTTGAAGCTTATCTGTTGTGACCCTCTGGATGTGTATTGTAATTGTAACTATGCTCCTGAGGCAGGCATTTTAATTTGCCAGATGCAGCCTCACATACAGTCGATGTATGTTATTAGTAGGGTTAAACTGTCCTAATTGTATATTATGCTGGGTAAAGTGTATTAACTTTATGTTGTATGAGGTCCGTAAATTGCTACCATGGTTATCAAATCAGCATGGTAGCCTCAGGGATGCCATTCCATTCCTGCAGGGTTCTTTTAATTCAGAATCTGGCAATATACACTGTGACCTTCTTCAAGGAACAACATGGTTTACTGGAACTGCTCATTGACTTCTTGTCATGGAGGTTCAACACCTGTGCAGAATTTGTTAGAGAACATACTGTCACTCTGTTAAGAAGAACTGACTTCTGGCTATCAAAGGTTTCATGGGACTGGCTGAAAATCAATGGGCTCAGCTTTTTTCTTAAAACGGCTGTAGTAGACAAGGCAGTTTTTTTCCCCCAGGGAAAATAAAACTTTACAAAACATTAAGTGTTTGGACCTTTTAAACACTTTTTAAAATGGTTTCTTATTAGTTTCCTTGCTATGAAATGGCTCGAGTGCAACTCTGGGACTGTTTCTAAAACATTTGGGGGGGCAGGGGGCGGGGTTTAGTTGGTGTTAAAGTGTAGTCTGAATTTAATATAATTTAACTACGATTAATATTAATATGATTAATATTAATAATATGGGATGCAGTGGCTCAGTGGCTAAGACGCTGAGCTTGTCGATCAAAAAGGTTGGTGGTTCGAATCCCTAGCACCGCATAATGGAGTGAGTTCCCGTTACTTGTCCCAGCTTCTGCCAATCTAGCAGTTCGAAAGCACGTCAAAATGCAAGTAGAAAAATTGGGACCCCCTTGGTGGGAAGGTAACAGCATTCCGTGCGCCTTCAGTGTCTAGTCATGTTGGCCACATGACCACGGAGACATCTTCGGACAGCGTTGGGTCTTCGGCTTTGTAACAGAGATGAGCACCGCCCCCTACATCAGGAAATGCCTAGCACAGATGTGCGAGGGGAACCTTTACCTAATTACAATTAATGCCAATTCTGCAAAAGCGCTTAACTGATTTTAAGAAACAGTAGAAAATATAGGAAGGGAATGGATCTTGTGTTTTGTGAGTGACTCTCCGTTTACGCTTAGTAAAAGTGCATTATACCTCTTTGTGGATCTATAGCACCCTTAACATACAGAAAGCTTCACAGTCTTTGCATTTTCTATTTCATGCAAAAGCTCTGATGTGCCTAACAATATTTCCTTCCAACACTGAGGTTTATTGCATATTATTATCATCATCAGAATAAATAAAAATCAAGCAGTTTTAAAAATCAAATTGGGCTTTGTCTACAATACTAGGAAGGTTCTAGTACTGAAATAGAACAGGAACTATCTTAAAATAAGGTTTTACCAGGATATTTATTGAAACAGAGTATGTAAATGAAGCAAAGCTGGCTGGGGAATTCTGGGAGTTGAAGTCCACCCATCTTAAAGTTGCCAAGGTTGAGAAACACTGAAGTGCATGATTTAAGTCTACATGCAGGTGGCACCTGTAGAACGATAAAAACATTATTGTACAAGTAGTCCTCGCCTTACAACAACAATTGAGCCCAAACTTTCTGTTGGTAAGCAAAGCAGTTCTTAAGTGAGTTTTGCCCCATTTTATCATCTTCTACAGTTTGTAAGCGAATCACTGCAGTTGTTAAGTTAGTAACACCATCTTAAGGGAATCTGGTTTTCCTCCAGTGGTGGGTTGCAACCGGTTTAACAATTGATTCTATGAGCGTGCGGTTTGCGTGCACATGCACAGTTTATGCGCGGGTGCAGCGTTCAATAACCAGCCATTTTAAGCTTAAAAACTTACCTTTTATGTCAGCGCTGGTTAGTAAAACAGGTGAGGCACAGCAATCTACACTGCCGCGTGAATCAGCTGAGCTAAAAAACAAGGAAATATAGGACAGGAAAGGGCAGGGTCAGGTGGGCGGGGCTACCGGTTTGCTAGAACTGGTGCAAACTGACAGTATCCCACCACTGCTTTCCTCGTTTGCTTGTCAGAAGGTTGCAAAAAGGGGAATCACATGACCCTGGGAGACGGCGACTGTCATAAATACATGCCAACTGCCAAGCATCCAAATTTTGATCATGTGACTGTGAAGAGGCTGCAACGGTCATTAAGTATGAGAAACGATCACATGTATCACTTTTGACAGTGCTGTTGTAACCTCAAATGGTCACAGGTTGAGGACTACCTGTGCTCTGGCAGTGCAAGCTGGTCCCCTTAAGTGGGTCTGCTTTGAACACCCAAAATGAGTGAGCTTATAGCCTAGGCCTGTTTTTTGTTGTTGCGAGGAAAGCAGGTTGATGTAGTAGCCTGTCGTCTGCTGGCAGAGCTAGCAGCAGAGTCAGATGAGGAGAAGGGGGAGCCTGGACCGGCTTTGGAGCCTTTGGAAGGCTCTGATGAGGAAGCAGAGGTAGAGCCAGGGCCTTCTGTCCGCCCTCAGACAGCTGTCTACAGGACCTGTGCTGAGTGAGGGGGAGGAATAGATGGGGCCCATCCAAGATGTGCATATGGATAGAGAGGAGAGGAGAGCAAAGGAAAGCAATAAGCTGGCTCTCAGGGAAAAGAAGTCGTAGACGCTAGCCAGCCTCTCCCTGCCTGGGAAATAAATAATAGGGTTTTGAGAGTGGCTTGTTGTCACAGACAACCGTTCATTTTCCAATGTACATCAATCAAGTCGGATTCCTTTGCCAGAACCAGGTTTGTCGGGACTAATTGCTCTATATTTGAGGTGCTGACTGAGTGTCCCTGCTAGGGAATAACAGGGAGTGGATTTGCCTCAGCCGGTGTGAACAGGAACTGTTTTTGCTTGGCTTACTCATTGAAGGTGTCAAGATTCCAGCAATCGTCCTAATTAAATCATGATTCTTCAGCCAAACTTCAAAAAACATCAAAGGATTTATTAGAGGCGACATACTGGCACTGCCCTCTATGAAGCCAACTCTGGCATACATAATTTACAGTCCCTTGTGACCCTGTTTCCCCCCTCCCTCCTGGTTGTCTCATAAACCAGATTCTGCAATTGAGCACGTTCACGGGCTGGGTGTCATCCTTCACGTTCTCCAATTAAATATATTTGCAGACAAAAGCTCTGGTATTTTAGCTACAATCTTTTAAAGATAAGAGTTGGAATGTACTTTTGATTTCAAACTGCTGCACTGCTCTTCCAGACTTCCTTCCTTCCCCACCCCCTTTTTTAATGGAACTACTAAAACAGGCATAGGAATGTTTTATGAGTTGACATGTGAACAGAGCCCTGTTTCAGAAGGGGAAAAGACTCTCCATTAATTATTTTTGGTTTTGTCTATCCAACATGAATGAAGACTGTTCATCTTTATTAAGAAAAAAGGGTTTATTTTACTTGTGAGTCAGCGGTTTCTCATTGCTTGCGAAGGCTGGGTCAGAACAGTTGATTCTCTGGACACCCAGGTATGGCCTGTTGCTTCTCTGCTCTGACCGTTCTCCTTTTCCTTCACTTTTCTTTGCTAGGTCTGTTCCCAGTGCGGAAGGATCCAAGAATGCATTCCCAGGAAGGGGGTCACCTGGTAGGGGTCAAAAGACTAAAGTCTGTACCACACCTTCATCTGGTCATGCTGCATCTGTGAAGGATTCAAGCAGCAGATTGGCTGTTACAGACCTCACCTGGCCTGGTGCCACCGCCACCAAAATCACCACCATCACCTCCACCTACATATCTGCCGCTACACTTAACGTTAACAAGAAAACCCAGGGGCTCATTGATGGCCTCACTAAGTTTTTCACACCGTCACCCGATGGTCGCAGAT
This sequence comes from Naja naja, assembly GCA_009733165.1. Taxonomy (NCBI): domain Eukaryota; kingdom Metazoa; phylum Chordata; class Lepidosauria; order Squamata; family Elapidae; genus Naja; species Naja naja. The sequence goes on from CM019151.1 coordinate 88,762,438, forward strand.
CACGAGGTGAAATAATTGACTTTTCAAAGCATTATCGTCCAAGGAAAGTGGCCTCTCAGAAACCCTCCTGTACTTCTCATGTGTTGGCTACAGGTACCACACAAAAGCTAAAACCTTCTTCACTTCCACCCCCGGCCCCCGCCTCTGGTCAGAGCCCCAGTTCACAAAAACCCGGCACTTCCATCTCTTCTGGTTCTCCCCAGAATTCCTCCGGTCAGCCGAGCGTGCTCTCCTTTAGCGGCCTACCTAATCACAGCCAGCTTTTCGATGGACTTTCTCACATTTACGCTGCTCAGGGACAGTCGCGCCCAAAGGGGCAGCCCTGTTATGCCCCTCCCAAGCGTTGGCATCGCAAAGCAACGCACTCTCCCGCGCCCGTGCCTAATCCTGCTTTCTGCGGAAAGGAAGAGATTAGCGGTGGGCCGGTTTCTCCTCCCACCACCACTGGTTGGGCTGTGTCTGGAGGACATGCTTTCAAAGCAGTTGCTGGCTTGGAGCGGACAACTGTCCTTAAAAAGCCCGTGGTTCTAGGCAGATTAAAGTATAAAGTGAGCCCTCAGATGGGGACCCCCTCACCAGGGAAGGGGAGCTTGGCAGACGGAAGAATTAAGCCTGATCAGGACGATGGTAAGCAACAGGTCCGAGCGCCCAATTAAAACCTGCATCCCTTCCAGATCCAAGTTCTTATTTTGTCACCGAGGTTGTTCTTACTTCACTCTGACATCGAAGCAGCGAGCATCGATCTTGTCACTAATGGCGACTAACCTGCCAATAGCGCTTTCCCAACTAACGTTACCTCATCTCGTTTTGTCAGTCCTGTGTCTGCTGTGGCTTTCCCGTTCCCATTGCTTCCTGCTCTGGCTGGTGCTTTTTCTGGTTGTGTAGCGGTATAGCCGCTTCATCGCGTTCGATGCCCTTTCTGTGCTTATGGTCCTGCCTTGGCATAATCGTTAGGATTTCCTCCCTCCTTTTCAGCATTTCATCTTCCTTCTCCATTGCTTTTTTTTTTCCCCCATGAAAAATGCCACCCTGCTACACAATGCTGAATCTGTACGATTGTGAAATTTATTCCTTCTGGTTTTTTTATTTATAAACATATCTTTATGGGGGTGGGGGAACCCTCATCTATCCTCTATTTCTAATCTACCTTTGATGTTCTTTTAAGATTAGGTTAATGCAACTATGTGATGCATTTTTTTATTATTTAGAATTAGAGTAGAAGCGTGAAAAGTGTAACAAGAAGCATTGTAACAGATGTTGCAAAAGACCTTGGCAGCATCTTTTAAATATTTGCCCAGATTATTCAAGTTGTCACAGTACTTAAAATTGACAAGATGTATTTTCTCAATGGAAAATTCAAGGGTTTGAAAGCAGTAACTGTCAAGGAAGATATACAGGAGTTCCATTTTGTTAGTTTAAGGCAAATTTTGCCCTCATGTTGGTGAAGAAATTCTCTGCTGATTTTAAACAACAGGTACAGAAATCAAAATAACCATCAAACAAGAAAATTCAGATCTCTTTGTGGTGGGAAGCAAGAACTTTGTTACAGAAGAAGATCTGAACATGTTTAAGCAGGCCCGGGAGCTAGCAATGGAGGTAAGCAGGAGGGGAGGTATTCAGGCACGACCTTCTAGTAAACAGAATAGTAATTGTATTTAATTTAATTTTAAATATTTGACTCTCCTTGAAATTTAACATTGGGTGTGTATTTCATCTATTAAAAAATGGGTAATTCTACACAATTTTTTAAATGTCTTAGAATGTCTTTACTCTTTAATGTTGGCCTTCTGCATTCTGATTTCAGAAATGTAAACTTGAAAGATATAATTATGTAATATAACATTAACGGGAATTTTGTTGATGATGAGTTTGGGGTGATATGCTCGATGCCCAATTTTTAAGTGTTTTTTATCTTTTCTTTTCCAGCAGTTGCTTTCTCTAGAACAACTTTTGTTCACTCATCTTAAAATTAGCCTGATTGTTTCTAATCATAATCTCCTATCCCACGCATTTTCTTTATTTTTCACTTCAGTTTCCTTTTTCCAAACCTGAGTAAGAAAATTAGAACAAGCTTAGATACTTTTAAAAGAGAAAACATTATTTACAGGTGGTCCTTGACTTATAACCATTAATTCAGGGACCGTTCAAAGTTACAATGGCTCTGAAAAAAGTGTTTCTTCCACTTATGATCGTTGTAGCTTCCCCATTGCCACATGATTAAAATTCAGGCACTTGACAACCAACTCATATTTATGACAAGCGTCATAACTCATGACTGATCCAGGGTCATGTCATCATCGCTCTTTATAATCTCCCCAGCTGGCTTCCAACAGGGAAAGTCAATGGGGAAAGCCAAATTCTCTTCACACCCTCATGATTCACCATACACAACTGTGGTGACCTGTTTTTAACAATTGTGTTGAGAAAGGTCATAAAGGGAACACAGCTCACTTAACAACTGTCTTGCTTAGCCACATAAATTTTGGACTCTCTGTTGTGGTCATAGGACAAGGACCACCTGTATTAGGACTAAGAAGCCATGTTACATAGCTGTACTTAAGCTATTTGGCTGGACTAAACATTTGCTCTCAATCCAAGGATATTTCATGTTTCTGTTGGAGAGACCACTGCCATTTTTGAGTTCACTACCTGCAGCCAGGTATCTCCTAATCTCTAGTAGCAAACAATCATCAGGGAGAAAAATGTGAAATATAGTAGGAGAAAAGGAATAGCCATTATACACTGCTACATATATTTTTTGTCATTAATAGAAGATAGGTTGTAAAAACGGTGGAGAAGTAAATGGACGTTACCCTTCTGTGATAGAATTTGGAAAATATGAGATCCAGACTTGGTACTCCTCACCTTATCCACATGAATATGCAAGGTAAGAGAACCATCCCTGTACATTGGTGTGCCATATATACATTTGCAGAGAATGGAAAGATAATGTGATCCATACAGTGAGGCGTTGAGTGCCATCCCATTGCGCCAATTATAGCTGCTACCATTTATGAGACATCTCAGATTCAAAGGCTAAGCAAAAGTTGAACTCTGTACTATAAAACTCTGCTCCTACAACCACGTACAATGTTCATTTCTAGCTCATTTAATGTCATTGAAATATTTTTTAACATATTATTATTATTATTATTTATTTATTTATTTGTTTGTTTATTTATTTAGACTTGTATGCCGCCCTTCTCCCTAAGGACTCAGGGTGATAAACATTTAAAAACCATACAAAATTACAATAAAAGTGAATTAAATAACAAGTCTAAAACCAATTAAAATTAAAATTAAATTAAAACAAGTAAAAATAAGTAAAAATAACCCACCCCCGGGTCAGTCCAGACCGGCCTGCTGAAATAGCCAGGTCTTCAGGCCTCGGCGAAAGGAGCGGAGATCAGGGGCCAAACGGAGATCCACAGGGAGATGATTCCATGAGCTTGATTCTGCCCTCCTAAAACAATAGGTATCAAATTATGGTTCTGCTACTATCAGTTAGAATAGAATAGAATTCTTTATTGGCCAAGTGTGGTTGGACTCACAAGGAATTTGTGTTTGGTGCATGTGCTCTCAGTGTATATAAAGAAAAAATAAAATACATTCATCAAGAATCATAAGATACAACACTTAGTGATAATCACAGGTTGACAATGTATGCACCGATACTTGTTCAATAGGAACCGAACTAATGCAATATTTATTAGGGAGTTGTGCAGTTGTAGCATTCCTTTGTGCTGTATATGATTAAATGGATATTTGATTATTATCAGGGTAAGCAGCTCGTTTTATTCCAGGCATGGCAGAATATCTGTTTTAATCTTCTCTTTTCTGTCTCTGGAAGAAACGAAGGTGAATATAATTTGTTCAAAGCATTTCATACTGATACTCTGATTTTAAACCTCAACAGACTATCAAAGCTTTTCTTGTGTGAATTCTGTCTTAAATACATGAAAAGTAAAAATATCTTGCTAAGGCATGCAAAGAAGTGTGGCTGGTTTCATCCTCCAGCCAATGAAATCTACAGGAGAAAGGATCTCTCCGTGTTTGAGGTAGGTGATATTCCATTGTCCTCAGTAAGTACTGTGCGTGGCTGAAAATTATAGATACCAATGCAGTATTTTTGAGCTGTGTTTTCCGCTGATTATTAGAGTCTAATGATTTCTCCTACCTGTAATAGGTTTATTGTACAGCAACATATAATTCTTAACCTTTCCAAGTCTTCTGATACCTCACATTCACTGTTTCCAGCAAAAAGACATTTGCTGCTGCTATGGTTTCCTAGTTCCTTTCTTGGCTTCCAGATCAGTTCATTAATATGAATGGTGAAGAGTTAATTGTTCATTTATAAATAACCTACCCTCTCCTGAGAAGTGGATTGATAATGAACGTAAAGGTCATTGTTCAGACTAGGATCGGCCTACACATTCATTGGCAGCCTTTGTACAATTGATGGGGTCATTTTTCAATGAAATAAATCAACGGGGAGAAAAATTGATCTGGTGACTGGCCTCCTACAGTAGCTCCCGGTAGAATGGCCAACCTTGATTTATTTCAAGTAGATTTTAAAGCCCTTATGCAATCAATCTATAATCCTTCTTTAATCAGTGACCAGCAAAAATGGGAAAGGACAAAAAAAGTGAAGCAAATAAATACAATAACCTACTAACAATGGAAAATGTCACAAAATATAAGATTAACTCCTCTATGGCTGTGTTAATAGTTACCCGGGTGAAAAAAAATCCAAAAAGAGTATGTATAAAATAAAAACAGAAATGATATGTCCCCTAGAATTTATTTTGTTAAGACATATCAGATCAAAAGTAATATTTAAAACAGTGATAGATATGTCGTTAATGAATTATATCTTGATTTTATTGCAACAACACAAAATTTATCTGCTGCACATTTAATGAATGGTTTTCAATCCTGAAGGAGAAGGGTCATATAAAATTTATATCAATACATTAAAACACAAGTCCAGCTTGTTTACATCCTAATGTGCTTGCTAAACAGTATTCAGAGCATAAGTATTTTCTATAATTTCTTAGACAGTTACTCAGATCTGAAAGTCATGTATGTTGCTTTGACAGTTTAACTAACAGTAAATAAAAAATTAAATCTCAAAAAAGTGAAGATAAAGCTTTATCTTATCTTCTTCTTTCCTGAGGTAATTAAGCTAGAAAGCTGGCATTTGAAATGTATAATTAATATGCATTTAGACCTCCACAAAAGCACTTGTGTTTTATAATAGCAAGTTTATCCCAAGTCTCTGCATTAGAAAAAAATATTGCTGTTCTGTGAATGATTGTAACTTAACTTAGGTTGTGCAGTGAGAAACACAGCAGAATGGAATGGAGTGGAGTGGAGTGGAGTGGAGTAGAGTAGAGTAGAGTAGAGTAGAGTAGGAGTAGGAATAGGAATAGGAATAGGAATAGGAATAGGAATAAAATAGGAATAGAATAGAATAGTTAGATATTGGAATGAAGAATAGAATAGAACAGAATAGAATAGAATAATAAATGGAATGGAATAGCATAGAATGTTTAGAGTTGGAAGGGACCTTGGAGGTCTTCTAGTCTAACCCCTTGCTTAGGCAGGAAACCCGCTACCATTTCAGACAATTGGTTCTCCAATCTGCTCCTGGTAACTCATCTCCACCTCAGAATAATGCTACGTATTTTGTATATTCAGAGTTTTGAGCTGATGATTTATAAATGCCTCTTGAGGTTAGAGCAAGGAGCAAGTGAAATGAATCAGAAGAGCTGTGTGATTCCTTAGAAATATATTGCTTCCTTATTCTTAGCCTGGGAGGTTTTAGGTGCTACAGTTTGGTACTTCCCGCATTAATGTATTTGGAGTTGTGACTTTGTATTGACTTTAATTGATAGCAGCTTTGTGTCTTTTTTAGACCAGAAAGTCAGAATACAGTTGTTCATATAGTTAACTGTAACATATATAATAAAAGGGACATGGTGGCTCAGTGGCTAAGACGCTGAGCTTGTTGATCAGAAAGGTCGGCAGTTTGGCAGTTCGAATCCCTAGTATAACAGAGTAATGGAGTGAGCTCCCCATTCCTTGTCCCAGCTTCTGCCAACCTAGCACTTTGAAAGTATGTCAAAATGCAAGTAGAAAAATAGGGACTACATTTGGTGGGAAGGGAACAGTGTTCCGTGTGCCTTCAGGCATTTAGTCATGCCGGCCACATGACCACGGAGAAGTCTCCGGACAACGTTGGCTCTTCGGCTTTGTAACGGAGATGAGCACTGCCCTGTAGAAGCGAGAATGATTAGCACATATGTGCGAGGGGAACCTTTACCTTATCATATATAATATTTGTTTAGATAGATAATAAAGGAAGAAGAATTAATTGAGATGGGAAAAATATTGTGAAGGTACCTGACAGTATATTTATAACAGTATTTTAATGCTTCAGTTTTAAAATTGTAGTAATATATTAAAAAAAGCAGTATCTTAAAATAATTTTTGGTTCTTGAGTACGTAAGGCGTTTTATAGCTACCTCATTTTATCAAGTTAGTTGACCAGGTTTGGGTTTTTTTGGTTCATAATACCCACATGTATTTTAGTTTCTGTTTCTATTTATGCACGTTCCCCCTCTATTGTCATACTAATAATAATACTTCGATATATTTTATAGAAACACTTTTTTGTATTCTTGCCTGGAATATATGTAAATCTTTATGGCTTACTGAGGGGTCAAAATATGAATGAAGAATGAAAGAAAGAAAGAATGAATGAAGGAATGAATGAATGAATGAATGAATGAATGAATTCTTTATTGGCCAAGTGTGATTAGACACATAAGGAATTTGTCTTGGTGCAGATGCACTCAGTGTACATAAAAAGAAAAAAATACATTTGTCAAGAATCATAAGGTACAACACTTAATATAGTCATAGGGTAAAAATAAGCAATCAAATCATATAAGAAACAATATAAATCGTAAAGATGCAAGCAGCAAAGTTATAGTCATAAGTACGGTAGAAAAGGAGATAGGTAATAGGAAAGATGAGAAGAAGAATAGTAATACAGTCTTAGTAAATAATTTGACAGTGTTGAGGGAATTATTTATTTAGCAGAGTGATGGCATTCGGGGGAAAAAACTCCTTGTGTCTAATTGTTCTGGTATGCAATGCTCTATAGCGTCGTTTTGAGGGTTGGAGTTGAAACAGCTTATGTCCAGGATGTGAGGGGTGTGTAGATATTTTCACAGCCCTCTTTTTGGCCTGTGCAGTATACAGGTTAATTAATATATATTAATATTAATATATTATAATTAATATAAGCTATTAATATATGAGAGGGCAAAACAAATCATGCAAAAATGACAGAAGAACTTCATAATTCTTAAGAGAGATAAGAATGTATTTAGGATCAAGTAAATTTCAGTCAGAGACCCAATGTAGTATAGTAATTAAAGCATCAGGCTAAAAACTGGAAGACTATGAGTTCCCAGCAACTTCACCCTGGGCCAGTCACCCTCTCTCTCTCAGCCCTAGGAATCAGGCAATGACAAATCATTTCCAAAATCTTGCCAAGGAAACTGCAGGGACATATCCAGACAGTCGCTAAGAATCAAAACCTATTTGAAGGGCCCCCCAAAATAAATAAATAAAATAACAAAACCCCAAAACAAATTCAATCTGCGCTGAACAAGTATGGAGCGGTCCTTGTACTGAACGTGGAAACTTTTCTTTGTGTTGTCTTATAGCATCTTGAATTCTATCTGAAACATGCCAAATTAGATTCTTATTTGCAGATGTGACAGGACAGAAGTTGAGAATAATGTTACATCCTACCTTTTTACATAACCATCTCAAGGCTGTTAAGCTTATCAAAGCTTAACATAGCTTAAATAATGTGCCCTCAGAGTTGATGTCTAATTAGAGAAAAAGAACAAACAAAAGAGCAAAATTTGGATTTCCTCGTGTACATCTCATCGGAAGAATGGCACAGATAGTTCCTTGTAGACGTGCGTTGAGCTGCTGCTATGCTAAGATACTGATGTGAAAATTCTCTCCTCCCTTAGGTTGATGGGAATATCAGCAAGATTTATTGCCAAAACCTTTGCTTGTTAGCAAAACTCTTTCTTGACCACAAAACCTTATACTATGATGTTGAGCCATTCCTTTTCTATGTTCTTACCAAGAATGATGAGAAAGGGTGCCACTTAGTTGGATACTTCTCTAAGGTAAAAGTTTGATCTTACCATTATCAGAGTGTCTTGCTTTTATGCAGAATGTTTTGTTGGAAACCACATTTCAAATGGGAAGGAACACATTTTTTTCTGTTTGAAAATAACGATGCCATTATCCTTTTAAAAAGTGTTCTGAAGACATTGGATTTAGGTCAAACATACGATGCACCGATCTTTTTAAATCGCCCATGTTGGAAGCAGAACCTGACAGTATAATAATAGTTGTGTCAGAGTGTTCGCAACGCGACTGCTATTGTGAGACAAGCCAGGAGCAAAACACAGCACACAGAGACTTAGACATTTAACAGTGGTTTATATACAACAGTTATATACAGACATATATGTGGTAGGCAAATGCCTTACACGTAAGCAAACTTCTTAACTCTACACACGGAGAACTCTGCAATGAATACTGGGCACAAGGAGAGAGAACCACGCCCTCTAATGGCTGCCTTTTTAAAACACCTCTTAAAGGGGTAGAACCCATCCCCACTCTTAAAGGGAAGTACCCCTTTTATGCTAAATCAACTTCATTTCATCAGCTTAACATTGCATCAGACTTACAGCATCTGGCAGCTATTACTGCTACTGGTCAGCTCTTAAATCTTAATACCTCAACAGAGGCACTGCCTTCGGCCATTTAATTCTTCCTTACTTTACTGAGTTGCACATGTCATATAATTTGTCACATTCATATAGTACGTTCAATCGGTCTTCTCTTATTAGTATCTAGCAGAAACAGGATAAAATTATTTTTAAAAAATTAAGTAACTGGGTTTTGTAATCCTACAACCTAAAATCAGATTTAAGGGCTACGTTTTGTGAAGACTAGCTCCTCAAAACCCAAGAACTGCTATGGATCCAGAAATGATATTTTTTTTTGCCACCATCTGCCTATTTACGCCTCCTTTTCCAGCCTCCCACTCATGTTCTTCTTTCTTTCAGGCTCAGATGAAGTGGATGCAGTGTGTGGGACCAGCAAAGTTGCCCCAGATTATCCCTGGTCCGGCATTGCCTTACGAAGTGTCTGAGCCTTTCTCTATTGCTAAAGGAGTCGTGCTGTGAGTTGACCCATAGCTGTTTGTTGCTTAGATTTGTAGTTAGCAGGATGGGTTAAACCAGAGGGAGGGCGTTCTCTTCTAGCACTCTTCTTCATCTGTTTGCTGATTGGCCAGGAGTGACCACAGGGAGAGCACTCAAAAAGTCAAGATGTCAGCTCGACGGTGTGATTGAAGTATGTACAAAAGGTTGGAACTTTGATCGCACAAGTACTGGTGCTTCTTGACTTCCTTGCTCCCTTCCCGTACGGACGCCCCTGTCAAAGATTATTTCTTTTCTTCTTTTTTTTTTAAAGCTTCATAAAGTGTTTGCCCTCCCTTGCTCTACCTGAAAACATTCCAGGGTGTTTTATAGAGTAAAGTACAAAGATGTACCTGTTTTGCATGGCAGAATAGCAAGACTGGATTTTATGTGAGTTTCCAGGAAATCTGAAGCGAGAAGTGCAAAAATAAGGAATAAGTTGCCCTAATATGAGATTCCTGCCAGCAGTTTAGGCTCAAAGATATCAGCGGTTGGCTTAGCAGGAGATGCTCAGTGAGAATAAAGCAGACCGAATGTTACAAAAAAACGACGAGGGGAATAAGACTTTGCCCAAAATGGTGTCTTCTCAATAGCAGAAAAGACACGTGGATCAAGGTGGTTGAACATTTTTTTTTTGATATGGTATTTTCTATCAAGTCCCTGATATAAAGAGGGGACTTCAAGAGAGGACCAGCTGTTGGCATACAACGGTACAGAAACATACAGACAGGTAGTCCTTGACTCACGTCTATTAATTGAGTGACTGCTCAAAGTTACAGCAGCACTGAAAAAAGTGACTTGCAATCACACAATCCAACATTGGGCAACTGGTATCCAGCATTTATAAATTTTATATATATTTATAAAGGTCGCAGTGTTCCAGGGTCATGTGACGGCACATGTGATGACCCGGGAGTGACACAAAAATAACAAAGTCACAAAAGTAGGATAAATTCCCTTTAATGCCTCCAACTTGGACCCAATGTCCAATTATCCTTGGCTGGATAACAAACTCTTCAAAAAAACAGTCTACGAAGGGCAGAAATGCAGTCCAAACCCAAAGTAAAGATAATTAGAAATAAACCCAACACAAACCACACTGAAGTAATTAACACAGCAGGCCAGGATGATAAATTGCAGACTTTCAAAAGATAACATTGCACCCACAGTTGGGAGGACGCCAAAACCCAGATAAGCCTCGACAAAAATAATGCATGCTTTGCTTCCAGCAAGGAGCTGTGTGCAAACGCCCCATTTATGTCCTGTTATCTCAGCTGCAACCAATGAAAGGGATCAGGGCCTTCTTCTCTCTCGCAAGCCATGTTGTTCCCTTCTCCGTTCCACCCTGCGTGCCCTAGGATGAAGAGGGGATGGCCCTGGGTCTTCCTATGAATGCCCATCCAGACTGTGCCCTTCCCCCATGTCTTCCACAGCCACCGGAGCCACATTCCCACTCCCTATCAGCTGCTCAATTTCCCCCTCAGAAGCAGACTCCAAAACAAGGGTATGACAGCACAATTGAGACCTTCCCAATTGTCTTCTGGCAAGCAAAGCCAATGGGGGAAGCAGGATTTATCTAACCACCACTCCTGTTCATTTCACAATAGCTATGATTCCCTTAGCAAAACAGATCATACAATGGGGGTGCAATTTGCTTAACACACAACTGCCTTGCTCAACAGTCTAGTTTTGCTCCTAAGTCCAGGACTACCTGTAATGAAAACCAGCCATTGTTGCTGAAAACCAATGTGATCCCCACAAGTTAAGAGGCACCGTAGCTTGGTGCCTCTTAATATTTTTCCAAAGAAAAGACTAAAATATTCCAAAGAAACGAATTGATTTCAAACCTTGCTTGGACTTTTTTTTTTTTCATTTTTTTTTTTGAAGACTGGACAATCACCTGTCTGAAATGGTATAGGATCTCCAGCTTGGAGCAGGGGGCTGGACTAGAAGACCTCCAAGGTCCCTTCCGATTCATTCCGATTCATTGTGGACACCTTCACAGTGGTGCTAAGAGGTCGGGCTACGGGTTATAGCCCCGTCAAAACCTGCAGTACGAGAATCAGCTCTGCTGCACTGGACGAGTCTCTGCAGTTTTAACCCATCTTGCTGGCTACTGATTTAAGCAACAGCTCAATAGGATTCAGGATATGCTAGGCTTCTCTGCTCGTCCCAGGCACTCCAACCTGCCATCTGGATTTGCCCCTAAAAGGAGAGGGAAAAATGTGGCTTATATGAAGGGTAAGTTGTAAGTAAGCACAGATGATGATGACACTGTACATAATTGTTCCTCGTTGTAGGACCCATCCATTAAGACTCGGGCCGCAGGTGCCCTTTTGCTGGCTTGGTGGGACTTGGATCAATTTGGCTTTGTACCTGGTCTTAACTGGGTTCGTTTCTTAAAACACTTCACTTTGAAATGGAAAAGTAACCCGGCAGTGATGATGGCATTCTCTCCCATATGAGGCACAGGATAGCTGAAGCACACGATCACTTGGATTGCGTTTCAATATGTGCACCATCGCTTTTTCCTCTTTCAGTGAAAATACTTGAGTATTGTCATACTATATTTTGCTAATAAACACAAATGGATAATAATAATAATAATAATAATAATCGTGCAAATTAATATTTAATTAATAATAAATTATAAGGGTGCAAATTGAAAGATTGGGATTTTAAATTATGCAGAAAGCTCCTTTTTCCTGAGTTATGGGTGAAAACCCCCTGCCGCAATTTCTCATGAAAAATGTCCATTACAGGAGGAAGTGCTCCAATATGCACTGAAAGAAATCACACTGGAATGGGAAAAAAATTAGCACTATAGGATAGGTAAGAGGGGCCCGTGTTGCGCCAGTGTGCCTTCAGATGTTGCTCTTGGTATTCAAAGCATTGCCTGGCATTCTTTTCTTTTTAATAGTATTTCAATTGAAAACTACAAGCTGGCATACTTTTCTAACCATTTTTATTTACATAAATGCCTCTGGGCCTCTAGATAAGACACTCAAGATTTGCATGAAAAAGAAGTATTAGAAAACTGCAGCCCAGTGCTTGGTTTAGGACTATATCCGTTTGATCCACTAAGATTCAGAGCCGTGGTGGCGCAGTGGTGAGAGTGCAGTACTGCAGGCTACTTCTGCTGACTACCGGCTGACTGCAATTTGGCAGTTCGAATCTCCGCAGGCTCAAGGTTGACTCAGCCTTCCCTCCTTCTGAGGTGGGTAAAATGGGGACCCAAAATTGTTGGGGGCAATAGGCTGGCTCTGTAAACCGCTTAGAGAGGGCTGTAAAAAGCACTGTGAAGCGCTATATAAGTCTTAAGTGCCGTTGCTATTGCTATTCAGAATTGTGGGGAAGATACCGATAAGCAAGATGGCAGAAGAGCTGGGACCAAGAAGCTCCAACCTTGGCAAGTTCAAGACTTGTGGATTTCAACTCCCAGAATTCCTCAGCCAGACATGCCAGGAGTTGAAGTCTTGAAGTTGCCACATTTAGAGGGCCTTGCACTAGCCAAAAGTGAACTCCTGCCCCAAAATATGGGGTTGGAAATTTAGCTTTGCTATAATGCAGTGGTGAGCTTTGAATAACTTAACCGGTCCTCTGGCTGTGTAGGCGTGGCCGATTGGTCATATGACTGGGTGGGTGACATCACTCATCACACCCAACCCCACCTCCTGGCCACTCGCCTCAATGGCAGAGGTAGGATTTGGCCAGTTGGGGCTAATCCTACCACTGGTTGGTCCTGTGCGCGCCTGTTTTTCGGCCCATTTTCAGGCCATTTTTTGGGCCAAAAAGGGCTGGAAAAACAGCTGGAAAAGTGGCTGAAAAACAGGCCAAAAAATGAGCGGGGGCAGGGCCAGCTAGTGGTGGGATTTGCCGGTTCACCGAACTGCACAGAATCTTAACTACTGGTTCACTTGAACTGGTGCGAACCGGCAGCAGCCTACCTCTGCTATAATGTCCTTCAGGCTGACCTACATGAGGCAATTCCAAAACATGCATTTCTTTTCAACATAGGAGGTTATGTTTAGGAGTAAGGTGCTCTTTTCCTGTCTTCTACTAAGTGATTTACCTCTCAGAAACAAAAATGGTGTGTGGGCTACTTCTCTTTTTTGCAAAACCCATCACCCACCCAATTTTGCACAACTTCTTGATCCTGAGCAGGATCACCCAAACACATTAGAATCTCTTTGGGGTTCCCTAGAGTTCCCTCCATTGCTTTTGGAACTGAGCTCTGCAGCCCTGCATTATTTCTTGCGCCGGAATGAAACAGCATGAAGCAAAAAAAAGGCACAGACAACCAGAAGTTACTCAATGTCTTCTTTGCTTTTTCTGCATTTCTCAAGCTACAACAACTTTAAAGATGTGTGGCCTTTAACTCCGAGAATTCCTCAGCCAACATGCTGGCTAGGGAATTCTGGGAGTTGAAGTCCACATATTGGAGAAATGCTGGATTAGATAACTGTTCTGCTTTCCAAATCCCTCCCCTCTTCTTTTGCTTGGCTGCTTCCAGCTTCTTCTCCCAATTGTTAGAAATCTGACAGAAGGACCAACTGTTCACTAGAATAAATAGATTCTTAACATCTGATTTTAAAAAAAATATCCTGAGCAAATCTTAATGAAATTTAGTTCGCTTGTTATCTATTCAGGCCACCAATTTATTCAACGGGTTTCTAATTTTCATTTTATCTGCTTCAGAGTACATCAGATAGATCCTCTGGGCATTTTGTTCCATCACTTACATTAATTAATTTATTTCTTTACTATTTTCATTCCTTTTAAAATTTTACAAATTTTAGACTAATGGCAATCGCTTTATTGATATTCTGAGCATTTTATTTGCATTTTATATAGATCCACATGTGAAGGAGATCCCCGATGTACAACAGTTGGTTTAGTGACTGTTCAAGGTTAGAACGGCACTGAAAAAAGAGACTTATGACCATTTTTCACACGTAAAACCATTGCAGCATTCCCATGGTCACATGATCAAAATTCAGATGCCTGGCAACCGACTCATATGTATGATGGTTGCAGAATCCTGGGGTCATGTGATCACCTTTTGCTACCTCCTTACAAGCAAAGTCAATTGGGGAAGCCAAGTTCATTTAACAACTGTATTATTAATTTAATAATTATGATTCACTTACTGTAGCAACTGTGGAAAGAAAAGTTGTAAAATGGGGCAAAATTCACTTAACAAATGTTTCACTTAGCAACAGAAATATTGGGCTTAATTGTGGTCATAGGTCGAGAGCTATCTATTGTAGATATATATATCTAATTAAATAGATAATGAATGATAAAGAAACAAATGTCCCTTTATGGATAAGATATTGTGGGGGGGAATCAAAAGTGAACTCAAATATAATAACATCTAATTTTAATGACCTCATAATCCCTTACGGGTTGGAGTCTGGGCAACTGAATGGAGCTAGTAGAGTTTTTCAATGGCCGGATGCCCTTCCTGTTGCCAATGTGGAGTTTTGTTCAGCAGGTATTATCTCAGTGTGCCCAGAGAGAGAAATATTTGCATCTACCTAGGATCGAACCCTGAAAGTAAATCCTAGCTTGATCTTTACACCTGTGCCCAATATAAGCCCTACCCCCCAAAATAAGCCCAAATTAAGATCCCGCCCACTCCAGAGTGCACAGGTAAAAATTAAGCTAAGGTGGGGATGGGGGGGTGGAGCTGCCCTACTATTTACCTTTGTAGCCATGCCTCGCGCATCCCAACACCTGCCTTGCTGGCCCATTTCTTCTTCAAGGCAAGGCTTTCCTGAAGGCCTCTGTAGATCCGGAGCTCCATTATTGGCTGCAGAGGCCTTCAGGAAAGCCTTGCCAATCTCAGAGGAAGTTCCTGAAGGCCTCTGACAATGAAAAGGAGGCCAGGGGTGACACGCGCAAGTGAAGTTAGTCAGTGGATGACATCTCCTGAAAGTAAGACCTGGTGCCTCTTTTGGTGGCAAAAAAAATATAAGACAGGGTCTTATTTTGGGGGAAACACAGTAGTAAGATATTCCCTTGAACCAGCCTTTCTTCACCCTGGTTTCAATCACATGGTAAAGACAATGGTGTCTTAGCGCCATGGAACATTCTGGCCCCTTGCAAGCCTCTCTAAAAGATCTTTCTCAGCACATGTGAACCACTGACCAATCATAGAAAGTGTCCCAGGATCTTACTTTGAGATTGGCTTCCTACAGTCTTTGTCCTCCTCCTCCTCCTGCTGTTTTTGGAGGATTATTATTATTATTTTGTCTGATCTTAGGTTGATGTTCCTGTTCTGAAAGTCCAAGCAGAACTGGTATGCTTAAGATTCCAGAGTATAAGTATAACTTTATTGTAGATAAAGGGTTATGCTGGGCAATGAACAGCAGTCTTTTTGATATGTGCGGCTTTCGATCCACTCTATGTGAATGAACACTTGGGGATTTACCTCTGTTGCATAATTCCTATGGGGAAATGGGGAAGAATTTAAAAAAATCTCCATCTCCATAATTTGATCGCATACTTCCTTTTGGATTCACTCCCCCCAGCCAGTTCTTAATCCACAGAACACGGAATCTCCAGATTTGGTCTACTTTTGCCCCGTTCTGCTTTCTGAGGCATAGTGTAATCTCAGTTTTGATCTTCATGATATTTTCAGCCATCTCCCCTCTTTCCTCTTTCCCCAGGAAAAGCTCTGCCAGCAGAAGTATAACGTCTCCTGCATCATGATCATGCCCCAGTACCAAAGGCAAGGATTTGGGAGGTTTCTCATTGATTTCAGTAAGTGAACCGATTGCATCCGTGAATTTGGGAAGTGGGTATTGCGGTGGAAAACCAGTGAGAGCAAGGGTGCTTTTTTGTGGCTAGACAATGGGCTTTCTGTACCTAATTGCATCCGGGCAGCGTAAGTCCATTAAAAGAAACATCTAGTCCTGTGATATACCTGAAGATGCAAACTGTCTCTCTCTTCGCAGGGATGTTAGCTCTCGGTGTTGTCAGATTGAATGAATTGCCTAAATTGCATTCCTTTCGCGTTGTTCCCTAATACAGAGAGAAGCCGTGATTTGTCATTAAAGTAAGAAGGTAATTTAGAGCCTTCTTCCGTGCCTAGATTCCTTTTTAGCACCAAGTGTATTTTAGTTGAGCAGCACTTAAAACGGAACATAATGTTTTAGGCTTTTGTTCCTTTCAAAAACGTAATTGTCTCAGGTCTGAAAGTGACAATGCTCCTTGGAGCATGCAGTAAAAACAGTATAATATTTTTAAAAATAACACACGGTGTATTTTGAACAGCTCAAAATTACCTCCACTGCTTCTGCATCGTTTTTTTTTTTAAATCAAAAGGCAGGAAAACAAAATAGAACCAATAAACAGACTTAATGTTGCCTTATCACTAAGAAAGGATAAAGACAGTGTCTGTTCATGAATTTTATTCTCAGGGGCAGGTGGCACAGGAGGGACATGGTCCTCTGTAGTGTATATAATCAGGAGTGGGATTCTACCGGTTCAGCCTGGTTCGGCCGGACCGGTAGCTCCGAAGATCATTTGGGAGAGAATTGGTTCGCTTCGATGATCAGCTGCTGGGCCCACCCGCCCGGGCTCCATTCTGACCTTTATTTCCTGCTTTTGACGTTCAGCTGCATCGCGCGGCACAGCCAATTGCCACGCATCAGCTGTTGAAGAGGAGAGTGCAGGAGAAGGTCAGTAGGAATGCCTCTGCGCACGCCCAAAGCACCCATGCGCACAGCAAAACACTCCCATCAAGCTACGCCCACCGAACTGGTGGTAAACCAATTTGAATCCCACCACGGTATGTAATGCAGGTCAGTATGAAACTTCAGAAATAGGATGCTCCAGACCGCCAGAAAGAAGCCTCAGGTGGGGAGATGAGCAGAGTTCCCGGCAGAGGCATGATCTCCCAAGGGAGTTATGGTTCTGTCCCTTCCTGTCCCACCCCACCCATCCATCATAGCATAAAACAAAACCTCTGCAGTTCATTTAACTGTTGTAACTGTTCAAAGTTACAACCGCACTGAAAAAAAAGTGACTTATGGCCGTTTTTCACAGTTACGACCTTCATAGCATGGGTTTGGGTTTGGCTAGTCTAGAGAAAAGAAGGACTAGCGGAGACATGATAGCAGTGTCCCAGTATTTCAGGAGCTGCCACAAAGAAGAGGGGGTCAAATTATTTTCCAAAGCACCTGTAGGCAGGATAAGAAACAATGGATGGAAACTAATCAAAGAGAGAAGCACCCTGGAACTAAGGAGAAACTTCCTGACAGTGAGGACAATCAACCAGTGGAACAGCTGGCCTCCAAAGCAGTGGTAGGATTCAAAATTTTTTACTACCGGTTCTGTGGGCATTGTTTGGTGGGTGTTGCTTGGTGGGCATGGCAGGGGAAGGATACTGCAAAATCCCCATTCCCTTCCCACTCCACTAACCTGCTTTCCAGCTCCGTTCTCCTGTGCAGGGCAACCAAAGGAGACTCAGCCAATCAGCTGGGACTCAGGAGGCAGAGAATAGATGGGGGCGGGGCCAGTCAGAGGTGGCATTTGCCGGTTCTCCGAGCTTCTCAAAATTTCTGCTACCGGTTTACCAGAACTGGTCAGAACCGGCTGAATCCCACCTCTGCTCCAAAGTATTGTGAACTGGCATTGTACATTGTAACGGCTGCAAAGATGCTCGGTGCTTCCTACTGGAAAGTACATTTAGTTGCCTCTGTGGAAAACTGGCTGATTACGGGAGGAGGCCTCCGTGTCCAGAATAACCTCATATCTCAAAGGAAAATTGGATGCAGAGTTGCATTTAATTTTAAAATCTTGAATTCAATTTGGAAAGCTTTGCGGGTTATATTTCTCTATATAGGGCCAGTTTGTTCTAGTGCAAACTCATGTTGTCACAGCGGTGTCACGTGACGTATCGGGACTTTTACCCCCTTCGCTAAACCAGGCGTGGGTGTGGCCAGCGTGTGGTACATCTGGCCCGCAGGCAGGGAGTTTCACAGCCCTGGTCTAGTGGTTAAGATGCTGGCCTAGAAACTGGGAGACCATGAGTTCTAGTTCTGCCTAAGTCATGAAAGACAACATGGTGACTTTAGGCCAATCACTCTAATTCGAGCCTAAGTCACCTCACAAGGTTGTTTTTGTGGGGAGAAGCAGAGGTGATATTCAGCCGGTTTAGACCGGTTCTGGTGTACGGTTAGCGGAAATTTTGAGTAGTTTGGAGAACTGGCAAATACCATTTCTGGCTGGCCCCGCCTACCTGCCCGCCCTCCCTTTTCTGTCCTATATTCCCTTTTTTTTAAAGCTCAGCTGATTTGCACGGCAGAGCGGATTGCCGTGCCTCAGTGGAGCTAAAAAAACAGCTCACCTCACTAGCGCTGACGCAGAGGGCGGTTTTTGAGTGCTGCACGCCCGCACGAAGCACGCTGTCATAGAACCGGTAGGAAAAAGTGTGGAATCCCACCACTGGGGAGAAGAGGAGGAAGAAGGAGTGTTGTGTATCTTTATCACCTTGAATTATGCCGTCTTGAAAGGCGGCATACAGATAGCAATATGCCACTTCACAGTGCTTTTCAGCCCTGTCTAAGCGGTTTACAGAGTCAGTCACCAAGAACAGAGGTTTCGTCTTCGGAGCTTTGGGACTCGTGCTGGAGTTCATTCTCTGTACCGGAATATGTGCTTTGGGCTATTCCATACATAGTATTTATGTGGTGCCTGGTTCTGTGTGGCCCCCTAGCTGTTGATTGGGGTATTGATGGACAGCCGCTAAATCATTGGCTGTTGTTTCCTTGTGCTGCCAAGTCTTCGGCTCCTAAGTACCTGATAAGCTGATAAATCAACAGGTAAGAGAGCTATGGAAGTGATTGAAACCTTGGAAATGGGCTCCTCCTCAGGCAACAGGAATAGCAATAGCACTTAGACTTATATACTGCTTTATAGTGCTTTACAGCCCTCTCTAAGCGGTTTGCA
This sequence comes from Naja naja, assembly GCA_009733165.1. Taxonomy (NCBI): domain Eukaryota; kingdom Metazoa; phylum Chordata; class Lepidosauria; order Squamata; family Elapidae; genus Naja; species Naja naja. Next base: position 88,781,703 of record CM019151.1, read on the forward strand.
GAGTCAGCCTCTTGCCCCCAACAATCTGGGTCCTCATTTTACCCACCTCGGAAGGATGGAAGGCTGAGTCAACCTTGAGCCTGGTGGGATTTGAACTGCCAAATTGTAGGCAGCTGGTTGCAGAAGTAGCTTGCAATACTGCACTCTAACCAATGCGCCACAGAGGCTCCCTAATGCTGATTTACCACCAGCTTATCAGATATTTAGGAGGTGAGAACTTGGCAGCACAAGGGAACAACAGCCAATCGCTTGGCCATCAGTACATCAATCAACCAATAGGAAGGCACCACGGATCACAAGTTATGGTCATGCAATGTCTCGCTTAATGCCGATGTTGCTGAACAACAGCTTTGCTGCCTCTATGGTGGCCATTAAGCAAGGGCTACCTGTACTGCAGTTGATATTAATATATTACTTGGTTTTTGACAATGAATTGTAGTTTTTAAAAAAATGTATTTAATTATTTAAAACCCAGTAATAAATGTTGAGAACTCTAGACTAATTCTCTGCTGCTTATAAATTCCCTGTTCATTTCATGTTTTATCTTTCTGACTTTTTTCCTCCTTTTTTCTTTCATCCATCTTGTTTTCTCTCCCCCCCACCCCCCAAATGCTTAATTCAAGTCACATTTAATCACATTTAAAAAAGAAAAGAAACTTGACATTTCTGGCACCTTAGAATTTCTTCTCCATGATCTGTGTAATTGGGGAGAAGAAGGATATAAGCAAGACGTTTTTGTTTTGCATTAGTGGTGGTCTTGAAAAAGAGATAGGTTGATAAAACCATATTGCTAATCACTTTCTTTCAGAATATTCATGCGTGACATTTTAGAAATTACAGAAGGGACTTGAGTGCAGCTAGAAAACTCTAAAAAAAAATCTTCTTAAAAAGCCTGCCGCCTCCTTCTAAATTGGAACCCAGCAGGGAACATCGTCAGAGAGTATTCAGGAACTGAATCAAAACGACGGCTGACATTTCCCTTCTGATGAAAAAAGGGGATGTTTGAAATGCAAAATATAAATTGGGAGAATGCTTAATACGGCCTCTAATTCCGATGAACCGGCTTACCTGTTGCTTCATCAAACTCAAGGTGAAGCAGCAGCTTCCAAGTCTCAGGAATGTTTCTATGAAGAGGCGAATGTTGATTTCATAACATCACGGTATCATAGGGCGGGAATGGGCTTGAGAGGTAGAAGATGAGCAGGCAGTGTCAAATACACCATAAGTTTGGAGTCTCTGCGCCACCTTAAGAGGCCTAAGTCCAGCTCCCCTTAAAGTCTGTTGTTAATTCAAAAGTACTACAAGTATATTTCATGCTACCTATCCAAAAGAATCTCAAGGAATCGCCCTTGCACAATGTTGGAAAAAGGATACTATACCGTCAGAAGATCTAGTAATCCAAAAGATCTTAAATTGTGCGGAAATGGATAAACTCACCCTAGAATTAAAAGGAATATTATACGGTTTGGGAAAATTGGTGTGAATGGATGGCCAATAGGAATAAGAATTGTAGAGATTAGAAGAAGATATAGAAATGTATATGAATAATTAGAAATGTATGGAAATGTGTGTATGTAACAAAGAGGCCTCAGTACTATTAAAGATGATTGAGATTTGTAAAAAGAAAAGAAGTACAATAAAAGTATTTATAAAAACAAAAGAATCTGATATAGTAACTTTCAATGCGAATTGGCGACAGATAGGTAGCATGAAATAAACTTGTACTATTTTTGAATTCTATTCTGGCTCTTGATTCCTGACTCCTTGCACCCGACATGAAAATCTTTTAGTCCAATTCAAGAATCTTCGTATCATTTTGGATAAATAATTGTCTAACCTTTGTTTGAACAATGTAATTTTCTCCCTTAAACTAAAATTCTTAATTCCCCTCTTAATATCCATTTTTTAAAATTGTTTATAGGTTGTCCTTTGCTTATGACTTGGTTTAATGACAATTCAAAATTACGATGGGTTCAGAAAAAATTACTTAGGACCTGCATTTATGACTATTGCACCAACTCCATGACCATGTTATTGCAACTCAGGGACTTGGCTACTGACTCTCCTTTACGACCAGGCTCAGGATCCTGTGATTATGCAGTCATGATTGCAACCTTTTTTTGTTTTTTGCCAATTTCTGGCAAAAAAAACACCATTGGGGAAACTGGGTTTATTTAATGATTCTATGATTTGCTTAATGATCACCATAAAAATCGTTTTAAAATCAGGTCTGACTTAACTTACTACCATAGTGACTTATGACTGAAATTCTGGTCTCAATTTGTAGTCATAAATCAAGGACTTACCTCTATCTTTATTTTGTCTTGCAAAAATCCAAACCAATCTTATTTCCTACAGGAAGGATCCTGTACAATTAATTCACACTTTTAGAGATAGAATTTTTTATTAGCCAAGTGTGATTGGACACACAAGGAATTTGTCTTGGTGCAAATGCTCTCAGTGGACATAAAAGAAAAGAGACACTCGTCAAGAGTCAAGAATCATCAGGTACAACACAATAATAGTCATAGGGTACATAAGCAATCAAATCATACTAGGAAACAGTCCCTATAGATCATAAGGATACAAGTGACAAAGTTATGGTCATACAGTCACAAGTGGAAGGGGAGGGGTGATAAGGAGTGATGAGAAGATTAATAGTAATAGTAGTGCAGACTTTGTAAATAGTTGGACAGTGTTGAGGGAATTAGTTGTTTAGCAGAGTGATGGCTTTAGGGAAAAACCTGTCCTTGTGTCTAGTTGTTCTGGTGTGCAGTGCTCTATAGCGTCGCTTTGAGGGAAGGAGTTGAAACAGTTTATGTCTGGGATGTGAGGGATTTGTAAATATTTTCACAGCCCTCTTTTTGACTTGTGTAGTATACAGTATCCAGTATACAGTTTTACAATTTGTTCTTAGGTTACATATGTTTATAGCTGCATTTAGCTAAACGTGTTTCTTAAGGGTGTGTCTTGTGTGAAAATGGGTTCCAAAGTGCACATTTGAATTTACATGCGCATATGAACCTCAGCGAGATTTTTTTTAAATGTCACACTTTATTCAGAATTGTAATGTTCTCCATTTCTTTCCCATTCTTTTTGAATGCAATGATCAGAACTGTACACAGAAAACCAACTGGAATTGCACATAACTGATTTAAGCATGTTGTTGTTTTACCTTCTATCCTCTTCCTACTGATACCTTGAATAGAATTTGCCTTTTCTTTTTTTCAACACCCACACAATGAATTGTCGCTTTCATTCAGCTGTAATTCCCTCTGAGAGCGTTGGCAGAAGGACACGTAAAAGAAAGATGAAAGCTGCATGCTGCATTATATCCCCCTGGCATAGGAAATGGGGTGACTTGCTCTGGGAATCTGGTTTTTTGATTCTGCTGTGGCTAAGAGGGATGATTAATGTTTCTTTGTAGGAAGATGTGGTGTCCTTTTGCTTAAAGGAGGTAGCAGTGTGGTCTCTTGAACCAGAATATTTCAATAATATTTCAATAATATATCTTCTCTTGAACCAGAATATTTCAGTTAATTACGGTTCATCCTTGAATACAATCTTCTTGTCAAAGATGGTTGCAAAATTAGAATCATTGCAATTCCAAATGCAGACAAATGGTGTTGATTATTTGAACAGTTGGGATTGATAACTGCTTTGATCACTCCAATATATGACCTGTCCTTAGGAGTTTTGAAATCAGCTTCTTGGTCGTATATGTAACAAATCATATAACATATTATTATTACCTCATGCTAGTATAGTTATGATATACCAGTTGTAGGAGAAAAGCAGGCTGAGCTGGAAGGTGGAGTTAAATGTGTCATGAGTTCAAAGTCATTGTTCTTGCCACAAGAGACTTGGGCCGAGACCCCTGTGAATTCCATTGACCCTGATCTAGCGCCAATTTATCTGTGACAATTAATTGATGAGATTTTTGTGTATAAGTAGAAATAATAAAAAGAAGAAATAGGCCAAGGTGTCTGAGGCCTGGCTTCAACAGTCAGAAGGTAAGTAGTAGGGCAGCTCCACCCCCATCACCATCCTAGCTTAATTTTTTACCCGTGGGCAGGGTTTTTATTAGTGCTTATTTTGGGGGATCGGGCTTATATTTGGTGCACATGTAAAAATCAAACTAGGACTTACTTTCAGGGTAGGTTGCATTTTTGGGAAAACATGGCAGTAATCAGCTTTTTAACATTTTCATCTTTATTCTTTTTTTCTTTTTCTTTTTTTAAATAAACTTTATTAATCTTTTATAACTTAAAAAACAAAAAAAACAAAGAGTACAAATATCTTAACTTCAAGAGTTTGTGGCATTCGTCTTATACTACTATTTTGTGGATTATTTACAAATATATACAATTTATGAATGTAAACATTAGCTTATATGTTGCTTATCATTAATTTTTTCATCATCCGTTTATCTATCTTTGCTCAATCCAGACATACCATCTTTCCCAAGTCTTATAATATTCTGGCTCCTCTTTCTCTTGTAACACCAGAGTTAATTTATCCACCTCAGCACAAATCATTATTTTTTGAATGATCAATTCATCTGGTGATATACATGTATGTTTCTAGCACTGGGCGTAAGCAATTCTGGCTGCAGTTATAATATGTAATACTATATATTTTATATTTCTCCCATATTTCTTTTTGAATATCCCCAATAAAAATAGTTCCGGTTCTAGTTCTGTTGGTTCATTAATAATCTCTTGCAACCATTGTTTAATTTTTATTCTTTTTTTCAATGAAAATATTGATATTTCCAAGACTGTTGCCACAGAAACATTGGGTTTTGGCTTCTGGTTATCATTTTGGGAGCTTCCAACTTCATTGAGAGAGAAACCAACCCCAGGAGGATATCATGGCATATCATTAGGCTGCATAATGAGGCAAAGAAAAGCAGCCTGGCCATCGTTAACAGTGGTCTGCACAAGTTGCCCTGGTAACTCAGTTTCCAGCTCCATATGGTACCCTTTGCAATCCTGCAAGCGTGATCAGCTGGAATGAGATTCTGCTTAATCAAGACAGGCGAACTGCTTTCATTATGATATGAACAGCAAAAGTAATAGATCCACTGCAAGCAAAAACTCTTGAGGCAGGTGGATTCCTCGAAGAATAGCTTTATTGGAAATATACTGGCACAGATCTGGTGAAAACCTACCCCGATGGGACCTTTGGGTTTCACCTAATTAAAAGTAAAGTTTTCCCCTCAACCCAATTACAGATTAACAGAGTTGGAAGGGACCTTGTAAGTCATCTAGTCCAACCCCTCCCCCGCCCAAACCTCCCTGCCCAAACAATCAGTCACATGGCCCGATCAAGGCAGCCTCCGCTGGTCTGGTGACATCACTCCTCCTTCCTCCAGCCAGGTGTGAGAACGTCCTTGGTTCCCAAGAGGGTTCTGACCTAGGCTTCCCAAAAGCTCGAAGCCAACTCCTCATCCCCATAAAACCCCTTTTATTTAGTTTACAGTGAATTCCTCTCCAGCAAAGTCCCAACACTCAACAGTCTTTCAAGAGATTTCACAGGCCTTTATCAGGCTTGGAGAGCTGCCAGGCAGATATCTTCCAAACGCCACTCTGTAGCAGACAGTACTTGGCAGGAATGCAGGAACAGATCTTCACCGTCATGAATTGAACTAATTGTCTCCTGCAAAACTGTTGCTGTTCCTGAAATCTTGATGGTAGTTCTTTAAGTCTTTTGTCCAAGGCCGGCTGCAGGCAATATTTTGGGAATAGTCAAGCCTTAGGCCCTTGCTTTGCAGGGTCCCTCAGAGCTGTGCCTCTCCCCTCTTCTTTTTAATATCTGTCCTTTCATTTTTAATATTTAATAAAAATATATATATTTGTATCTCTCTAGCTCTAATATCTTTTGGCCATCGTAATCTGTAATACTGTTCTCTATTGCGGAAAGACTTAATAGTTGTCTTACTGAACCATCTTATCGGAAAGACCTGGTACTCCTAGCTTTCTTGCTGGTTTCAAACCATTGGCAGTCCCATTTCATTTCAACCTGTGCACCAAAGCCACCATTTGACTGTGCAGGCATTTGGGTGAAGGATGATGTGTGAGCAGCAAAGCTGGACTCTTTATTTATTTATTTATTTATTTATTTATTTATTTATTTGGACTTATATGCCGCCCCCTCTCCGAAAGGACTCGGGGCAGCTCACAATTAAAAGACAACAATAAATATTTTAAAAATAATTAAACCAAACAAGCCCAATCAGTAAAACAATTAAAATAAATTTAACCCCCCCACCAGGAGGTCAGTACAGCCCAGCCCGTTCAAACAACCAGGTCTTCAAATCGCGGCAGAAAGAGCGAAGATTAGGAGCCAAACGGAGCTCCAAAGGGAGTTGGTTCCACAAGGCAGGGGCCGCAACAGAGTAGGCCCTTCCCCAAGGCACCGCCAGCCAACATTGTCTAGCCGGCACCCGAGAGTCCCGTCTGTGCGCACGCACAGGCGTCGGTATTCGATATTGGCAGCAGCGCTGCTGCAAGTACCCCGGACCCAAGTCGTAAAGGACTTTGAATGTTAATACCAACACCTTGAATCTCACCCGGAGGGCAACCGGCAACCAATGCAGCTTGCGCGGGAGGGGTGTAACATGGGAGTATCAGGAAGCTCCCATCACAACCCGCGCAGCCGCATTTTGCACCAGCTGAAACCTCCAGATGGTATGCAAGGGCAGTCCTAGATAGAGAGCATTGCAGTAGTCGAGTTGGGACGTCACAAGTGCATGAATGATCGTGCGAAGGGCATCTCGGTCCAGCTATGGGCACAACTGGCAAACCAGTCGGACCTGGGCAAAAGCCCCGGTCACAGCCCCCACCTGCTCCTCCAAACTGAGCCATGAGTCCAGGAGGACTCCCAGGTTACGAGCCCTGTCCACAGGGGGCAACACCTCTTCCCCTATGACCAACGATGGAATCTGTTGACTGGGCCGAGATGCCTGTACGCACAACCACTCGGTCTTGGCCGGATTGAGCTGTAGTCCGTTCCTGCCCATCTAGATCCATACCACATCCAGACACCGGGTCATCACGGAGGGCATCACTGGCATCTCTTAAGATGCCAAAGATTTATAGAAGGAAGTGGATGGGTTTACAGACTGCAGAACTTTGCTTTTTTACTCTACCTGACCCAGTGTTTGTCATAAAATCAGAAATGCCCCATTTTCAAGAAGGCACATGACCAGTTGAGACCAGCCAAAATCATCTTTTTAATGTGCATCATGATGAACCAGCACTGACTGCAGTTTTTGTAAAACCCCATGTTTTTGCATCTTTCTCATATCCGGATTGTATTTGCAGATGCGGCCACCAGCAACACTTCGTAAGATATTATTATGGACGGATGAAAAACTGATCAAAAATATATATATAACTACTTATTAAGTTATAAAATGGAAGAGGAACAAGTCAAAGAAATAATGATTGTATGGGCAAAAAACTTTGGTTATACTATAGAATTAGATAAATGGCAAAAACTTTGGGATAGGAACTATAAACTGACAATGGCTACTGCGTACAAGGAAAATCTCTATAAAATGTTTTATACCGGCAAGATTAGCAAAAATGTTCAGCAATATGTCCACCAAGGGTTGACCCCAGGTACTTATTATCATATGTGGTGGACCTGTATGAAAGCAAGAAAGTATTGGATGAAAATACATACATGATTGGAAAAGATGATCAAGCAACATATAGATCTGAAGCCAGAAATATGTTTGTTGGGTATATTGCCGGAGGGCTATGATAAAGGGACTATATATCTAAGTTGTGCATGTATTGAAGCAGCAAGGATTGTATTTGCACAATATTGAAAAAATGAGCACACCCCATCAGATGAGGATGTAATTTGGAAAATATTAGACTGTGCAGAGATGGATAGATTGACGTTAAAAATAAAGGACAAAGAAGGTACAGAATATAACTTAACATGGAATAGATTTTATGAGTGGTTAAAGATAAGAGGCTCTTCATTAGATGAAGAAAGATTATTGTTATGTATGAATTAAATATAAAGATGGTTTATAATTATAAATATGCCAATAACCAACAAATAAGCTAATATAAAGAGAAATATAGTCAAAACTATTCTGTTACATTATTATTATTATTATTAATTTATTATTATTATTATTATTATTATTATTATTATTATTATTATTATTATTGTGGTTAATCTTTGGTGAGATTCACAGCCTTTGGGACTGGTTGGTAGCTCAACAGCTCGAGTCCTAACCAAGGACCTAGGAACTGTTAAGGTAGCATCGGAAGATATAAGTTGTTCCAAGTAGGGAAGTTTTTTTGTAGAATCCGAGTATTCAAGTCTGATAAATTCAGAATTTCCAAATAGCGAGGTAGCCCTTTAGGTATTGCTCCAAGGGCTCCAATTACAATTGGGATAACACATGATTTCTTTTTGTAAAGTCACTCAACTTCAATTTGTAAGTCCCGATACTTTTGATTTTTTTCTTGCTGTATGTCTTCAATTCGTGCATTACCAGGTATTGCAATGTGAATGAACCAAACCTTTTTCTTATCTACTTATTTTCTTACTTACTTATTATTAGTAGTAGTAGTAGTAGTAGTAGTAGATATGTTAATATTTCTTTTTGTTCTTTCTTTGCTTTTCTGTAAATGATATATCCTGACAATACACTATATTCAAAATGTTTATGAATAAAAAAAATAGTAATGATTGCAGTTTTGAATAGCTTATTTTGCAAAGTGTTATTGGCATTAAGTTAGCTTTCCAGAAACAATTACGGAGAGTTTATTTACTGAGATGCATTGTGACTAGTCCTGTCTTCTTAGCCCAACCTATATCCCAGGCACTTTGAGAAAAAGGAAATACCTTGAGTGAAAAGGGGAATGTTAACCTGATAAATGTATTTCAAGTAATGTTTCCTCGTGGCTGGCTGGGAGTTGAAGTTCACAGGTCCTAAAATTGCTAAGGTTCAGAAGCTCTGTCTTAGGGATTTGGGTGTATAGGAGCATTCACAAATCATGTGTAATTTTGTCTTGAACGTTTAACATTTTCTGAGAAGTAGCACTGGTTTATTGGAAAATTAAGAAAATAAGCTCTTGAGAGACTCTTGAACTGTGGGGAATAATAAACCTGTTCAATTATGTTCTACATATTGCTGTTCTGGAGATCATTAGAAGAGACAAAACATACAGATTCTTTTGCTGTTTGAGATGTGCTTTTCTCTCTATCCGAGTTTTTGAAATTGTAAGGATGCATGTGGAATTATGCTTGGGTCATTTGAAAATTTCAAAACAATGGGAAATGGTGGTTTTCTTATGCCACTCATTATTATGTTCATTATATATTTAGATTTCTGCAATGAATATGGCCTTTAAAAGTATCAGTTAACTTTTGAACTGAAATGGTTGAAATCTTGACAGTCCATTGTTTGTTGCATTGTCTAAAATGGGTTTGCCCTACAGAGGGATCAGAAGAATCAATCTGAAACTTCTTTTGAGCGTTGCATGTGAACTTCAACGTGTATTAAAAGTGGATCTTTGAACTATGGTCACACAGTTGACTATATTTAATGCTGAATTATCTTAACAAAGTAATGTCATTATTAAACATGTTTATTCTGTTTATAGAATCAAAATTATTCAAGGCACAACACAACGAGTTTAAAATAACATTAAACACCATTAATTAATTAATTAATTAATTAATTAATTTTATTCATATTTATATGCCGCCCTTCTCTGGAGACTCAGGGCAGCTTACAATGTTTGGAGCACAACCCAGTGTGCTCAGCAATAGCCTTCATTCCATTGTATATGCCTGCTTATTACTAAGCGGCATTTTTACAAGGTCAGCTAATTGCCCCCAACAATCTTGGGTCCTCAATTTACCTACCCCGAGAGGATGGAAGGCTGAGTCAACCTTGAGCCTGGTGGGATTTGAGCCAGCACTAATTGCAGGCAGCTGGAACTAAGTGCTAGGCGTTTAATAGCCTGCACCACCAAGACTCTTAAATTAAAACAACAAAGGACCAAATATAAAAAAATAACAGAGCACTAGGCAGAATAGACCAACATTTACTATTCAAACAGTTCACAGATTGCCTGAAGGGAAAAAATCAAGGTATTAATGTTTTCCTGAATGACAGCAGGTTTGGAGTAAAAAAAAACAAATCTAATATTCCCTAAGATAGGAGTTTATCTTACTGAAGTAGCATATCTTCCAACTCAAATCTGATTTCCATCAGCTCCGAACTTGGTTTGAAATCTGCCTCTACATCAGAGGTCTCCAAACTTGGCCACTTTAAGATGGCTGGAGAATTCTGAGAGTTGGAGTCCACAAGCCTCAAAGTGGCCAAGTTTAGAGACCTCTGATCTAGATAATTTGCTTTCCCCGTCAGTTTATCGGAACAAGATATACTGAAAAAGAGAGAGTAATATGCTTGGTGTTAATGATCTTCATATCCTGAATTCCCTTCGTTTTCTGCAAGTGGCACATTGTGATTCTTCCCCTTGTTCTTTTCTGCTAGGTTACCTACTTTCTCGAAAAGAAGGGCAGGCAGGATCCCCCGAGAAGCCGCTCTCTGATCTGGGCCGTGTCTCCTACTTGGCTTATTGGAAAAGCGTCATCTGGGAATATCTTCACTGCCACCCTGAGAAGGAGATCAGCATCAAGGCGATGAGCCGAGCCACCGGGATGTGTCCCCATGATATTGCTACCATCCTCCAGCATCACAGCATGATTGACAGGCGAGAAGAGAAGTCAGTATCCGCTCCTGAACTGCACTTGCTTTCCATCTTGCTCTTAGCCACCCTAAGGAGATCAGCATGGTGAGTTCGAGCCAACCGGTGTGTCCCAATATTCAACCACTCCAGCACACAGCATGATTGACAGGCGAGAAGAGAAGTCAGTATCCGCTCCTGAACTGCACTTGCTTTCCATCTTGCTTGCTTTCGTTAAGCGCAGATGCCTGGTGTTTTAAGTTCATCCATAGGTGGTCCTCGTTTAACAACCACTTGTTCCACAACCATTCAAACTTGCAACAAGGCAAAATAATAGAATAGCAATAGCAAAAGCACTTAGCAATAGCCCTTAGACTTATATACCACTTTATAGTGCTTTACAATCCTCTCTAAGCGGTTTTTCAGAGTCAGCCTCTTGCCCCCAACAATCTGGGCCCTCATTTTACCCACCTCAGAAGGATGGAAGGCTGAGTCAACCTTGAGCATGGTGGGATTTGAACTGCCAAATTGCAGGAAGCCAGTAGTCAGCAGAAGTGGCCTGCAGTACAGCACTCTTAACTACTGCGCCACTGAGGTTCTTATTTAGAATGGAATGGAATGGAATGGAATGGAATGGAATGGAATAGAATAGATATTGGAATGAAGAATAGAATAGAATAGAATAGAATAGAATAGAATAGAATAGAATAGAATTGAATTCTTTATTGGCCAAGTGTGATTGGACACACAAGGAATTTGTCTTTGGTGCATAAGTTCTCAGTGTACTTGCAAAGAGTTGTTGGAGTTCCAGCTATTGCAGCAACCCGTTGTCACATGGTTGCAATCCAGGCAGTTGATGCCCCCCTCGTGATTATGTTACAGGGTTACATGCTCGCCTCTGTAACCTTCTAGCAATCTACTTGGCAGTAGCTGCATGCACCAGAAACAGCTCTCACGGGTCCTAACAGCTTCCCATCCATTGCTGCTAGCTAGTCTCCTAATCCCCCGGCCCTGTTTGCTTGTTAAAAAATGAGATTGAGAATAACGAACTAGCTTTTGTCTAGATCAGGGGTGTCAAACTCAATTTCATTCAGGGCCGCATCAGGGTTGTGTTTGACCTCGGGAGGCTGGGGTGAGTGTGGTCAGGGTGGGCATGGCCAGCTCCATATCACTCCTGTTGGGGGCGCCTGTGGTGATCCGAGCATTTTGCCAGTGAAAATGGGCTCCTGAGCTCCATTTTTGGCTGTGACAGCCTCCCGCAACCCTTTGCCAGTGAAAACGGAGCTGGTCCTTCACTTTTTCCAGGGCGACCCCACAGGCCAGATCTAACCACCCCGTGGGCTGGATCTGTCCCCCGGGCCTTGAATTTGACACCCCTGGTCTAGATTACAAACATGTGGGCTGTCAGGATTCTGGCACTTACCCCCATTTAAATCATGAGTCTCTAGTGAAACTTCCGAAACTTAAAAAACATTCATTAGGAGTAAACATGCAGGCACTGCCAGGGTGTAGCCGACTCTGAGGCACATTATTCATTGTCACCTTTGACCCTGGTTTTCCCCCTGGGTATATCGTAATTCATATTCTCCAATGGGACACCTCCATAGCCAAGAGTCATCAACCATGCTCTCCAGTTAGAATTTTGTGTGGCAGAAACTTCGGTCACCTAGTTACTATCTTTGAAAACATTTATGGAATGAAAGCTGAAACTAGATAAGAACAAAAAAGATAAAACTCTTACTTCTTTGCTCCAGGAGCTGGACTTATGCCTTGTGTGTGGCAGCTTTTTACCTCTAGATGGTGGTCCAGTAACAAGACTAGGAGAAATGCTTTGGCAGGAGTGATCTCTCCATATAAAAGAGGACTGTAAATTAAAGAAAAATTAACTGTAATTCCAGACCCATCTTCCCTAACAGCAAATAGATACATTCCCATCTGCTTATTGTTCGTATTGTTCTCTTCTAACTTCAGATTTGTTTCCACTATAGATTCACAGTAATCAGGAGAGAGAAGTTGATCTCCCGTTACATGGAGAAACTTAAAAACCATCCACGTGCCAATGAAGTGGACCCAGAAAGTTTGAGGTGGAGTCCTCTCCTGGTTCCCGAACGCAGCGGTTTCGGAGGAAGAGAGAGAAGCTGAAAAAGAGGTAAGGGCAAGCACATTGCGCGATAACCACCCCCTGAACATAAGTAAAAATAAATCGGTGAAGATGACGCACAGACCAAAAAAAAGAAAAAAAAGAAGAAGCTATGTTTAGGCTGCCCTGACTCTTCTCCCAACGGAACGGGACAATTCGCCACGACCAATTCGCTGTGGCCAACTTGCCGCAGCAAACTCTCTGCAGAACATGGGACAAGTTGCCACGTCGCAACAGGACAACTCGCTGCCATACAATTCAACTTAATTTAATTAATTTAATTATCTATATATCTATATATATATCTATGTAGGTCTGGGTGTATTCGGGTCTTGTCCCGTGCAAGATTGAGAATACCTTGGTGACGTTTCGGCAGAGATCCCACTCGCCATCTTCAGGCTGGTGCTTTGTGCTTGCTTTATGCTTGCTTTGTGCTTTGTGCTTGCTGGCACAAGCACAAAGCCGAACCTCAACCTGAAGATGGCGGAAATGGTCGACATCTGGTAATATCAATCTTACCGAATCTAATTCTAATATCTGCTCACAATACATACATACCACATGTTTTAAATTAGTTTTCGGAGTATTAAAGGTATGTAGGTCTTGGTGTATTTGGGTCTTGTCCGTGTAAGATTGAGAATACCTTGGCGGCGTTTGTGAGGATCCCACTCGCCATCTTCAGGCTGGTGTCTTCGGCTTTGTGCTTCTGCCAGCAAAGCGTGATCTGAGCTGCCTCTCTATAAATACTGGAGGAGGTGTGGTATGCTGGCTCTGCTGGAAGCGGGTTGGTTGGCTGTGTTTTGGCTGTGTTGTCGCTTCTTGATTGGTTGATGGAATTGGTGTTTGCTGATTGGTTGGCTTTTTTGTAAGAGCCTGTGTGGCTGAGGTAGTGGCTGTGTGTCCTTCAGCCTTTTGTGTTTTAGCTACCTGGGTAGTGGGCTGTGTGATGACCTTCTGAGTTTTATTGTTGTGACATCCTGGGTCTTGTGCTGTTATCTCCTGGGTCGTTGTCTGTATTACAACCAAGTGGGATCTCGTGGAAACGTCACCAAGGTATTCTCAATCTTACACGGGACAAGACCCAAATACACCAAGACCTACATATATCTATATCTATATCTATATCTATATATCTATATACTGTATATCTATATCTATATAGATATAGATCTATCTGTCTATCTATCTATCTACATAGATAGATAGATAGATAGATAGATAGATAGATAGATAGATGTAGATGTAGATGTAGATGTAGATGTAGATGTAGATGTAGATATATATGTGAAATACCACTCATGCATCATCACAAAATCTCCAGAACCGTAAAGCCTACAAACTTGAAATTTGGCACGTACGTTCCTCTTGGCTTCTAGGTGCTCACTAAGAAAGTTTTTTAGAATGACCATCAGAGCATTAGTATTTCCTATATTATTATTATTATTATTATTATTATTATTATTATTATTAATTCAAAGTTTTATTAAGAAAATTATCAAAAACATTTGACGTGGTGTAATCGTCCCGACAATCCTGTTTGTCATACATATTATGGCATAGAATACATATTTTATATACATTTATGCATCTATACATTTATACAATATTTTCCAATTCTAATCATCCATTCTGCCAACCCTATTCTCTTTTGATTCTAGATCCTTCCTTTTTCCCCACCATTGATAGAATTTATTCCATACTTTATAGTATTTCGTATGTTGTTATTATTAACACGCTCTGATGCTAAGGAGTTCTACTCCCCCTCCCCACCTGAAAAGAAATCTGTTCCAAATGCAAAACACAAGCAGAGGAGAGGAGTTTGAGTTTCACAGCACCAAGCAGCTTTAGTACAGAACTGTTGAGCTAAGCCATACCCAGGTTCCTTGCTGTCTCCTTCTTGCTCACACAACAAATACTGTTTCAGTTTCCAAACAGCCCTCAACTCTCTCACCCACTGACAGGACGCTAGCCAGATGAATACTGATGGATGCTGCTAGGCAGAGGCAGAATTTCCCCCCCTTATTTTCCACCCCAAAACCTAAGCCCGACCACTTTGTTTCGTAGTGTAATGAATTTTGTAATTCATATGTCATTTGGCATCCTTTCTTTTATGATTCTATTCCACTATTCTATTCCACTATTTCTACTTTTGGAGGTAACCTGTTCCCCTGATGAATCATTCTACTGTATTTCAAGAATGGATCTCCCTCTGAGATGCTTCCACCCATTGCTTCTTGCCCTGCCTTCTGGTGCTCGTTTGGAGCATAACTCAACTCCCTCTTCTCTGTGACAGCCCTTAAAGTATTGGAAGATTGCTATCAGGCCTCCCCTAAGCCTTAGGGCCATGATGGCGAACTTATGGCACACATGCCACAGGTGGCACGCAGAGCCATTTGTGCCTGCACGTGAGCTGCAGACAAACTTACCTCACTATGTATGTGTGCGCCTCACAGCTGATTTTTGGCTGGTTTGAGGCCTTTTTCGGACTCCCAAAGGCTTGAGGAAGGCTTCTGCAGGCTTTTCAAGCCGAAAACTAGGCCTGTTTCATCACTTCCTGTTTTTCCGGAAATACCAGAAGTGATGAAACGGGCCTAGTTTTCAGCCTGAAAAGCCTGCAGAAGCCTTCCTCAAGCCTTTGGGAGTCCAAAACCAAACCGCCAAAAATCAGCTGTGAGGTCTGCAGGGGTGGCATGGGGGGTGTCTGCACACACATGCATACGGGGCATGGGGGGGGCACGCATTGCCTTCTGGGTGCTGGCACGCAAGTGTAAGCATGCAAGCATGGGCACAATTTTTGGCACAGGAGCTCAACAAGATTAGCCACCACTGCCTTAGGGCTCAACATATCTAGTTCCCTGTTCAGCTTACGGTTTAGCCACCAGAATCCTTAATAAATGTATCGATTTAACAAATTTTATAGCTGCTCTCCTTGTGTATCACGAGGCAGCATTCTTGGTCCTAAACGGCTAACTTCAAATAGGGGCGAAGATTTAAGGATGTTTTTACACTGGAGTTTGTTGGGAAACAGGCAACCACCATATCGTTTAAGAAGCGCTTCTGAGCAGGAGTAGCTCCAAGAGACATGGGTCAGTTTAAATGAGCAGGCAGAGTTGTGAAAAAGAAAGAGCAAGGCATTATCTCCCAGCTTTGACAAGTTTAAGGTATGAGGGCTTCAACTCCCTGAATTCCTCAGGCTGGCTGGGGAGTTCTGGGAGTTAAAAGCCCACATATCTGAAACTTGCCAAGGTGGGGAAGCACCATTGCAGAGATTTAGAGAGGAAACAAATGATAACACAGCTGAGATTTTCTAAGCCATTGAAAGATTCGTGACTTTATCTGTGGAGTTCTGAATCAAAGTGATAGCACTGAGCTGTGAAAAGAAAGAAACAGCAAGGAGGTGGGAAAAGCAGACAAAGTACAGAGACGACCAAAATGTTTGCAAGGTATTTAGTTAAAAGTACTAGGGAGAAAGAGAATGAAATGGAGATACAGGTGGTGATGAAGTTAATGAACCTCTGACATCTACTTTAATATAAAGTTCTGTGCATGCGATTGAGTTATAAAAAGTAGCTTACGCTAATGACCTCTGCTATTGAGTGCCAAATAATTTTTTAAAAAATCTGTGGCGCGACGTAAGGGCAGGACAAACAGGAACAATTTTTGCTTTGTGTTTTCATGGCTTCTTCCCAAGGGCTTCAGCAGAACTGGATGCAGAGTTCAAAAAGTTTTAATTATCTGTTTCTGGGCCTGTCAAATGCTTGAAATTGTATACCCAAGAGCATAATGCTGACAAAGAACTAAAATCAGTCTTGCCTTATTAAGGAGGCAAAAGTTTTCCATAAAATGCAAATTCAATTTGTTTCCTTATGGGAGGTTTAAAAAACCCTGCTTAGAAGAACCTTTTCAGAGGGTCCAGCTTTGATAGCATTTGGCGCTGATCAAAGCTAATCTGTAGCTTATTTTTAATGTGAAGCGATGCATGAATGAGTGACAGCTCAGTGTTGTTTCTGTGCCCTGTTGTTTTAACCTTTTTACTGCTCAGGCTGAACGGTTGATGGAAGCAAGCAAGTTGTTGGGAGGAGCAAGAACTATTCTCCACAAGAGGTAGCAGACAATTGCCTGAAAAAGCCCAGTCTAAAAGCAAGTATTTGCGACCTCAAGAAAACGTAACCGTAGTCATGGAAAGAGAGAAGTCTACAGACCTACCAAAAGAAAGCAGTGGAGAAGAGGAGGAGGTGGAGGAGGAGGAAGAGGAAGAGGAGGAGGAGGAAAAGGAAGAAGGGGAGGAGGAGGAGGAAGAGATGGATGGATGTCATCAGAATTCTCCTCCGAGGCTGCAAAACCCCAGTGGCTTGTGATGAAGAGGAAGGTCAGTTCCAAACACTGATTCAGAATCATTTGATTTTTAATGCTGGGATAACTGCATTTAGGAGTGCTTAGATTTCCCCCTCTATCTTACAAACAGGCAGATTTTGAAATGCCGCTAATTTCTTACAGACTTTTGCGATTAAAATATTATCCTCATGTCAGTAATTGCGGGTATGAGTTGAGTTGACTTACACATTTTACAATCTCCTTCCTTTGCAAAAAAAAGCAATTGTGCAGCTTTTTACTATGCAGGGACTCAAAAAAGAATGTAAAAACTAGTGGTGACACTTCCCCTCCCGCCCGCTCAGTGCTAAGTTAGACTTGTCCGGGTTTCATCTCCTTACTTCATTTCCAGATTGTTAGCTTGTCTCTTCCGCTTGCTAGCATTTCCAGATTGTCGCCTCTTCCGCTTGCTAGCTAAAACATCAGATTGTATATCTGCCGCAGGTTTACACCTGACATTAACACAGTCGTAGATAATTCTCTAGTTCCTTGTTCACAGTTTTCCCACGGGATCTCTGCTTCTCCCATTTATGGGCACCCAACAACCCGCATCTTGTGGAATAATTGGGACATTGTCACAATAGACGGAAACAACAGAATAGAATTTTTTATTGGCCAAGTGTGATTGGACACACAAGGATTTTGTCTTTGGTGCAAATGCTCTCAGTGTACATAAAGAGAAAAGATACATTTGTCAAGAATCATAAGGAACAACACTTAATGATAGTCATAGGATACAAGTAAGCAATCAAATCATACTAGGAAACAGTCAATATAAATCGTAAGGATACAAGCGACAAAGTTACAGTCATACAGTCACAGGTGGGAGGGGATGGGTGATAAGGAGCGATGAGAAGATTAATAGTAATAGTAGTGCAGACTTTGTAAATAGTTGGACAGTGTTGAGGGAATTATTTGTTTAGCAGAGTGATGGCGTTTGAGAAAAGCTGTCCTTGTGTCTAGTTGTTCTGGTGTGCAGTGCTCTATAGCATCATTTTGGGGGAAGGAGTTGAAACAGTTTATGTCCGGGATGTGAGGGGTCTGTAAATATTTTCACAGCCCTCTTTTTGACTCGTGCAGGATACAGGTCCTCGATGGAAGTCAGGTTGGTAGCCATTGTTTTTTCTGCAGTCCTAATTACTCTCTGAAGTCTGTGTCTGTCCTGTTAGGTTGCAGGACCAAAGCAGACACTTATAGAGGTGCAGATGACAGACTCAGTCATTCCTCTGTAGAACTGGATCAGCAGCTCCTTGGGCAGTTTGAGCTTTCTGAGTTGGTACTCACCGTCCTGTCTCCAGTTTGTTCCTAGCTAAGCTATTTTATTGGATTGCATTTTAGTAGCTGGAAATATCTCCTGCATTGCAGGATTATTCTTGTTGCAAAGACATGATTTCCCTGTTTTTCCCCTCTTTGAATATTTTCTTGATGTGTTAAAAAATATAAATGTATTCAATATTTTTAAATTCTACTATCTCTGGTATTGCCAAACACGATGGTTCCTTTTTAATTTTTAGTTGTGCTTTGATTGCTAATAAGTTAGATCAGATTAACCCTTTTGTCTGAGGCCATGTGAAAATTGTTGGAGGTAATCCTTTTTTCCCCCCTACATTTTTTTAAGAAAAATTAACAGCCTTATTGTTATCCTCAAAACCGGCATCGTGTAATAACTAAATGAACTCTGGGATGGAAGTCTGAAGAGTTCCTTCAATTCACAAACTCATAAGGGCAAATTAGTAGATTGCACCTAACACCATGTTGTGAAAACATCAGATTCTGAATGAGGATCTCCTTGTTCACTCATCAGGGTTCAAACAACCTTAACTCAGCTTTTCCTCAAGTTTTTCTTGAGTTATCTAAATGAGGTTCATGTAACACCAAATAGGTCAGAGTTTCTGTAAGCCACAAGTTTTCCTTCTGTTTTATTTTATTCCAAAGTTTAACTTTGCAGCTGGCCTCTGACCGTAATAAGGATTGATTGAAAACAGATTCTAGTACTATTGTTTTATGTATCAGTGAAACATTATGCTTTTTATCATCATACTCTTTATTCCTTTATAATTTCAAAGAAGCAGTGTCCTTAATAAGCCACAAGTTGAAATACAAAAGGTGTCTTATCTATTTTCCATTCTGACTTTTGGGCCTTGCATTCAGAGATGTTGTGGAGAAGCAGAAGGGGGACATGATGGTTCTATATCCCTGATGGTGAACCTGTGGCACACAGAGCCATTTGTGCCAGCACGCAAGCTGCAGGCAAACTTAACCTCATTGCGCATGCGTGTGCCTCACAGTTGATTTTCGGCTGGTTTGAAGCCTTTTTCGGCTTCCCAAAGGCTTGACGAAGGCTTCTGCAGTCTTCTGCAAGCTTTGCAGGCTGAAAACTAGCCCCCTTTCGTCACTTCCTGTTTTTCCGAAAATACTGGAAGTGACGAAACGGGGCTAGTTTTCGGCCTACAAAGTTTGCAGAAGCCTGCAGAAGCCTTTCTCAAGCCTTTGGGAGGTTGAAAAAGGCTCAGTGCAGGTAAGGGAGTGGCGGGGGGGTGGGGGTGGGGATTGCGCACACATGTGTAGTGGGCATGGGGGCACATTGCATTCTGAGTGCTGGCATGCGAGCATGTAAGCGCGCGCACAATTTTTGGCACAGGAGCCCAAAAAGGTTAGCCACCACTGTTCTATATTATCTATATACAGTAATTAATACATATCAAATAATTTAATGTATATTCTTAATATAATTGAGATTATACACCAATGCATGCCACCTAAAGTCAGTGATGGGTGGCTACATATATTAATTAAATAGATAATGGATATTAATTGTATGTTAAAATTATTATATTAATGGGAACTTGGGCAAACCTTTCACTACTGGTCTCTTGAAAGGCTCATGTAATCCAGTGCTCATTAAGGTTTTAGTAGATATTGCACATTTTTAAATTATATTATTGGAAAGGTTATGTAAATTCCAATTGTCTCAAATTTGGAGTCTCAATCTCAGTTGGAAACATTTGTTTGTTTGACTTAATAGTGGTTGTAAGTTGTTTTGATTTGGAAAATGTTTCCAATATGATTGTGATGGCCCTAACCAGATGCAAAACAGTTCTTTCTAGTTTGAAACAATTATTTCAGACTCAAAAGGAAGGTGAATTTGAAACAGTTTAAATTTGAAACATTTTTAATGCTATTATTCCCAGACTCTTTTCGGGATTCTATTTAGCTTTAGCTTGAATATTCTCATCAGAACTCCAAAACTGAGCCTTTGTTGTAAGATTTTTTTGGAAGTACCTTTACAGATTTAACTTTTTTTATTTACACGATGTAGACGTATTTCATTCTCCGTTAAATGAAATAAGCCAGAAAGAAAATGCAGCCTAGCACTAGTCAAGTATTCGGCTTTTTAAAGTCTAGTTGAAACCTTGATGATGGTCTGTTGACAGCAGTAGTTAAGACTGCCTTAGTTCAGATTTTGCCAAAAAAAGGAATGTTAATTCTTCCACCCAACTTTAACATATTTCACATTATTTTTAGAGGCCTTTCATATTGAAAAAGAAAAGAGGTCGGAAACGCCGCAAGATTAATAGCAGCGTTACGACGGAGACCATTTCTGAAACCACCGAAGTTTTAAATGAACCTTTTAACAACTCTGAAGAAGAGCAGCAGCCGGTGACACAGCTGGCACTGAGTTGTGAGACAGATGGAGAACCTGACAAGGGGAAGACTGGGGATCCAACCATGTTGCAACACCAGTCTGGGGAAGAGGAAGAACGAGAGGAAGAGGAGCAGGAGAAAGGCAATCAACGTAAGCGGAAAGAGAGTCCATGCAGAGGTGAGTCTCAAAGGGAGGTAGACAGAAAGCAGTTTTCAGCCTGTGGAACTGAGTATAAATCACATTAAACTTAGCAGGACTTTTTGCAGAGGCTTCTTGGGTGGAAACGAGAGCCTTAAACCAGGGGTCTCCAACCTTGGCAACTTTAAGACTTGTGGACTTCAACTCCCAGAGTTTGCTGGCTGAGGAACTCTGGGAGTTGAAGTCCACAACTCTTAAAGTTGCCAAGGTTGGAGACCCCCTGCCTTAAATTACCATTTGTGACTTGCTGATACATTGATTTGAAAGGTCGAGGTTTGCAGTAAAAAATAGCCGTGTTTTTAACATTATCATATAAATGAACTGCAAAGTTTGTATAATTTTAGCTGCTTCTTTTTTTGTCTTATTTCCCCCCCACTCTTTTTTTCCCCCTTTCTCTTTGTTAAAGTTTAATTTTTAACCAGATCACTCCACTTGATTATTTTTGTGGTTCCCTAGCAGAGTTTTAATACTTTGTTTCTTTTAGCGAGAATTTTCAATAAGGCAGTTCGGAAAATTTAACCTCTGAACAATATTCTGGAATGCATAATTTATTCCTCTGTTCATTGTCAGTAGTATTGATCCAGCAAAAATCAGCAAGGCATATTTTATGTTCCTGTTGCTTCTTTTTTAAAAAAAATGCTGTGGTCTTTGATAGAGAGGATAAATAAGCTCCCCTTCCTTCCTTCCTTCCTTCCTTCCTTCCTTCCTTCCTTCCTTCCTTCCTTCCTTCCTTCCTCTTCAGCATCTTTCTTAGATTAATTATTTGGCAGAAAAGGATATGTGCAACTGAGCAGAAGCTCTCTAGCAAAGCCAAAAGCAAGTTGTGTGTACAATTGTGGTACTGCACAGCAATGAATTGCAAGACAGTTGGACAGAAAGACGATGAGGGAATCGTTCCCAATTTAGAAGAACATGACACAGCCATCCTGAAATGTTCCTGCTGAATCAAAAAATAGTGACTGACAACTTCATCAGCCAGACAAGATTTAACCATAAAATCCAGCAGCTCCACCTGGTTGTACATATTCTCCCACCTGTGTTAAAAAGAATTTAATCCACTCAGGCAGAGATGATGTTCTCTCTAGCAGGTAACTGGGGCAAATTCTCTGCACTTGTCGCTTTGCATGTGAATTTGGAACAAGCCTAGAGAAATAATCACTCACCCTCTGAGGTTCTTTTCCTTCTGGGAATCATTGGAAAACAGTTTCCTGCTCAGCTCTATTCAACATGAATTCTGGGAAACAAATTTTGGGGAGCGACAGGTTGCTTTTCCAACTATGTGCCCTCTCTCATTATCAAAGCACTTTTATTTTTTGTGTAAAGGTATCATCCAAACATACACAGTCCCACATGTCAGGTCTTGGCAATTTCTCAACTGGAAGAAGAAATTCTTTGTGATTATATTTGCTACAAATGTGGGTGCATAACAGAGATTTTGGTTCTGCTCTTTACACCTTCAGCAGCAATTTCCTTTTTAGTTCAAGATTGTTTAGATTGCTTCTCTAGCAAAGAAAATAAGAGCTAGGGGGTGACATGATAACAGTCTTCCAGTATTTGAGGGGCTGCTCCAAAGAAGATGGGGGTCAAATTATTCTCCAAAGCACCAGACAGGGCAGGACAAGAAACAATGGATGGAAACTAATCAAGGAGAGAAGCAACCTGGAACTAAGGAGAAGTGTGATGACCTGGGACGTGGCAAAAAAATAGCAAAGTCATCAAAGTAGATAAATTCCCTTTAATGCCTCCAACTTGGCCCCCAATGTCCAGTTATCCTCAGCTGGAAATCAAACTCTTCCAAAAACAGTCTACGAAGGGAAGAAATGCAGCCCAAACCCAAAGTAAAGATAATTAGAAATAAAAAAACCAACACAAACCATAAGTAATTAACACGACAGGCCAGGATGATAAATTGCAGACTTCCAAAAGATAATGCAGCACCCACAGTTGGGAGGACGCCAAAACCCAGATAAGGCTCAACCAAGATGATGCACACTTTGCTTCCAGCAAGGAGCTGTGTGCAAACACCCTTCTTATATCCTGTTCTTCCAGCTGCAACTAATGAAAAGGATCAGGGCCCTTTCCCCTCCTGTAAGCCACATTGCTCCCTTCTCTGTTCCTCCCTGCATGCCCTAGGATGAAGAGTGGGTGGGCCTGGGTCTTCCTCTGAATGCCCAGCCAGACAGTTTCCTCCACAGCCACCGGGGCCACACTCCCACTCCCTGTCAGCTGTTCCACCTCTCCCTTGGAATCAGATTCCAACTGGGGCATGACAAGAAGTTTCCTAACAGTGAGAAGAATTAACCAGTCGAATGGCTTACCTCCAGAAGTTGTAAATGCTCCAACACTGGAGGCTTTTAAGAAGAGATTTTACAGTCATTTGTCCAGAATGGTGTAGAGATTACTGCTTAAGCAGAGGGCTAGACTAGAAGACCTTCAAGGTCCTTTCCAACTCTGTTTTTCTGTTTTTGCATATGAAAGAAACTGCCACAAGCTAACTAAAACAGTGAGGCTGCAATTTTTTAAAATAGATGTTATGGCTTTTCATCAGAACCATGGTATCCAATATTGGATAATAAACTACTTCATTAGAGAAGGCCAATTTTGTGGAGAATCCTTCCAAGGCGTATTTGAAAAGCAAAGAACAAAGGAAATGCTGCATACTAACCCAGAATGATAACGAAACTCCTTACGCGACTTTTGCAAAGTATGTTCGCAAACCATCTTTTAAGGTCCCTTCAGTTAGAATCTTTCAGAAGTTGCATTCAGTTAATCAACATTCCCTGAGGTCCGTGGCCAGTCAACACCCTCAAGGTAAAATAAAACAAAAAGAAATTGAATAGAACTAGCAGCATATGTTTAAGGGAGTGGGGGGAGAAACTTTTACAAAGCAAGTTTATAAATTGGAATCCTTTTGGATTTTTTTCGTTTTGAAGAAACAACGGATAACTGCACATATTACAGGTAGTCCTCAAAATACAACCATGATTGAGCCCAAATTTTCTATTGCTAAGCAAGAAGGTTGTTAAATGAGTTTGGCCCCATTTTACAACATTTCTTGCCACCATTGTTAAGTGAAGCCCTGTAGTTGTGAGGGCAGTTATTAAGTGAATCTGGCTTCCCCATTGCCTTTGCGTGTCAGAAGGTCACAGAAAGTGATCACATGACCCAGGACATTGCAACCATCATAAATATGAATCGTTGTGATGACCCGAGGCATGGCACAAAAGCAACAAAGCCACAAAAGTAGGTAAAGTCCCTTTAATACCTCCAACTTGCCCCCAAAGTCCAGTTAACATTGGCTGGACAAGAAACTCTCCCAAGAACAGTTTCTAAAGGGAAGAAATTCAATCGAACCCAAAGTACATATAGATTATAAATAAAAACCAACACAAACCACAGCTGCAGCAATTATCGAGACAGGGCAGGATAAGGAATTGCAGACTTCCAAAAGATAACGAAACACACACAGTTGGGAGAATGCCAGAACCCAGATAAGACTTGACAAACAAAGATAATGCACGCTTTGTTTCCAGCAAGGTGCTGTGCACAAACACCCTTTTTAAATCCTATTTTCCCAGCTGCAGCTAATGAAGGGAATCAGGGCCCTTTTCTCCCCCATAACCCACGTAACCCACGTTGCTCCCTTCTCCATTCCTCCGTGCCCTAGGATGAAGAGGAGGTGGCCCTGGATCTTCCTTTGAAGGCCCAGCCAGACTGTGCCCTTCCCCAGTTTCTTCCACAGCCACCAGAGCCACACTCCCACTCCCACTGTCAGCTGCTTGACCTCCCCCTCAGAATCAGATTCCAACAGGAGCATGACAATCGTGCTGGAATTTCTAGCATGTATACACTATTGAAACTGTGATGTCTACGCTGGCTTGGGCATGTCGTGAGGATGGCCAATGGTCGGATTCCGAAAGACGATCTGTATGGAGAATGAGTGCAGGGAAAGCGCCCTCAAGGGAGACCACAGCTGAGATATAAGGATATCTGCAAGAGGGATTTAAAGGCCTTGGGAATGGACACCAACATCTGGGAATCCTTTGCCTCTGATCGTTCAGCCTGGAGGCTAAAGATGGAGCATGGCCTTCTCCAATTCAAAGAAGAGACAGTCATTCGGCAGGCTGAGGCAAAGAGGCCATCCCGGAGCCAGCAAAATCTGGGGGCTGGACAGGAGACAGGAGACCTCTTGAATTGGCCTTTTTAGCCACACTAGAAGCTGTTTTAGGACCTCTTTTCAGAGCACGATACCGTAGTCCCTTGAGACTGAATGATGCCAATTCAATTCAAATATGAATCAGTTGCTAATTGTCCAAATTTTGATCATGTGACCATGGGGATGCTACAGATCAGTGAGATAAACCCTTGGAAAAAGATATTGATTGAGATTGTGTCAGGTTTTGAAGTTCCTCTAGCTTTAAGGATATATCCCAAAACAGTGGGTTTTCCAACAGTTTTCATCCCTGAAAGGATTGCTTATTTTTTCTCCACTTAAGCCACAGAAGGACCAAATCCAGGATGTGATATCAGCAAAATAAATACACACTTTGCTGAATGGTGTCCATATTGGCTAGTCTAGAGGAAAGAAGGACTAGGAGGGATAGGGAAGCAGTATTCCAGTTTTTGAGGGGCTGCTACAAAGACGAGGGGATCAAATCATTCTCCAAAGCACTTCCAAGGTCTCTTGCAGCTCTATTCTGATTTTTTTCTTTTCCTCATCTGGAAATTAGGTTTCTATTAGAAAAATAATCGCTCCTTTAATAGTTAGATAATCTAATAGACAGTATTTAATTCTACTGCCTTTAGTATTAGTAAAAGACGTGTTCAAACAGAAGGAGGTGATTTACTTAATTAATGAGGTTTTATAGTATCCTCAGATTATATTTGGTTACTTAACTTTTACAACCTGGTCTCGGACTGCCATAAAACATTAGTTCGTATGTTGTGTTCAAATTTGCTTGAGGCTTATTCTTTAGCACTCACAGTTCCTTTTCAATCAATCCAATCGAGCCTGTTGGCTTATTACTTTGATGCATGATTTGGGTGCAACACATACTCTTTTTAAGAAAAGCAGGTAAACTGGGGACTAATAATGGTTAACTTTTCTATAGCTTTTTAACCCGTGAAAATAATCCTCGTTCTGCAACATTTGGATGTCACAAAAAGGTAAAATGTTTATCCGAAAGGTTTCGTGTAGTAATATTCTGCTTTTTTTCCTGAATGATATATTTAGTGAATAAGGCAGAATTTTATAGAGTGCTTCAGCTTAGAATAGTGTGCTGCCTTTGCAAACAATTTGGTCATAGATCAACAAAATCTAGATAGACAGAAAGAATGGCAGTAATGGTGTGAATCAGAGGTAGTATTCAGCCGGTTTGGACTGGTTCTGGCGTACCGGTTGCAGAAATTTTGAGTAGTTCAGAGAACCAGCAAATACCACCTCTGGCTGGCCCCGCCCACCAGCCTTTGCCCTATCCTGTCCTATATTCCCTTGTTTTTTAGCTCAGCTGATTTGTGTGGCAGAATGGATTGCCGCACCTCAGCTGAGCTAAAAAACAGCTCATCTCACCAGCACTGACAGAGGGTGGTTTTCGATTGCTGCGCGCAAAGCACACTCTCATAGAACCGGTGGGAAAAAAATTTGGAATCCCACCACTGGTGTGGATTGTCCCCTCTTTTTCTCAGCAGATATTCCCAGACTTTCCAGCATGATTCCACCCTGTCCCTCAGCCTTTCCCTCCTCCTTCCCCAGTGTGCAGAATGAAAATGACCCCCTTTCATTCTGCGCACAGATCAGAACAACGGAACAGGGACTACCCCAAAGCAGCCATTCCAATTCACGTCCCTACAACTTACTAATAGACAAGCAAATTGCAGTGAAATTCTATTTCTCTGCACAAAAAATGGAAAAACAATGTCCTTTTGCCTCAGGGGTCCATGGGTCAAAAGAGCCAAGGTGTTGTGGTGATGGTATGGTCAAAAGTCCACATGGCTTCAGTTGTGCCCTAGTGATTTCCACCCTTGATTTGCTTTGCCAAACTCTCCAGGCATTTGTGCTTCGGCTGTTTGGTTTAATTACTTATTTAACTAAACCTTTGGTGTGAGAATACATTAGAACAAGAATATACATAATCTAGTAGTAGCAGTAGTATTAGTATTAGTTTATTGTCATTGCACTTCATACAACGAACTTAAATGCCATCTTCAGTGTACATTATACATATGAAACTATAAAAAATAAAGCAAAAACACACCTCCTTCACATTCTATGCAATTGAATTGAAAACTCCTGATATTGCATTAATATTACACTCTACAGTAGAATTCAATAGAGTTACTGCCCTGGGATAGAAGCTGTTCTTCAGCCTATTTGTCCTTGTTTTTATTATCCTGTACCGTTTGCCAGATGATAATAGTTCAAAAAAAGGGTGCCCATAATAAGATGGATCTTTGAGAATGTTTTGAACTTTCTTAAGGCAGCGAGAGCTATAAAGCTCTTCCAAAGAGGGGAGAGGGCAACCAATGATCCTCTGGGCAATGACGTTAACCCTCTGGAGGGCTGTCCTATCTGCCACTGCAATTGGCAAACCATACAGAGGTGCGATAAGTTAAGATACTCTCTATGGTGCAGCAGTAGAAGGTCACCAGCAGTTTTCCATTCAGTTGTTTCCTGAGAAGCCTCAGGTGATATAATCTCTGCTGGTTATAATATTTTTGAATCTTACTAACTTGGTTTTTTTTTTCTAATTCCCCCCCCATTCCTTGCAGTTACAGCTGAAGAGGATGCAGATGTCCTCAAAGAAAGCACTAAAGACAATCTTGAACCCGTAATGCATAAGCAGGGATGGCCTAAAAGCGTGAAGCAGTCTTCATCCAGGCGGAGGCAAAATAAAGAGAGAAAACCAGGGTTTAAACTTAATTTGTACACACCACCTGAGACCCCTATGGAGCCCGACTGTCAGGGGAAGGGAGATGAGGCAGAGGAGGGGTCTGAAAACGACCCATCTCCGGCTTCTCCTTTGCCAGAAAAAGGGAAAAACTCTGAAACCCTTTTCTCAAATGAGGATGAAGGAAGAGATCTGGTGTCGGAGTATCTAGTCCTTCCCCGGACGGAAAATGCAGATGAAGTGGATGAAAGCAACGTCGAAACGGAATGTAGGAGTAGTCAAGATAAAGACCAACAAGAGGAGAAGATTCCAGAGAAAAATGAGCCTGAGCCTGTAGAAGAACATGAGGGAAAGAAGCAGTCTTGTAATGAGGAGGAACATGGTGCTGAGGATGAAGTTGGAAGCCACCTGGGTTTAAAGGAAAGGGAAACGGAGGAGGTCATATCAGGCGAAGCTTTTAAAGAAGTGCTTGAGAATCAAGAAACGTTTGTAGATGCCGAGGAACTGCGCAATAAGCCAAATGACATGGATTTGATGGACTGCAAAGTTGACCTTCCGCCCAAGTGTAACAGTGACCTTAAAGAGCTTCCCGCTCTTCTGGAACCCGGGCCTGACCCAAGGGATGAAAGCGCAGAAAATCCCAGCGAAGCCAGTAGCCATGAACTCAACTGTGTGTTCAAGGAGACAAATTCAGAAACTCTGGAAATAGACTCTGAAACCATCCAGGCTGTCAAATCTTTAACCCAGGAATCGGCAGAGCAGGAAGATGTGTTCCAGGATTGTGTGGAGACCCAGGAGGCGTGCCAGAGCCTGCAGAATTACTCCAATAACGCAGCCCAAAGTCCACCGGCTGCTTCCTTAGAGGATTGTCAGCAGTCAGAGCACAGCAGCCCCATTTCGTCTGTCCAGTCTCACCCAAGCCAGTCAGTTCGTTCTGTGAGCAGCCCAAGCGTGCCTGCCCTGGACAACACTTATGCTCAGATGAGCTCAGATCAGAGTGGCATCTCGGTGTCATCCCTGCAGAACATGGAAACCAGCCCCATGATGGACGTCCCGTCGGTGTCTGACCACTCCCAGCAAGTGGTCGATAGCGGGTTCAGCGATCTGGGAAGCATCGAGAGCACCACTGAGAACTACGAGAACCCGAGCAGCTATGACTCCACCATGGGCAATAACATCTGCGGGAACAGCGCGCCACAAAACAGCTGCTCGTACAATGCTCTCACCTCGACCAACCTGACCCAGAGCAGCTGCGCTGTGACCCAGCAGATGTCGGCCATGAGCAGCAGCTGCAGCATGATGCAGAGCGCCAGCATTAGCTCACCCCCTCCTTGCGGTGTCAAATCCCCCCAAGCCTGTGGGGTGGAGAGGCCTCCCAGCAGCAGCCAGCAGCTCTCCCAGTGCAGCCTGGCCACCAACTTCAGCCCGCCTCTCCAGCTGAGCGAAATCGCCGAGGCCGGTAGCGCGAACGTCGGCTTGTACGAACGGGTGGGCCAGGGGGAGTTTGCAGCAGGGCATTACCCACAGCCCTCTGCCACCTTCAGCCTGGCTAAACTGCAGCAGCTGACCAATACCCTGATGGACCATTCGTTGCCTTATAGCCATTCAGCGGCCGTGACCTCCTATGCAAATGGTGCCTCTCTAACCACTGCGCTCAGCAGCTCAGGGCTGGTCCAGCTCTCTCAGCCTTCCCACCCAGTTCCAGGAGGGGGCCAAGTCCAGGCGACCATGACTCCACCCCCTAACCTGACTCCTCCCCCCATGAATCTGCCACCTCCCCTTCTGCAGCGCAACTTGGCTACGTCCAACGTTGGCTTGTCCCATACCCAAAGACTTCAAACACAGATGGCCGGCAAAGGCCACGTTTCTGTTAGGACTAAGTCATCTTCTCTGCCACCAGCAGCAGCAGCAGCCGCCACCCATCAGCCACAGCTTTACGGGCGCACCTCGCAGTCTGTGGCCATGCAAGGGCCGGCCCGCACCTTAACCATGCAGCGTGGCATGAACATGAGTGTGAACCTCATGCCAGCTCCGGCTTACAACGTCAATTCGGTGAATATGAACATGAACACATTGAACGCTATGAACGGTTATAGCATGTCTCAGCCGATGATGAATGGCGGCTACCACGCCAATCCCGGCTACATGAATCAAACCGCTCAGTATCCCATGCAGATGCAGATGGGGATGATGGGCACCCAGGCTTACGCCCAGCAATCCATGCAGACTACCCCACACAGCAACATGATGTATTCCCCTCCGGCGCATCACGGCTACATAAACCCCAAGCAGTCTTTGAACAGCTCCTACATGCGGAGATAGGAACCCAGGTCCCAATGCAAGGGGGGGAGATGAACCCCCCTCTTTCCTCCCCTCCCCCCCTGCCAAGCAAGACTGCGAGGGGTCAACCCGCCTCAACACGTTGCTGTTTCTCGGAGCGTGTGATTCAAAACCAGCAAGTGGTATGAATGCAAAAAAAAACCCCAAAACACTGCATTTTTGTGGCACCACGATAAACGTGTATGCAGCAAGAAAGCCTTACATAAAGTCCTTTTATTTTTTATTTCATTTGCAATTTTTCTTTGTTTGCAATGGGCAATTTTTTGTTTTGTTTTTAAAAACATGCAATTGAACTTCTTTTGCGGTGTGGGAAAAACGTGCGTTGCAAGTGTGCAAACTCAGCCGAGGCCTCACTGCCATTTTGGATGTGCCTGTTCCTCTTTTGACTTCCGCTCTTCTGGAGCGTATCCGACATTGTGCTGGCTCTCAGCTTCCCTCCCATTCCAGGAGCCCTCCTCTTCCCTCCCTTGTCTCCACCATGTAAATGCCTTTTCAGATTGCATTCATGGATTATTTTGTTCCTCGAGTGGACACTTCCGCATGCCGCTGTCTTTGTTAGTGACAGTGAGTTTTGTAGTACTGTATAAGTGTTGTGCTTAACAGTAAGCCATTTCCTTAATTGGTGGGTCTTTTGCCTTGGTTAGGTCGTTCCTCTTTAAGAGGTATTAATATATATAAATAAATATATATATATATACTTACATGCATACATACATATATATTTTTGCTAATTAGATTTTTAAAAAAAGAAAAAGCATTGAAAATGATTCCAATTTTGATTTTGATTTAGTTTCTGGGTGCAGTTTATTGGGAAATTCCCCTGTGTGGTTGCACAAATCTGATAATTTTTTCATGGAGCTGACCCAGAAGACTATCCAAGGTGGATTGCACCTTTGAATGGCAAATATTTCGTTAAAGACAATTCTCCCTTTTTGTTCAGATAACGGATCATTTTCGGTTAAGAAGAGGGAGGGGAAAAGGCAGCTTACTGTTACACAGATTTGCTTGTTTTTAAGACACAAACATTTCTTGTTTGAAAGAAGAATTATCTGTGTGTAATCAAGTTTTTGAAACATTTTCATACATGGATAAATTTGCAGGATTTTTTTTTTAAATTGTGAATTTGGTGTAAAGTTGCTATTTTATGGAAATGCCTCTAAAACTTTACATTTTCATCCCATCTGTAGATTTTTCTATCTTTATAAAATACGGGAGTTATTTTTTAAGAAAAGTAAATAGAACGGTAGCGTGTGAATAGATCAAATGAAGCTTAAAGAACGCATGTAAAAAAAAAAAAGCAAATGGTATTTGTGTCTGTTTATATGGTTTCCCTTCCTCCTCCTCTCCCCCTCCCTCTTTGTAGCCTTTGAACCTGTACAGAGTGACAGTACGAGCCAAAAGTGGCTCCATCCATGTATAAAAAAAAATAGACACGGTGAAACTTCTTGTATTTATGTTAACTTTTTAGTCAGTCACTTAAATAAAACAAAAACAAGCTGTACATTTTAACATGAAAATAAATTATGAGCCACTTTAGCCTACTGTCTTGAGATAACTGATGCAGTTGGGAATGATGATGCTTCTGGCCATTGGTTCTACATTACGGGACCTGGCTCAAAATAGCAGTAGCACTTAGCAATAGCAGTTATATACTGCTTCACAGTGTTTACAGCCCCCTCTAAGTGTTTTATAGAGTTAGTCTCTTGCCCCCCAACAATCTGGGTCCTCATTTGACTGACCTCGGAAGGATGGAAGGCTGAGTCAACCTTCAGCCTGGTGAGATTCGAACTGCTGGCAGCCAGCAGTCAGCAGAAGTAGCCTGCAGTACTGTACTCTAACCACTGTGCCACCACAGCTGTCTCACAGATCACTACAAATCCAGGATATCCAAGAACATCTGGAGGTCCCACAAGAACCCTTGATATCTTTATCTTCATCTTTAGCTATCTTCAACTTTAGCTATCTTCATCTTGCTGCATCAGAGATAAAGACAGGCTGACTCAGAGAGCAGCAGCCTAGCTTTTCGTTCCCCAGCTTCTACCCAAGTGAAGTGATTGCTCAAAAACATTTAAATCTGAGACCTAAATTGCTGGGGAGGAGAAAGATTGTGTTGAAATTCCCACCATTCTCCCAAAGAGTTGGCCATGGTGAGTTGTCCTGTAGTGAGTTGGCCGTGGTGAGTTGGCCATGGTGAGTTGGCCATGGTGAGTTGGCTGTGGTGAATTGTCCTGCAGCGAGTTGGCCATGGTGAGTTGGTTGTGGTGAATTGGCCATGGTGCGTTGTCCTGTAGTGAGTTGGCCATGGTGAGTTGGCTATGGTGAGTTGGCTGTGGTGAATTGTCCTGCAGCAAGTTGGCCATGGCAAGTTGGCCATGGCGAGTTGGCCATGGTGAGTTGGTTGTGGCAAGTTGTCCTGCAGCGATTTCACCATGGTAAGTTGGTCATGGTGGGTTGGCCATGGTGAATTGTCATAGAACCCAATGGGTGAGGTTCCAGGTGGTTGGGTTAGTTTGAGTGAGAGAAAGAGGAGAAATGTGGAGGCATTTGAATACTCAAAACGTTGAGTGATCTGTGGGTGGAGATCTGGAGAAATAAGGGGCTTCCCTCATCCATTTCAGCTGCCTCCTTGGCTCTGTTTGAGGGAACCAGCCTCACGGATACACCAAAATATATCTTTATGAAGTTATGACCTGCTGATTGCTTGACATGGCTCATGGCTCTAGAGAGAACCCTAACCAGGGCTCTCCAAACTTGGTATTCTGACCCAGCTCCCCAAACATGACAAACCCTCTGTACTTAATCACTGATTCCTTTATTAGGAGCACCAGCAGCCCCGGCAAAAAGTATCTCTCACAGCAGGCTAACAAGTCTGTCCGGCAGGCAGATGAATAGTTGTCTGCCACATCTATTCATCTCTGCCCCCTGCCTTTTATCCCCAGAACTAGGGTGGGGCTTCACTAGCAGTGGTGGCTCTTCCGTCCCAAGGACCGGCCCATAGAGTTCCACTGCTCTCCTCTCCCCTGCCTTCTGTGCATCCATGCATCAGACACTGGACCCAGCTATTCCTCCTCTTCCTCATCAGCCACCTCCAGACCTGGGGGCTGTTGACTCTACATCTGAGGCCTGATGGATGGCCCAGACTTCACCTCTGTCTCTCTCTCTCTTCCACCTCCATTCCCTCTTCCCCCTCGGAGCTCCCAGGTTGCCTTGGTATTGATCCTGACTCCCACGCCTCCTCCTCCTCTGATTTGGCTGCGGGAGGGGCCGGCAGCTGAGAGGCCACAACACTTGGCAACTTTTAGCCTTGTGGACTTCAACTCTCAGAATTCCTGGCTGAGGAATTCTGGGAGTTGAAGTCCACAAGTCATAAAATTGCCAAGTTTGGAGACCCTTGCTCTAAACCAAGAGTCTCTTTTCTGAATTCTTGATAGAAATTGCTTTCAGTGGGAAATTATGAAAAAGGCAATGCTTGCTCTGTCCATCTGTTGTAACAACATATGATCTGATCTCTCTGCCAAATTCATAATTTGAGCCTATTCTATAAATTCAGTCCTTTCCTATCGATTTCAGCTATCCAGGAAAACCAAAGTATATTATCAGCTCCAGAAATTTACAAGGCGACTTGGAACCAACCTTCACTCAGACCAGCCTAGTTTACAGGTTTGCTTGGGGGGGGGTGGAATTATTATTACGTCACCTTGAGCTTCTGGGAAAGAAAAAAAAGGGGGGGACATCTGGCATTAAATTGTTTGAAAGAATGAAAGAAAAGCAGGGAGATTGTGGGAACAAATAACATACAAGATAGCAGTAGCACTTAGATTTATATACTGCTTTATGATGATGATGATGAAATATATCAGTTCTTACTCACTGCAGACATCATTACATTTTTCAAGTTTTCCTTAAAAAATAAAACCAGAATTGTTTAGCTTCAAAACTTGAAGCAATGTCCAGTCAGTAGTGGCTGTGTTCCAGTTATTATTAGAACTAGAACCAGATTTGGGGGGGTCACTCAGCAGTCAGACCTAGACCCCTCCCCCAGGAAAGTCAACTCCTGGGGACAAACTAGTTGGAGAGCCATTCCTGTTCTTGACTTTGGGAGAAGCGAAGGCAGCTACAAAAACTGAAGTGTGCTTCTTTCCTTGGTATCTGTGTTGTGCCCTTGATAGAGCAAAGGCAGTGGTGGGATTCTATTGGTTCAGACTGGTTTGGGCGAACTGGTAGTTCCCGTGAGCATTTGGCCCCACCCACCCACTTCTGCTCTTTCCTGTGCTTTAATTTTAGCACAGCTGATTCACACAACAGACCGGTTTTGCCGCGCCTCAGTTGTTTTAGTCACCAAGTAAAAGGTAAGTAATAAGAGTTGAAAATGGGCTTTTTAAAATGCTGAGTGCGCACACTCATCGAACTGGTTGTTATACCGGTTGAATCGCACCACTGAGCAAAGATTTTAGGGGAAATAATGGGCCCCCAACTACAGGTAGTGCTCGCTTCGGCAACATATATACTAAAATGGAATGAAAAGAACCAGTGCTGAAGCACCCTGACCCCGAACAACCCTTTGTCATTCTTTTTTTCTTTCTTAAATTACAATGTAATTAAGAATTTGCCTTATAATAATAGCGAAATCTAATACAAACTAAACTTTTAAAAAGTGAAGAGAAACAAGAAAAAAGAGAACAGAGAAGAAAAATATCAGAATGTAATAAAGAGAAAAGTTTATAAAGAAGTCACTTCCAAATTTTGTTGCAAGTATTAAAAAAAATTAACACCCCCAGTAAGGTAACAAACCATTACTTCTTAGTCCTATATTCTATCTCTCTTTTCAGTTCTGGTGTCAGCAGAAAGCCCAGAAGTAACAACATGTAGTATCTTGTTCTAAACTTGATCAAGTAAACCAGTTTTATATTCCTTCCTGTTACTTCTCCCAGTTTTCATCTTTAGTTCATTTAAATGTTGTCATAGGATCTGATTTTTCTTCATTTTTTTCTAAGCCCATTATTCAGAGTTCTTCATGACTGACTGTTTTTCACACCTATGACCATTGCAGCACCCCCAGGATCACACGATGAAAATTCAGGTGTTTGGCAACTGGCTCATATTTATGACAGTTGCGGTGTCCCAAGGTTGTGTGATCCCTAGTTGTGTTTTTAGTTTCCTTTTTAGATCAATTGTTCTGAAGGCCAATGACCTACATTAACAATTACCTCACTGTTTAACTCCATTGCTCTCCATATTGTCATTTTGGACAACAAAGAAAGTTTGGGGTAAAGTGCCAACATGCAGATATCACAATACCTCACTTCTAGGTTCATCTGCTGTGGCTTTAGATGTCCAGAAGTGATGCCTGGAAGACATGGTGTGTTGTGCTTCGCCGGCAGCAGGTGTGGATGGCTGAGGTCTCGGAGAGCAAGGGCTCAGATGAGGGGCCTGCGTGTGATGTAGGGATGGGGCCAGGACTATCAGAGAGTGGGAGGCTGCCTTCAGAGATTGTAGAGGCTGGCAGCAGTGATGCAGAGGACCCCGAGGAGTCTGTGTCCAGTGCGCGTGTGCGCAGGGCTGCTCATAGGAAAGAGCAGCTTCAGTAGCACAGGTGACTCGGAAGTAAGGCTGCAAGATAATGGCCCCTCAAGAGATAAAAGCCAGCCTGAGAGACCGGTATTCTTTGCAGGAAGCAAAGAAGTTCTTGCACTTCAAGCCTTGTGGAAGTTCGGACTATCTTGATTTGTGTTTGAAGACTTTTTGTTTGGAATATTTCTTGGCAACTTAATCTAGTGCTTTTGGTAGCCTTGTACAACCTTGGCAAGGCTCATTCTTATCAGAGACAATTAGTTTTAATAGCCTTTTAACCGTGAATTAACGGAATTCGCAGAGAGGCATTAAAAGGTTTTGCTTTTATCTCTGTTTGGCGTTTGTTTACTTGGAACAAGGTTTGGGTCAGAACATGATGATCTACTGAAAATAAATAACTGAACAAGAATATGAAAATAAATAACCTGAACAAGAAAAAATGTGTTCAGTGTTGAAAACTGGTTGTGCTTGTAGCATTTAAGAATTTCAAATCTTCCTCCATATCCCCAGAAACAGGGTCAGTCATTGACAAAGCAATTATGGGTTTTGTAGTCACTGCCCACTGAATATCATGTTATTAAAATAGGCAAATCCAAACTATCTCCAAATGATATTGAGGAAAGGTTGAGTATAGTCCAGCGTGGAGATGGGTGACAAGGTAATAATTCTGCCCAGAAACTTGGTGGGAACCATTGTGAGAACCTGTCCACCATCTATGCCAAGAACTTCCCAGGAGAAGTCCAGCAAGTGTTCAACTGCTCTCTCTTAACAAAACTCCCACAAAAATATGTGTGGACAACCTAAGTTGGTCCTGCTAATTTGCTTCTGGAGGTGATGACTTGTGCTTCACTGGTGTACTTCCAAAACAGAAGGACACCTAAGTGAAGTGCAAATCATCATCCCCCAGAAGAAAATAATTAAGTGTGTTAACCTTGATTTGTTGGTGGTGTTAATGTTGATGGTGAAGATCCTAAATTGATCCACTACAAAATGAAGATTTCTTTGTTCAAGTTTATGGATTATAATCTAACATGCTGCTCCGATGTGGTTAGTAGATAGTTAATGACCCAAAGGATCTCATCCCTCAGTGGAGTGATTTAAGATCATGATGATGATGATGATGATGATGATGACGACAAGGATGATGATGATTTGTTTTAGATGCTATTTGGTTCTCTCAAGTAGGTTGCTCTTCTTTTTGCACATTTTGGGACTCCTTGGTGCTCTCTGAGGTTGGGTGCAGACTTGCTTACATACATCAGTGCCCTGTTGATGTTACTTACTCATGTTTCCTCCAAAATAAGACCAGGTCTTATTTTCTTTTGGGCTGCAAAATAAGCACTAGGGCTTATTTTGGGAGGGGTCCTATTTTTTCCCCATGTACGGGAGGCCCACTTCTGCTTGTTCGCAGCAGGGCAGGAGGCTGTGTGGTATGCCAGTGCCATCACTGTGAGGCAGAGGGTGGACCTGCCCCATGTGCTCTGCATGGTTTACTTCAGGGCCCCTGCAGCCAGGCCACCCATGCCCTGACACCTGCCTTGCCTCATGGCTGGGGAACAAGCACACCATGCCCTGCTGCACATGAGTGCTGGTGCTGCTGCCGTGAGGCAGGTGTCAGGGCATGGGTGGCCTGGCTGCGGGGTGTGTGTGTGTCTGAGGTAAGCCGGTGCTGGGTGCATGGGGCAGCTCCACCACTACCTCACCTCGTGGCCATGGCACTGCGAGCAACCAGACGGAATGGGCGGCCAGTCAGCCGCACAGGTTCTTAAGTAGGGCTTATTTTGGGGGTAAGGGTTATATTAGGCACAGGCATAAAAAGCATGCCAGGGCTTATTTTTGGGGCAGGTCTTATTTTCAGGGAAACAGGGTAGTTGGGAAACATCTGCAAAGCAACAACTAAGTTCAGAACGTCCCCTGGACTCCACAGTTCGACCCAGACCTTCATACTGTATATATTCTCTTTCTGCACACTGTACACCGTTAAATGCAGAATCATCATGAGACTTGCTTGCAGGTTCCTCCCTCCTTTTCTGCAGAATTGCCTTCCTCATCTTCTGCAGGCTCCCTATTGAAAGGCTGCCCTCCACCACTACTGCTTTGCATATAATCAAGCTGAAAATAACTGAAGCCATTTGAAGGGCTTCTGATTACATCCACCTCCCCACTCCCACCTCGTCCCTTCCTTCATTGGTAACAAATGACGCTCTTTACCTAATGGTTTCACACTCCTTGATTATTTTGTCACTACTTATTTTCAAAGAAACGGAATGTTAAATCTCTGTGTGGGAATTTTGCTCTTTGCTACCATTGAGCCGGTTGGTGCCATTTTTCCTTTCCAAGGCCAGCTTTATGTCCAGTTCCCGGAGCTGTTTCAGGAACCCGCGGTTCGGAAGGATGCATCTATGCTTCAGCACCTGGCTGATGGCATCCACCACGGTCATGTGCTTGTAGATCATCAGATAGGCTAAGACCAAGGCTGCTGAGCGGCTACGCCCCATGGCACAGTGGACCAGGATCTTGTCTGCAAACATCAAGAAACCAAAACACAGAGAGACTGAGATTTGGCATCAGAGACTTTGTGCTGGCTTGATCTTGGGCAGTGTACAGATCTAGAGGGATCTCGGTGGGTGCAAGGATCTTGAATCTCTTAGGATCCAGTGGTGATTGTCTTTTAAAGAATCCAGCACAGTGCTGGATGGACAAGCAAACAGGGATAGAGTCAAGCCATATTTCAGTGGTGTAAATGCTAGTTTAGATATAGCTATGGAGAGGACAGAGAGATAGAGATAGAGGAGGAGAGAGATAGGAGAGAGGAGATGAGGAGAGATGAGAGGATCCGATGAGAAGGAGAGATGGGAGAAGGAGAGAGAGAGAGAGATTGGGAGAGAGGGAGAGAGAGGGGGACACGAAGGAGGGGAGAGTGAGATAGAGGGGAGATTGAGAGCGAGTGATGGAGAGACAGTGAAAGAGATGGAGAAGAGAGAGAGAGGGAGAGAGAGAGGGAAAGCAAGAGAGGGGAAGAGAGAGACGGAGAGAGATCACAAGCTGTTCTTTTAAACAAAATAGAAAAAATGTCCTCCATTTCTTAGTTCTGGTCTGTTTTCTCACAAATTAGGAATACGCTTCAATTTTTTCGTATACTGTTAAATATACAAGACCATTTTATATCATTTTCTAATCTAAAAAAATCAATCAGAGCAACAGCAAAGATTTTAGCTACCATCACCTGAAAGTCATGTGGGTAAAGTTGAGCAAGTAATAAAAACTGCACCTGTGACTATCTTCCGGATGGTAATAGTGTAACTTCACATATCAAGATGCAGGCCATCTTGATTTTTGTTGACCCCCTGCAGAAGCCCCTGGTCCTACTCTAGGCTTGGAAGGTGGAATGTAGGTGAAAACAAGTTATACAATCCAACTCAAGATCCTTGTGCCTCTTAAAGATTCTTCACCCAGAAGATGTCTACAATGGGCAGTTTTTCAAAATATTGGTGCTTTCTATAGGTTTATATGTGGGAGTGAGTTTGGCCACCTGTTTAACAGAAAGCCTTGGCTATTTGTTCTCAGGATGCTCAGGAGTTTTGAGCATAGGGGCACTTTGAATTTTCTTATCCTGATTGATATCTGAAATGATTTTTTAAAGAGATGAACAGCCCCAGATGGGTAGGGGCTGTACTCAGAGGTGGTATTCAGCCAGTTCAAACTGGTTCTAGCATACCAGTAGCAAAAAGTTTGACCGGTTTGGAGAACTGGCAAATACCACCTCTGGCTGGCCCCACCCAACCGCCGCCGCCATTACCTCTCTTATATTTCCTTGTTTTTTTAGCTCAGCTTATTCGCGCAGCCGAGCAGATTGCTGCGCCTCAGCTGAGCTTAAAAACACTCCGGGCAGCTCACCAGGTTGACAGAGGTCTGTATTTGTGCTGTGTGCGCATGGAGCTCAGCTGATTTGTGCTATTGCCGCACATGCACATAGAACCGATAGGGAAAATTTTGGAAACCCACCACTGGTTGTACTGTATGGTTGTAGCTTTGATCTGGTGCAAAGCATTTTCCCTCAAGGATCCCTCAAACCAAGGTATAAGAAGCTATCGGTGTGGAATGAACCTGCAAATCAGTCAGTGTCTTGCCAGCATAGGTGGGCTTACTGGTCTCATCCTGGAGTGCTTCGTGGATGAACTCGGCAGCAGAGTAGAAGAACTGGCTCAGGTTGAAGGTGGGAAGGTCATCAGCCTCCACTCCGTGGTACTGGATGGCCATGTCCTCGTAGTAGTTGGGCCCCGTATCCACATTCCATCGTCCATGCGCTGCATTGAGTACATGGGTGAAGCCAGCTTTCTGGAGGCTGTACCGATCAAGGGCAGTTTTCCTGGGGTCAAAGCAGAAAAGGCCCTTTTTTATTGGACAAAATCTCAAAAGGGTGGCCGCAACCATACAAGTCCCATCTTTTTTTTCCCCTTTGTGTGACATTTTCAAAAGCGGCCAGAACTCTGATCCCACAGTCACAGTGGCCATCTGGAGTTTTGCACCCTTCCCTGCTTCGGATGTACAATATAGATGGGAATGGGATAACTTGCCACAGCCAACTTGCTGTGGGACAACTCACCATGACCAACTCGGCATGGCCAACTCTCCACAGCCAACTCATCATGGCCAACTGGCTGTAGGACAACTTGCTGCAGAACAAATTAACAATTATATTTCATTATTTAAAATAAATAAAAATTATTTTAAGTTTTGCCATTCACATTTCATTCTGTCCCTCCTTCTGCATCCTTTCTTTAATGATTCTATCCCATCATTTCTTTGGTATGAGTGTAACTCTGGTCCTGTAGCAAGTTGTTAAATTATGGGCAAAGAATGGAGGTGAGACCAGGGTGATTTCTAACAGCTCTTTATTCAATACTGCCTGTGAGGCAACTTAAAGTTCTCTGGCTGACACAGCTCCTTTTAAAGGGAACTAATCAGCCAACCGCCAATCAGGAGAGAGTATTTTCCCACTCCAACAGACAACCAGAACGAAACCTTCAACTGACAATTATCTACAATACATAACACAAGTTCTTCTGTGGCGAGATAGCCATGGCAAGTTGTCTTGCAGCAAGTTGGCTGTGGCAAATGGGTTGTGCTGAGGTAGCCATAGCGAGTTGGCCATGGCGAATTGTCATAGACCCATATGGGTAGCCCTTGACTAATACCATTTACTTACAATTGTTCAAAGTTACAATGGCACTGAAAAAAAGTTACTTGTGACTGTTTTTCCACACTTATAATTGTTGCAGCATCTGGATAAGACATGATCACAATCTAGATACTTGGCAACTGGTTTATATTTATGACACTTGCAGTGTTCCAGGATCACGTGGTCAGTTTTTGCGATCTTCTGACAAGCCAAGTCGATAGGGAAACCAGATTCATTTCCCAAGCTGCAGTATGATTAATTTAGCAGCTGCAGAGATTCACTTAGCGGCGATGGCAAGAAGGGCCATAAGATGGAGCAGAACTCAGTTAACAATGGTGTCCTTTTACCAAAAGAAAGTTTGGGTTCAACTTGGACTCATAAGTCAAGGTTTACCTGAATGAAAAATCTCTTTGCTCCCAAGAGACTTTTTGACGCAACTTACTCATCTCCTATGTAGAGGTTGGGCCAGACTTCGTTGACATGTGTGTATTTGGGGCTTCCTTTCCAGAAGAGCCTCTCCAAATCAAATGCTCCAGGAGTACAGTAGTCACTCTCGGGGTCTACTTTAACCGCTGTGTAAGCACTTATTTTTCTAGATTTCACCGCAGATGAAGACATTTGGTCTCAAGAGTCCAAGGCTGGCACGTAGAAAGCCCAGATCCTGGAATAAACCACAAGCAAAAGGTGAGATGGGTGGGAAATATACAGGCAGGTAGATCTTCTGAATGGGTTAGTCCCTGGATTACCTGAGAGCAGTGGTTGGAAAAGTAATTCTAGGAACCAGGCGAAAGAAATTCTTCTAATGGGGCAAAGGTTGAGAGCAGGCCTTCATTATGAAGGTTGATATATGCCACGGGGTTTGATTACTTGAGATATCTTCTATAGCAGTGGTCTCCAACCAGTGGGCCATGGATCACTGGTGGTCCATGAGAAAATTTTGGTGGTCTGCAGAGAAATGTCACCCTCAAAGCACCCCCCAAAGCAATTAATCCAGGCTGCGCGGGAACACAAGGCTGTGCTGCCCACATGGCCCACCAGAACACAAGGCTTGCGTTGCTTGCATTGTGAACAACATGAGGTAGTGAGGGGAGGGAGGAAAGGGCGGCGGGAACTTGTGCCACTTGCCCCACGTGCCTTGCCTGTCCACCTGGCTGCTTTTTCCACTCCTTTCTTCTTCTGCTTTTGACTGCATGCAAGAAAAACAGCAAATGTCTTTCTTTCTCTCCCCCAAACTCTGCCAGAAATGAATCTTTGGGACCCTGCAAAGCATCCTGCTCCAAAGGGCTGCGCCAGCAAAGACTCATTTCTGGCAGTGTTTGGGGGAGAGAAAGAAAGACTTCTGCTGCTTCTGCTGCTTTCCTTGCATGAAGCCAAAAGTCTCTCTCTCTCTCTCTCTCCCACTGAGAACAGAGCTGGAGATGGTATCCTGTGATCCCAAATAAAGAGCTATCAATCGGTGGGAATATGGGATGGGGAATTTTCCTGTAGACTTTTTTGGGGATTTTCCCAGGGTCTCTGAATCACAGAATACTCTCTCTCTCTCTCTCTTTCTCTGAGAACGGAGTTGAAAAGCAGGTTAGTGAAGGAATGTGGCTGCCTTGGAGTGTGTGTGTGTGTGTGTGTGTGTGTGTGTGTGTGTGTGTGAGGGACCTCTATGTGTGTGTGTGTGTGTGTGCGTGCGTGCATGCGTGCATGTGCATGTGAGAGAGAGAGAGAGAGAATCACCGTCAGCTCTCCAAGGTTAGATCAGATCTCTCTCCCTCCCTCCCTCCCTCCCTCCATCCATCCCATCAATATCAGCAAGCCACCTGTCAGTCAAAATTCATATTAGTGGTCTGCAGGATTTAAAATTATGGGTTTGGTGGTCCCTGAGGTCCAAAAGGTTGGCAATCCCTGTTCCATAGCATCTTTGTGGCTGAATTTAATCTTGCAGGCTTGGTGCACTTCAGCTTCTTTTGATTAAACCATTAAACTTTTGTTGGGACCTTGGAAATGTGCCTTCTCCATAGCAGCACCTGCCCTCTGGAATGAGGTTCCTCTTGAGATGTAGATGGGGCCATTCCCAAAGGTGCTTTTTCAAGAGGCACCTGGACTTCCTGGTTTTTCTTTGAAGATGTTTCACTTCTCATCCAAGAAACTTCTTCAGCTCTGACTGGATGGTGCGGAATGGAAGGATTTATATTCCTTGCAGACAGCTGGTCATTTGCATCCTTTTGGAGGGTTGTTGAGGACACTGGAGGTTTACCTGTGTCCTCAGGGTCACCTGAGTGGTGCAAATGGGTGTGGAGCCTTCTTGGAACTGCTGAAAGGACTGTGTTGTAGACTGGAGGTGGATGATGTTGTATACCCCCCTACTATTTAGAGAGGGCTGTTCAGTTTTGACATAGATGGCCTCTTTGACCCGCATTTCAAACCAGAGGTCCTCTCTGTCCAAAATGTGGACTTTGCTGTCTTCAAAAGAGCATCCTGTGAAAAACACAGTCCTTTCAACAGTTCCAAGAAGGCTTCACACTCATTTGCACTGAGGACACAGATAAACTTCCCAGTAGCCTCAAGGACTCTCTAAAAGGATTCAAATGGACAGATTTCTGCAAGGAGT
Organism: Naja naja; assembly: GCA_009733165.1. Classification (NCBI taxonomy): domain Eukaryota; kingdom Metazoa; phylum Chordata; class Lepidosauria; order Squamata; family Elapidae; genus Naja; species Naja naja. The sequence continues at coordinate 88,825,367 of CM019151.1, forward strand.
ATAAATCCTTCCATTCCCCACTATCCAAGTCAGAACTGAATAATCTTCTTGGAAGAGAAGAAAAAACCCAGAAAGTCCAATTGCCTCTTGAAAAAGCACCTTTCGGACAACCATAGCTTGGATGACTGAGAATCACCATAGACATCAATTCTGCTATTGTTTAGAAAAACCATGAAGACCTGAATCTTCACCCAGGCCTTTAGAGAAGGAGTCTGGGGCCTTTGCTTCATTGGGCTATCTGCCTTTTATCTTTATCCTTTATGTTTTATTGATTTGATTATAATTTGTTTGTTGTGAGCCACCCAAAGTTGTTGAGACTTGGAGACCATACCTGTTTCATAAATTATTACTGGTAGTATTGCTATGGTTGGTCGCAGAGTCAGCCAAATTGTGATGACCCGGGGCGTGACACAAAAATAAAGTCACAAAAGTAAAATAAATTCCCTTTAATGCCTCCAACTTGGGCCTCAATGTCCAATTATCCTCGGCTGGATATCAAACTCTTCCATAAACAGTCTACGAAGGGAGTAAAATGCAGTCCGAACCCAAAGTAAAGATAATTAGAAATTTAAAAAAACCCAACCCAAACCACACTGAAGTAATTAACACGGCAGGCCAGGATGATAAATTGCAGACTTCCACAAGATAATGCAGCAATCACAGTTGGGAGGACGCCAAAACCCAGATAAGCCTTGACAAAGATAATGCATGCTTTGCTTCCAGCAAGGAACCATGTGCAAACGCCCCACTTATATCCTGTTCTTCCAGCTGCAACTAATGAAAAGGGCCTTTTTCTCTCCCATAAGCCACATTGCTCCCTTCTCAGTTCCTGCGTGCCCTAGGATGAAGAGGGATGGCCCTGGGTCTTCCTCTGAATGCCCAGCCGGACTGTGCCCTTCCCCAGTTTCTTCCACAGCCACCAGAGCCACACTCCCATTCCCTGTCAGCTGCTCAATCTCTCCCTCAGAGTCAGACTCCAACAAGGGCATGACACTGATCTTTAGAGTGGATTTGAAATGCTTATCCATCTTTTGAGCTCCTCCCAAGGACCTGAGATAGGCAGATGTTCTTTATTAATACTGGAGCTCCTTCTGTCCAGCTGAAACACCTTTTAAGATTCATCTTCAAGGAAAAACTGGGTTTTAATGCCAAGAAAGAAGGAGCTCCCTCAATTTCAAACCCTAATCTTTGAAAGGCCACCTTTATTCTCCTTGCCTCGTAAGATCTCTGGCTGGGACTCACCAAACCTGCCTGTTTGGTTCTGCCAGAAGATTCAACCCAGAGATTGCTTGATAGAATGTCCATTGTTAGACAGTTCAACTGGCAAAGGGATTCTGAATTTCCACAACAGTGTACAGTACAAGGTGAGACTACTCAAAAACAGCTAATGGAATGGAATTGGCATGTGGGTTACCTTTGAGAAAATTGTCAGACTGTGGATGGCAAAGAGGAGAAATTGCCACCAAAATTTCTCTGGACCAGAAGTTTGGCTGACTCTCTCCAACACTCAGGCAAGAATGAACAGGGTTTCCCAGACAAAGTCTCCAGGATCCGGGGCTCTTCAGAGCTCTGAAGTTCTCCAGAAGTTTTTTTTACAGCCAGATTCAAAAGCCATTGATTCAAAGCCCCACAGCAAGATCTGGGAATCTGGAGGGGAGCCCTATCTGGAGATAGACTGGATTTTAGGCAGGGATAGGATTCAACCTGTGTTACTACCGGTTCGGTGACTAAGTTTTGTGCGCATAAATAAATATATTTATATTTAAAATCTGTTGAAATGTCAGCATTGGTTGTATTAAAGCATCATTGCTACATATGCCATGGAAATGCAGTGCAATCATTTATCTGCAAAAAAACCAACCCCAAAAACAATGTAATCATAGACTCTTTATAGTGAGCCAAAACTGAACTCTGGTATGGGAAAAATACATTCTCCTTTAATCACTTAATAGGTCCTAAAATGAAAGAGAAAGCCAAAAGAGAAAAGAAAATGAATGAATGGGTTACTCCAGCCACCCCCAGCTGGATAATTCAACCTAAATTGACATTATGGTCAAAAGATTAAATGTGTCATTGGAATAAATAATTACATTTTAGTGTAATATATTCTTCCTACTTGACAAGAAGACAATGATTTGAATAATTTTTGATCCAAGTCATAAGTGGATGGAAATTTTTTTAGAAACATCAGTATTGTCCTATTTCCTTTCAGACAAGGGTTTTATTTTATTTTTTTCAAAATAGGAAGAATAGTTTAAAAGCTGAAAGTCGGAGTCCCGAAGATCAAATTCCATCAGGAAACGTATTTATTTCAAGCTATTATAGGCTGTCTTTTAGACAGGATTCCAGTGTAAAGGAAACCCCAATCCAGTAGAGTTAAACCACAGAGCCATAAATTATATGACAGTCTAGGAGGCCATTGAAAATCAAAACCAGTGTTTACATTTAAACATATTAACACCAGGAGACTAACAAGAGACATCTGCTGAAGGATTCAATATCGTAAAATATTAAAGAAAAGCAGGGGTTGAAAATTAATTCATTTTCATTGCGAGTGATACTGTATTGCATAGAGTAATGTTCTCAAACCATTGGGGTTTTTTTGTTGTTGAAAGCATCTTATATTCTGCCTTTATTTTGGGTGATCTAAGGGTGGCACACAGGCCTAATGCTCTCATCTCCCATTTTCCCCATGACAATAGTTTTTTAGATTTTTTTTAACCTGCCTTAATTTATTTTTATCAATAACTCAAAGTGGTGAACATACTAATATCCTTTCCTCTTCCTCTTTTTCTCAACAACAACAACCCAGTGAGGAAGGTTGGTCTGAGAGGGGGGAATGGCCCAGAGGTATTCAAGTTGGCCTTCATACCTAAGACGAGACTAGAACTCACCAACTCCTGGTGATTGGCCCAAAGGCACCCAGCCGGCCTTCATACCTAAGACGAGACTAGAACGCACCAACTCCTGGTGATTAGCCCAAAGGCACCCAGCCGGCTTTCATATCTAAGACGAGACTAGAACTCACCAACTCCTGATGATTGGCCCAAAGGCACCCAGCTGGCTTTCATACCTAAGTGAGACTAGAACTCACCAACTCCTGGTGATTAGCCCAAAGGCACCCAGCCGGCTTTCATACCTAAGACGAGACTAGAACTCACCAACTCCTGGTGATTAGCCCAAAGGCACCCAGCTGGCTTTCATACCTAAAACAAGACTAGAACTCACCAACTTCTGGTGATTAGCTCAAAGACACCCAGCCAGCTTTCATACCTAAGATGAGACTAGAACTCACCATCTCCTGATGATTGTCCCAAAGGCACCCAGCCAGCTTTCATACCTAAGACGAGACTAGAACTCACCAACTCCTGGTGATTAGTCTAAAAGCACCCAGCTGGCTTTCATACCTAAGATGAGACTAGATCTCACCATCTTCTGATGATTGTCCTAAAGGCACCCAGCCAGCTTTTATACCTAAGACAGGACTAGAACTCACCAACTCCTGGTGATTAGCCCAAAGACACCCAGCTGGGATCTCCTACGCCCTTAAGAGAGGGCTAAACTCATCATTTCTTAATTTCTAGCCGAGCACCTGAGCCAGTGCATGAAGCAGAGAAGGACAACTCATGACAAAGAAACCAAATATTTTATGAAGAATCAACACATCCTCAAACATGAACCTTTGGATGAATCCTCCTAACTTTTGGGAGTTACAGCCTCAGGCTACTATTGTTTGCTGTCTTATTATTTTGCAGGAATGCCCATTTGGGGGGTTTTAAGAAGAGATTGGAAACCACTTGCCTAAAATTGTATAGGATCCTGTTGAGCAGGTGGTTGGGCTAGATGGCCTCCACAGTCCCTTCCAGCTCTATTCTGATTGATTGATTTCCATCCCAATCTTGCAGTGAAATCTGTTTGGATTTTCCTGATTATTTCCTTCCTTGTTTACTGTGTTTTTAAGGAGAAATGAGAGAACTGCCTCCCCCTTTTAATTATTGCTTAAAGCCATTATGTGCAGATCTGCTGATGACATCTATGGGAAAGAGACAAGGAAGCTGGAAGCTGGAAATGATTCAGCAGCTCCACAACAGCTATACACAGTGTGGATGTTTTATGCCCACCTCATAATAAGTAATTACAACCTATCATTACTTTAATTGCAACCAATGCTTCAGCTATTATTTGAGGTACTATTGGAGGATGAGCTGCTCCCTTCAGTGGTCCTCTCCTCCCTAAACATTCTGACCAAGACTTCCTGAGACACCAACAAACACACATCAAATCCAAAACTCTTTTATTTTAGTTCAATGGCTGTGAATTATCAGCATTCACAGCGCGGAATGAGTCTTAACCAGTTATAGTCCCAGGGACGCTTGCCAAAGTTCTTTGAAAGACGTCTGATAAGAACGCACCTTATCGACTGCCAATGACTAATTAATCAAAACCAAACTGAGCACAACTTCACCATGGAGCTTTCTGAGTCCAAACTGATCAGAGCAAATGACTTTGCTTCCTGCAAAGGTTTTCCTACCTTTGCACTTCCTTTATACCTAATGGGAGGGGCAATTACCTCCAAGCCTTACTCCTGAGTCACCCCTTTTGTCTTAGCTGCTTTTGTCTTCTGGCAGCTCTCATGCGCACTGGGAACAGGCTCCCTTTGTTCCTCTGCCTCGCTGCTGCCAGACTCCAGAGGCTCTGAGTCAGCACCCTACTCCCAGATGGTCCTGGCCCCATCTCTGCATCAGATGCAGGACCCTCGTCTGAGTCCTCCCCAGACTCCTGGATTGGTCCCTGTTCTTCTCCACTGTCTGATTCTGCTGCTGTCTGCACAGGCTGCCAGCGAACCACAACACTAAATTAGTCTTTGTACCAGGAATGAAAGAATAATTAGCACCGACACAACTTCTTTCCCATGGGAGTCAAGGCATCTGGGGAGATCCAAATGGTGTCCATGACAACTATGATCAAAGCTCCACCATTGGCATGGGAAAAAGGGATGGGGCTTTTGAACATCTGGCATGTGACTACCCTGATCCTTTCCTGTGGATGGATTGAAGGAAATAAATTGGGGATGGAGGTGATGGAAGGAGCTGTCCACTTCCATCATGTCTTTGACATGGGAGGGAAGCCATGTATCTCGTAGCAAATGTAGCTCTGATCATCTACCCATTCTCCAGTTTACTTTGAGTGCAGGAAGAAGAGGACAGTGCAATTGGTAGAGTTTTCTTTGTTTTGGACTAAACTCTTGAACTTTTAATGGTTGATCAGATTTGCAGGGAATGGCAAAAGCTCTACAGATGATCCCTTTTCATCCCAGGGCATCATCTGAATATCTGCTCTGTCACCCATTTTCATCTCAGATAATTGTCTATGCCCAGATTAGCCTTTTCGGGGGCCTAGGAGAAGACTCCATATTGAAGTCTCCATATTGAAGAATAGTGACCATTACAAAGGCCAGACTAATGATATAGGACAGTGTTCCTCAACCTGAGCAACATTAAGGTGCATGGACTCCCAGGATTTCCCCAGCCATCCATACTGGCTGAGTGATTCTGAAAGCTGAAATTCACCCATCTCAAAGCTGCCAAGGTTGAGAAACATTGATTTAGGGCTTTGGGCAGGGGTGGGCTTCTGGGGGCTCACAGGGGCTCGGGGCAGCCACTAGCTATAAGGAGCTTGGAGAGCCCCCAATAACCTCAATAAGACAAGCAGCCTAGAATAATAAATGGGCACCTTTTCGGCTTCTTTCTTTTCTGGGCATTCAGCCATGAGCACTTCATACCTCATAAAAGTGTCAAGCTAGATAAAGTGCTTGTCGAGGGCTAATACCCAAATAATAAGAATCACGTAACTCACCAGAAACTCCACTAAGACTCCAAGATCCCACTCACAGTCACTGCTATTAAGCCTGGTTTCACCCAGTCTTTTATTTAAGTATTAAATGCCCGAAATAATAAACAACTGTTTGGTATATTATCTTTTTTTAGGTAATTAGGGCAAAGAAGCAATGTCCAGTGGCCACAGCCACTCAGCCACATGACCACCTAGCCATGCCCACCCAGCCACATGACCACTCAGCCACACTCACCCACCCAGTCATTAGGGACAGAAAGCCCCTTGCTAAAAAATGTGAATATCTCCCTGACTTTGGGAGATACTCCTCTGGATGAAATAATTTTGGAAAGAACCTGCTTCAAATGCTCCTCACTGCTTCTTCATCAATCCAAGATAAAGTGAGAGAAAGAGCAGAAGAGGAAAGCTATAGAGGTTTTCCCAAGCCAGAAGGCATTTTTACCTAAAGGAAATTTCCAGTGTGTCAATATCCAGCCGGTGCAAGTACAGTATTGTGTCCTGTTGTGGGTTTAGCCCTGGATTGTTAAACTGCCCATTGTGCACCCCAAAGCATTTGGCATTCATAATCAAATTTATCACACATTTTAATTCTCTTCCTGTTGCAACCCCTGAAAACATTGTCCAGTTTCTTTCATTATTAATTCTGTCAATTTTCATGTCCCTGGTGGAGACTGACTCTGAGGGAGAGGAGGAACAGCCAACAGGGAGTGGAAGTGTGGCTCCAGAGGTGGTGGAAGAGGCTGGGGAAGGGCAGAGGCCAGCTGAGCAGTCAGCCCATCCCCTATCCATCCTAGGGCACTCAGGGAGGAGAGGATCAGGGAAAAACGTGGTCTACTCGGGAGGAGAGGGCCATGATCCTCTTCATGGGTTGCAGGTGTGAGATCTGCATAAGAGTTTGGACCTGCATGCTAACAAACGCTGGAGACAAATGAGCGTTTTATTCCTGGATGAGGTTTATCTTGGTTGGAGTTCTTCCAACGGACTGTACCTGGTTATCTTCCTGAAGTTTGTAATTATTTATCCTGGTCTGTCATGGAACTTCCTTCAGTGTGGTTTGTTTTTGGTTTTGGTTATCTGCTCTTTGAGTTTGAACTGTATTTCTTTCATTTGGAATGTTATTTTGAAAATAGTTTAATCTTCAACTGTGAACAATTAAACAGTGAAGCCAAGTTGAAGGCATTAAAGGACCTTTATTTAGGTTTTGGTTTTTGTTATATTTTTGATACACTCCAGGTCATCACATCAAGTTTGTTTTCCCCACCATATTTTTAACTTTGGAACCTGGAACCACGTGTAATAAAATAAAGGAGAGACATGCTAAATAATTTGGCAAATCAGGATGTCCATGTCTTGGAAGGGGCAGGTGGTAATGCACTGTCAGTTCCAAAAATCTGTGTGCAAGTGTATTCAGTCTTTAATTAGAGAGATGGGAATGTCCCAAATGTTTGCTTTGCTTTTTAAAACTCCAGCCTCTGCCTAGCAAGTCAGCACTGGAGCCCACATGTTTAAAAGCAAAATGTGGAGCCAAGCTGCCATCTTTTCAGAAGGCTGGAGAGATTTTTAAATGGATATTTTGCACATTCAAACGGGGCCTGTATGAAGAGACGTTGAGGCTTTTCTCCGACCTGATCTTTCTGAGGAACTGGAAAAAGAATTTGGCTTGAGCTTGGATTGTTAAAAAAAAGAAGAGCCTTTGATCAAAATGATGCAATGCGTGGGAAAACTCGGTACGAATTATTTCAGGGAATGGGGTATAAATCTAAGTCAAATAAAATAAGTACAAATCTCTCGTGAAAATCAGAACATCCGTGCAGAAATTAGAAAGGGGAGGAGCAGGAGGAGGAATTGAAAAAAAGGGATAACTAAAAACTCTGCCTAACTTGAGCCTTGCCTGATTTATTGGGGAACATTATAAATGTCAACATTTTCTTTCTTAAAAAAATGTTTCTCGGGTCTCAGGTGTTATGAAGGTTACTGTCCTGGAAAGATAAAACTATTTTCGAAGCAACCCAGAGCAGACCTATCTCCTCTCCTACATGACAAGCGAATCCTTTTGATCTGCAGCACATTTCTACTCACCACTATTCTGATTTTCAGGACACATTTATTTCCTCGGGAGGGATTGGGTTGCATTTGCATTTTTACTCTCAGAGCAAGGAGCTAATATGAAAATTGGCTTGGTTGGGATTGCTAGGCTGACAGCCCCATGACTGCCAGAGGGGCCGATGCATACAACTCTTTTACAGAAGAAATTAGCTAAAGAACTAACTACTCAGGTGACTCTGTGGGCACAGATAAACCTCCAAGTGGCCTCAATGGTTCTCTAGAAGGATGCAAATGACCAGCCGCCTGCAAGGAATATAAATCCTTCCCTTCCCCACCATCCAAGTCAGAGCTGAAGAAGCTTCTTGGATGAAAAGTGAAACATTCAAAAGAAAAACAAAACAAGAAAGTCCAGTTGCCTCCTGCAAAAAGGACCTTTGGGTTAAAGAACTAATGTGCTTAAAGAAAGAAAACAAGGAAGGAGGGATAAGATACAGAAAAACGATAGCTAGAGATGACACACACACACACCCAACAGGTTTAAGGCCCGCTTAGAAATCGGTGGACTCTTAACTATGAAAAAGTGCAGCCGATGGGATGAAAGGGCTTCATATTTTGGAATGTTAAATGACCTCATTTTATCCTGTGCAAATGATTATCCCTCTGGCGCTTGCATTAAAATTGTTTTAAAAAGTTCCCCCCTGCCTCCTTGCCATAAGAGGTGGCTGAGATCCCTCTGGCCATGTTTCCTAGCCTAGAATTTTAAAGGGAAAGGAGTCCATCCCTTTGGCAAAGCAAATTCCGTGTTTGCTTGGCTCGGCTCAGCTTACCTGTAAGCTTCTCCAGGACTGGTAGACAGCGTGGCTCCTCGGAGTGTGAAGGGACGACAAAGGGAATCTTACCAACTTTGAAACTGGCCTCTATTTTTAGCGCAGGATTTGCTGACTGACCTTGCGTGATATCACTCAAAGGGAAGAATCTTTACATCTGCTACTAAAACTATTCCCTGATGTGACCTGAAACCATCGGCCATGACAGACAGCAATGACGCTGGAGAAGCAGATTGTGACACTAGACGGACATAGTGAAGGATCACCAGATGCCTGAGAGGGCATCCAGGCATGGAACCAACCCTTGAGTCACCCTCTGGCAGAGGTGGTATATTCAGCAGGTCCTGATCAGTTTTGGAGAACCGGTAGTGGAAATCTTGAGTAGTCCGGACAACCGGCAAATCCCACCTCTGACAGGCCCTGCCCCATCTATTCTCTGCCTCCCATTGAGTCCCAGCTGATTGGCTGTGTCTTCTTTGGTTGCCCTGCACAGGAGAACAGAGCTGGAAAGCAGGTTAATGGGGTGGGGAGGGAATGAGATTTTGCAGTATCCTTCCCCTGCCACACCCACCAACAGACGCCTACCAAGACATGCCCATCAAGACATGCCACGCCCACCAAGCCACACCATGCCCACCAAGCCATGCCCACAGAACCAGTAGTAAAAAATTTAAATCCCACCACTGCCCTCTGGACATAGAAGCTCATGATTTGGGGTTTTTTCCTGGATGCAGCTTTGAGCTTGACTGTGCAGTTCTCAGCAATAGCCAGCCACCGTTCCATCAGCTAACCTTGATTTATTTCTGGCTAAGGAGAGTTTCTCTCCTTAGCAGAAATTGGAAGTCAGTTCAAAACAATCCAGCTGCATCTGCTTGAGGATGACAGAAATTATTATTATGGCCCCAGATTCAAGAAAAGTCTCCCTCCAGAAACTAGGTTAGATGACTTTCCAGAAGATATTGAAGCCCAAATTCTTGGAGATTTTGTACATTCTTCTTTTTCTTCCATTTTGTACATGGACACTTCATCTGAAGATACTGATATCTGGGTCCATGATAGAGATGATAGATAGAGATGATAGATGATAGATAGATAGATAGGTAGGTAGATGAGAGATACTGTAGATAGATGACATTGGTAGATGATAGATACTGTAGATAGATAAATGATCTATGATAGAGATTGAGATAGATACATAGATGATATAGAGATAGATATACAGTAGATGGTAGGTAGGTAGGTAGGATAGATAGATAGATAGATAGATAGATAGATAGATAGATAGATACTGTAGATAGATAAATGATAGATAGATAGATAGATATAAATAATCATTAATAGCCATTGTGCCTAATAGTGATCAACAGCCCATCTTCAATGGATTTATTGAGTCTCCTTTTAAAACTGTCTAAATGAGTAACCATCATCATATTTGAAGTCATTGGAACCTTTTCTACTTTTCCAAGAACATGGAACTACTCCTGTTCCCTATAAAAATGTCTTAAATTAAAATAAAACCCACATGGGAAAGGACAGCAATCTGAAGAAGTTTTTTTTTTAAATTATACAATCCAGCACATTTTGGAATGCATTAGTCTTCCAAGATGTCTAGACAATCGACTGAAAATGTATTGGGATGTGAAGCTTTTTTCGTTTTCATCAGCCTGGGGGCTCGACTCCAGCTGTCTTTTAAAATTATATTGGAAGTGTTGATAAAACATATTTTTTTTCTTAAACTCCTTGCCATCTTTGTTGGTGTCAAGTGTACATAGAGTTGAGTTTTAATTGGAGACTGTCAAATTGGATGGTCTGAAGAATTTATTGTTGTCATTTATGAAATGTACCCATTTTCAGAGTTTTAGCATCTTTAGTATAAAGATATCTTTTAAGATCCAGATGATTTGTATGAAATGTTTTCCTTTTTCTTCCCTTTATTGTTTTGCTCGTAATAATTCCTTGAATATCTTGAATATTAAAATGCAGAGCATGGTGTTGTTTATCTCTTCCTGTCAAAATCATACCGAGTCCTTTTGTTTTTCTAGAACTAAACCAAATGTTCCCAAATTTATCTTGGCTCCTAGAATACATTATTCAGATTGAGGAATGCTATTTATTGCAATCTCTTTCTCTCTCTCTCTCTCTCCCTTCTTTGGACTTCCAATTATGTTGGAAGGGAGCACAATGCTTATTAGGCTGCATCCATGCTAATTTTTGTTGCCAGTGGTTGAAATGCTGCAGCCAAGTTTTTATACTGAAAGAACAAAGGAAAACAATATTTGTGTCTCAGGGACTTTTGCAAATAATCCTGTACAGGAGATAGCAGGAGAAATTTGCGGATATCAGCATTGTACAAATTCATCATGACTGGTTGTTTTCTAAGTCTCTGTTGCTCCCCTAACACTTATACAACCAATTCATTCTATTAAAATGTTTAATCCTATTTTTCTACCTACCCTGTTTCCCTGAAAATACAACCTACCCTGAAAGTAAGTCCTAGCTTGATTTTTACACATGTGCCCAATATAAAACCTACCCCCAAAATAAGCCCTAATTAAGATCCCACCCACTCCAGAGTGCATGGGTAAAAATTAAGCTAGGGTGGGGATGAGGGGGTGGAGCTGTCCTACTACTTACCTTTGGACGGTTGTAACCAGGCCTCGCACACCCTGACACTTGCCTTGCTGGCCCATTTCTTTTGCAGCCAGCAAGGCTGGCAAGGCTTTCCTGAAGGCCTCTGTAGTTGATAGAGAGAGAGGAGGGGGAGAGGGAGGGGGAGGGAGGGGGAGGGAGAAGGAGAAGGAGGGAGGGGAGGGAGGGAGAGAGAGAGAGAGAGAGAGACCGAGGTAATACATTTGTTTGCAAAATTATTTTTAGCACCATTGTAAATGCAAACAGTTGCTGCCTGAGGCAGTCAGTAAATGAGGACTACCTATAGTACAATGCAAACATCACAACAATCCATTGGTGCTATTCTACCAGTTCGACCTGGTTCTGGCGTACCAGTAGCGCTGAAGGTCAGCGGAGATCGAACCAGTTCTCTCTGAGGAGTTGCTGTTGGGCCCACCTGCCTGCCTGCCTGGGCTCCCATACTGACCTTTATTCCTTGCTTCTGAAGCACAGCTGCTTTGCGCGGCACAGCCAATGGCCACACATCAGCTGCTGAAGCTACAGGGAGAGAGCAGGATTGCAGGAGGTGAGCCGGAAAGCCTCTGCGCCTGCACGCACGCAAAGCACGGCCACCAAGCCAGGCCCACCAAACTGGTGGTAACCTCCTTTGCAGCCCACCTCTGCAACAATCTTACAAAATGGGATGAGATTTGGTCCCAGAGATGAGTCCGTTATTAAGAAAAGGACTGAAAAATTGGATTGAATATTTGACCTCACAAAATAGAAACAGAATAAAGTGTGACAATTGTTTGAAAACAAAAGAAAGGAGAAACACATGTCCCTGGGCTTGAATTCATGCTAGCCAGGCACTGGGACTGATTTTTGTTTCACATGTCTGTGGTCCCATGCCAATCAAAACACAGAATGAAAAAAACCCCACTATTTTGTAATGTTCATAGTTTCAAACTCTCTCTTAAACAGCAGGACTGAAGTGGTTTGAGAAATTCAGACTGCGTTTTGCTTCAATAGAAAGCAAATTGAATCACAACCAAAATATACCCATGAATAAGCAAAAGCTTAAGGTCTGACAACAAAGACAAATCAGGAATTTGAACAATATTTGAATAATAGATATAAAACATGGGGGGGAGGAATAAATCTTTGCACTGAATAAGACGTGGTAGCAGTGAGAAGCAAAACTTAGCAAGCACGAGAAGATGTCTTCTTGATGCAAGCTTTCTGAATGATTTCTGCAGAGAACCACTTTAACACAGGTACTTATCTGCAAAATCATTTAGCCATAAAAAATGTACGTAAAACCCCAGGTGAGTTATGGTGTGGGAGAAAACCCAATTTGTCACACTGAAAGGTTCTTGGATGCAGAGTTGATGCATATCTGTCCCTAAAGAAAAAGAGAATAAATTTAACCTAAACTCAGTTAGAACAAATGCTGTGCTATCATACAGACAAAAAGGGCTACAGGGTTTTGGACTTAAACATGAAATTAAAGACACACACGTAAGGTGGCTCATTTTAATGAAAAAGAAAGGATAACTGAAGATTGAGCTGCAATATCTAGAGGTAGTAGAAACCATCTGAGTTTTACCAAGTTCAAAATCAAAACATTCTCAAAGATCTATCTCATCCTGGGCATCCTTTTTTTGAACTATTACCATCTGGGAGATGGTACAGGACTGTTAGGAATCTGTACACAAATTAGTTGGGTTGGCAATGTATAAACCAACAATGTATGTTTTGTAGCTTTAAGACAAAATCACTGTATTGATTTATACTATATTCTGATTGGGTGATTATATTGCAAATTACCATAAGAGGGAGCTAGAGATCATAGCTTGCTCTCTCTGACATTCTGTTGCTATCTAAGGTTCTCTGTTGTATTTATGCTGTGCTTATTCTTTGATACCTTTGTTTACTGTAAATGACTTGCAACCGGTAAGAAGACTTTGTAATTGGATATTATTTGGACTGTTGAACATATATGACCTGGACCGTTTATTGGACTGTGCTATTTCTTAGAGTAAACTTTAACTCAACTTAGTGTATCTGTGTGTGGCTGACTAATTATTCATAACTACTCTCATAAACGTTTCCATGTGCATATCCTCGTTACTCAAGGGTTATTCTGTACATATCATAACATGGACAATAAAAACAAGGACAAATAGGCTGAAAAACAGCTTTTATCCCAGGGCAGTAACTATATTGAATTCTACTGTATAAAAGGTACATCTGTGCTAGTCATTTCCAGCTCTAGGGGACGGTGCTCATCTCCGTTACAAAGCCGAAGAGCCAGTGCTGTCCGAAGATGTCTCCGTCGTCATGTGGCCAGCATGACTAAATGCCAAAGGCACATGGAATGCTGTTCCCTTCCCACCAAAGGTGGTCCCTATTTTTCTACTTGCATTTTTATGTGCTTTCGAACTGCTAGATTGGCAGAATCTGGGACAAAGTAACGGGAGCTCACTCTGTTAGGTGGCGCTAGGGATTCGAACGGCCAAACTGCCGACCTTTCTGATTGACAAGCTCAGCGTCTTAGCTACTGAGAGTGCAATATTAATGCAGTATCAGGGGTTTTCAACTCAATTGCATAGAATGCGAAGGATGTGTGTTTGTGTTTTATTTTCATAGTTACAATGTACACTGAAGATGGCATTTAATTTTGTTGTACGGAGTGCAATGACAATAAACTAAACTAAACTAAACTAAACTAAACTAAACTAAACTAAACTAAACTAAACTAAACAACAGCACCTGCATCTATTCAGAAGAATCACCAAAGGAAGCATAACATATTAATATTAATGGCATTGGACAGTCAGAAAGGTTCCCAAAAGGGGATATGAGAATCTGATGGCATTGGGTTCAGGAGCAGCTGCTAAGACACCATCACACCCAGTCCCAGACTTGTCATTAAGACAATCTCAATTGACCAAGGGACGCAGTGGCTCAATGGCTAAGACACTTTGAGTTGTGCTCAACTGTCACAGCCTTGAAATACCTTTTTATGTGATACAGATTAGTGTGGATGTTGTTTGTTTGGCTACTTCTGAGTTGTGGTCTGACTTTGGACTGTGTGATTGGCTGGCTGTTGTTACTGAGACATGGTCTTTGGTTTGAAGTACCATCTGTGTGATGTAAATTAGTGTTGTTTGCTCAGCTACTTGTGAGACATGGTCTGATTCCTGTCTGTTTGAATGGCTGGTTGTTGCTACTGAGACGTGGTTCGATTTCTTTTGAGCTGATGGGTTGATGGGTTTCTTGTGAGCTGATCTGTGAGCTTGGTTGTTTATGTTTCATTACCCAACTAGGTAACATCTTCAGAGTGAGTGAGTGTAGGGTTTGATCTCTGTTTATGTGTACTAACTTGGCCTGCCATATAGGGCCCATATAGTAGAATAGACGTTTGCTCCATATAATATCATATATGTATTTATGTATGTATGTATGTATGTATTTATTTATTTATTCAGCTTGTAATGTTTATGTAGTGTAAAATTGGAGGTGGTGACACTTTAAGAGCTGAACGCAATGAAATTTCATTTTTAATTATGCCAATCAATGTACATTGATATTGACATTGAAAATTATTCTATTCTGTTCTGTTCTGTTCTGTTCTGTTCCATTCCACTCCACTCCACTCTATTCTTCATTCCAATATCTATTCTATTCTATTCTATTCTATTCTATTCTATTCTATTCTATTCTACATTCTATTCTATTCTACTTTACATTCTACTCTACATTATATTCTATTCTATTTTAAATTCTATTCTACTCTACATTCTATTCT